>JZKD02S0075651.1:409506-450987 GCA_000966675.3 Picea glauca
AATGGCCTTCAGATTTTGATTTGATAATTCATAACCAGCTTATTGAAGAAGATTTCAAACCATTCAAACCCAAAAAATCCTGATCTGGGCGAAAATTTGGCTATTCTGGCCATGAAAGGCTTTCACCAGCTAATTTACCCGAAAATCTGCTCCTTAGCTGGTGAAAGGCGGAGCTTTCACCAGCTAACCAATTATAATTCTTCCTTCTGCACTGGTGAAAGTGCATATTTTTTCAAAATCAAATTTCTTAGTCATGGAGAGTCTTTTTTGCATGCTTAAATAGTCAATCAACATCTACAAATCCTAATCTTTCCAATGGTTCTTTAAAATCTACATTTGGAGCTCGGGAATCTAGTCAAATATTCCCTACAAGATTATGCATCATTCTTTCAAAAATGTCAGTGCATTTTTTATCACTAACATCTGGCTCCAACTGAGATGGAGATCTCCCTGTGAGGTCTCCAAGAACCTGACAGACCTAGTGCCTTTAGTATTGGGCCATGGAGTCATTCAGCCTTTTCAATCCCAGCAATGTTTATAACCTACATTTATGTCTTGGGCTATTTACAAGATCCATTAAAATTTTGTTTCTAAAAACTCTGCCACTTGTCTCTTGCTAAATTAAAATTTGCATATTATTCCCTCAATCTTGAACAAATTATATCACAAGCATCTTAAGGATTTAAATTTATCTTCAATTTCCTATTTTCAAGAATCAAAGATATCACGTGCCAGATATATCCTAGAAATGTGGAATTTCTAACCAAATGCCTAACTGGAAAATTTAAACTACTGTTACTGCTATCATAGTTGAAGTATGAGCCATTCCACAACTTTTCATACACAGTTTTTTCCTTCTGAAATTTAGCTCGAAAATTTTCTCCCGAAGCTTTATCACCAACTTCATCTGCCATGGCAGCAGCTATTTGAAGGGATGCCACCCATAGTCCGCCAGAATAAGCACTGACACCTGAAACAGACCATGCATCATATGTTTGATTTGGGAAACCTTCATTTTCTATCATTCCATCTTTATCTTGGTCAAACTGATCCATGTAAGCCATGTCCATATAAACAGAGGGCCAAACAGCATGGGCAAATAATTTGTCACCAATTGCAACCATGTCTCTGTAAACCTGTAGAATAAAATTGGGATTGAGATCTTTCCATCTACTAGAATCATGAATATTGTAAGCATTCAATTCACACCAGGGGTCATTTAATCCAAGATCATGTGGCACTGCACCTAAGACCTTTCTGACACCACATTCACCTTCAAATAAGAACTTCACCTTTCTGGATCGTGCATCAATACAACAGTAGAAAAATCTCTTTAGATGTTGAGCTTCAAGTTTTGGAAATAACATAAGAAATGCAAAGGATGCATAGAAATGCACGTCATAAGTATTCCACATCAAATACTCAATTCGTTCTGGGTAAAGAAACTGCCCAATATTTTCCTTCTTTTCATCTGATTTATTGCATTATTAGCATCCTGCTGATTTCTGAAGGAAACCAAGCCAAATCCCCTTGACCTGCCAGATTTTTGATCCCACATAATCCTTGCATCTAAACAACTTAATAAATAGAAAAACAAGCAAAGAGATTTGCATCTGTAACCTCTGGGCTGAGATCGCCAACAAAAATGTTGTAGTGACCTGATGTGTCTTCTCTTTGCCCACTTGCATAAGCCTAATTGACTTTTATACTCAAGCTCCTCCTCTGAGAATGGTAATGAAGCTTGAATGTCAAATTGTGTCCTACTACTAGTATGCTTATCCTCCTTCAGCTTTCTGATGAGAATATTTCCTCCATGCCTGTCAATATTCAAAATTATTATATCGAGAATACCAATTCTATGTACAACTCCTACAAGAAAGTGATAAGTGCCATGTTTACTTGCATCGTACTCATGGGGCTGAAAAGTTTGGAGGGATCCAATCTTTGCAAAGGGCTATGACTTACAAGGCAACACATTTCTGTTCACATTGAAAATTGAATGAGTAGCTTTCACAAGAGTTGTAGGGGGTACCTGTGCAAAGTGGCGATGACCGAGCAGGTAAGAAGCTACCTCTCTAAAACCTATCTCTACCACTTTGATGGATCTCTTGAGACCCATCTATCCTAGTGTCCTTCTCACAAAACCGTTTGGATTGTTTGGTGCAAATGGCTCTTCATCTGTAGGTTTGACAATGGAAATTTTTTCACCCATCGCATTTTGAATGCAATATGCTCCTCCTAGACCACCACCAACAGGGGTTGGTTCAATCCCACTATTCAAAGCTTTCATGCATTGTCTAACCAACCACTTCACCTTTGGACATCCATGCGATCCACCCACAATCTCTAGAGGCTTACTACGGTCTTTGCTCTTTTGCCCTGATGGTGACAAGCAAGGTGTTGATGAGGTTCTGTAGAGTCCTCTTGTCAGCAAAATTGGGGAATCATTTCACACTTCATTGAAGTCATGTTATAACACCACATCTCCAAATGTGAGGGCACTCTGCTCAGTTGGAAGACACAGAACAAGCTAGATTTTCTTCTTGATTGTTTGTACTCTATCATCCTTGTCTACTTCTATGCCCAAAACATTCCCCATGTTTGTCTGCACAAATATCCGCCTAAGCCCCATTTTTTTTCTGTACATACTAGGCACTCCACCATAAACTCTATTAGGAACTGTAACAGGTGCTTGAAGGTGCACTGGACTAGAGTTCGAAGACATTATTGCAGATCGAAGAAAAATAATTTGAATGTGCCAACAAATCGATATTGCTGATTCTAAAAAAACAATAATCACCCAAGGCTAGAAAGTTACTAACTGGAAGGAACTCTTTCCAACCGAGGGCAAAAGATCCTTTAACTATGTCATCAACAGGAATAATTGAAATGGAAATCTGCTCTCAAAAGCTGGGATTTTCAAATCCCTTAGTCAACTTCCATATCTGCAATGCCTTATTGAAAATAAGATCAAAACCTTACACATCTATAATGCCTTACTGGAAATAAGATCGAAGACCTTATATATCTACAATGCCTTACTGAAAATAAGATCGAAGATCTTACATATCTATGTGATAAATTTGCTTTCCAAACTGGAGTTTCGACCATCCTCTACCACCTGAAATCCAATTACCATGCATACCCTGGGATGAAACTTCTATCTACGATTTCAATGGCTAGAAATATGGAATCAATCTCTTTCAAACATTTATCCATTGGTTATGCTCGGTTTGCTAGAAATAAATCTGATGAATATCATTAGAAATAAAAATAAAATCAAATCAGTTTTAAAACTTTTCGATATTGCTTAGAGGTTGGACTAAAACTTTTTGGAGTAAAAGACAATTCGATTTGTTGCAAAAAATCTAGAATTTGTCTCTATCTTGTGTTTCCAAGTGCTCTACTCTGCCATCTGTCATCTGTTCATGAAAATTTAACTACACACGTCCTCCTCATCTGCAAATCCGAAAACGTAAGGCATATCCACTTGGTGATACGTTTAAAACCTACAAACAATTTACCTGGGCGTTTCAAGGGCTTGACAAGCTGAGTGAAAGAATCGTAGTCAGGAATATTCATCCAGAGGCCATAAGAAACCACAATGGGTATTCAATGGCGACGACTGAAAGGATACCCATGAACAAAATCTGTGCCCTCTCTGTATGGATCATACAGCGTATTGAAAAAGAATGAGGTTGAGGGGAAGAGCAAACTCATAATGTGATAGTGGAGAGCATTGATGTCGTTTTCAGAGGGATCCTTGGCAACAAAGTAGTCATCATCGATTGTGAAGATATATTTATTCTTGGAGACCATGTAACCGAAGCAACGGTAGGCGCTATCCTTGAATGAGATGCAGGAAGTCTTGGGGCTGAGGATCCTATTGGTATCATTTCTGTTGTAGAGCTCGTAGTTGAATCTCTGGGCCACAGTGATGGTCTTAAATGGATTCTTCTTCGTGTCTTGGCACTTGATCTATCATGTGGAACAACTCCACAGAACACCTGCCCAAAAAGATGTCCAAATGGTTGGTATCGGGCTCGACACTTATGCTGGGCTTTGACATGTGAAAGTAAACTTAGCAAATGCCATTCTGTCACCATCTGATATACTCTGTAACATTTGTTGAACACCTTTTGATGAGGTAGATAGAATAGAAGCTCATGGTTTATGACTTGACTCAGCGTTGGATTTTAAACTATAGTTTGACTTGAATTAGGCTTGAGAACTCGGGTTTGGCTTGGGGTTTTATATATGACAGTGTATCTGTTCCTTTGAAAACTTATAGCTTGCATGCAGCCTGCTCTACTTATTCAACAATAACTGAAAGTGATCTACGTGCTCATAGAGTGAGCTTATTTTTCTGTCTACTCCTACATATAGCCAATAGAAGTATATTGATCAAGTAAAATTATACTTCCAATGCAGCCATGTCAGAAACTGATTTACAGGCATCATGCTAGATATTGACCCAAAAAATAATGAAGGCCATATCATGCAAAAACGAGGTTTGAGCGGATGATAAAGATAATCTTCTTCTGACATAAATATTTTAACATCTATGTTGCTGATAGAATCCAAAAAGTCAGCAATAGGGTCTTTAAAATCATAAAAGAATACCTCTTTGAACTGTTGATCCAACTGATTATGTTGTTGTTGTTCTTTTCCTTCACAAAACTCAATGTTGAATGTAGTCTGCTTGATCTTTGCTGGAGGAAAATACAAACTGAATTTCTGATTTAAACCTTTATGCTGCCCTTCTTGCAAATGTCTGCTGCAATCTGTCTTTATCTGCAAATTTGGAAAAGGTGGGTTGTCCTCAACATATACTGCAGATGCAATACTTTCACTTACTGATTGGGCAATATGCTCATCACCCTTCAAGTCTTCATGTCTGCTATAATTTTCCTGTGTCTGTAAATCTGAAAGCTGAGGGTTGCTCATAGTATTTGCCACAGATCTGAAATATTTTGATCTATTACTTTCTCCTATTGATATATGCATTGGTTCTTCGACATCAATACATCTAAAAGAGACATGTTGATTTTGATCAATATTCAAAACAACAGACACTTTTGATATGATGTCGGATATGTTACTATTATCCTTCAACACCTCTTGTCCTACATGGTAAATGTCTTCTTCAACAAATAAATCTTTATGAAACGAGGAAAACTCTTCACAACATCCTTCAAAAAGATATTCAACTGGAAAATAATCTTTATAAAATGAATTGAAGGATGAATGGAAATATGTTAAATAACTAACACTTGCATTAGGAAGAGACCGACACCATTCACGAGCAATTCCCTCTAATGAGAAAAAGAAGAGCCAGATCTGAACATCCTCATGTACAATTTCAATTCGATGAATAAAATCATGAAAATCCAACAAGTGTTCAGCTGGAACTTCCCATTCTTCTCCTCGAAATCTGGGAAGGCTACGTTCCCATTCATCTCTGCTAGGCACTGGATTAGGGAAACCAACAATACTTGAAAAATCAAAGAACGCATACCTCTTGGCTAAGATCTCATTCATGTCATACCAGTGGAGTCACCAACGGATTTTTGAACAATGGAGTCACCACTGAATTCATCCTTCATGGAGTTTCTAGATAGATGATTACAACCAAATGATGTCCAGGCTTTGTCTATCATCAAAGATGGATCTATGCCGTCTCTTAGGAAATCAGAACTTGAATTTCATCTCCCCGGCAATGGCGCCAATTTGTTATCACTCCAAGAAACTCCTTAGGGTTGTAGGCTAAGGATGCTTGGTAACTTAAGAAATTATAAATAATCAAAGTGTGGATCAATGGGATAACTGAGGATGGATAAGCAAGAAGATAACATATCATGCTTCTAAATAAAACGGTGCTTCGAGAAACTAGATATCAGTTACAACAAAAATAATCAAGATATGAAGAATGACATTCAATATAACCAAGTACAAATCTGCAGGGTCATACAAGAATGTAAGAAGATCTAATTCGTATTCATGAGTTATATCAGAAGATGACAGTTCTGAACAACTGAGCTGAATAGAACTAAATACAGAATAGTGGAAAATGTGGGCAGACTGATATATAATGACCAAAGAAAACTGTCATTTATATGGCAAGATAGTGTCAAAGTACATGGCCAAAAATGTATCCAAAATTGAACCTCTAGACTCTTAGAAAAACTAGGCATTTATAGCCTTTTACAATCAGTTTTCAGATCCTAAAAGAATGGATCTGATATTCTAAAAATAGAAAGTCAAAACTGATTTACAAAAGATAAGGAGAGATCCTCAAGATGAGGTCAATCTCTATCTTTTGGTCTTCAAACATTGGTTGAAAGTTGATAAAGTGTAGCCTAGCCTTCCAAGGCTCTTTGATCTGTTCCTCTGAAAGTGGAATTCGAATTTGATGATGTGTGCCAAAAATCCCTATCATTTTGCCCTTGAAAATGACCAAATCTAGTCAAAAAATTCCCTTTTGACCTTCATCTCCAAGAATGGCCTTCAGATTTTGATCTGATAATTCATAACCAGCTTATTGAAGAAGATTTCAAACCATTCAAACCCAAAAAATCCTGATCCAGGCAAAAATTTGGCTATTCTGGCCATGACAGGCTTTCACCAGCTAATTTACCCGAAAATCTGCTCCTTAGCTAGTGAAAGGCAGAGCTTTCACTAGATAACCAGTTATAATTCTACCTTCGACACTGGTGAAAGCGTAGATTTTTTCAAAATCAAATTTATCAGTCATGGAGAGTCCGTTTTGCATGCTTAAATAGTCGATTGACATCTAAAAATCCTAAGATTTCCAATGGTGCTTTCAAATCTTCATTTGGATCCTGGGAAGCTAGTCAAATATTCCCTACAATATTAGGCATCATTCTTTCAAAAATGTCAGTGCATTTTTTATCGCTAACAAAAGGAAGGGGCAAGGATGGAGAGTTCAAATCTCTCTTGGTATTGGAGGATTGTATCTTCCTCTTGGAGGTTTATCCCTCCTTTAACATTTGGAAGCTGTAGCTACCTTTGGAAGTCATTACTTCCCTTGAACAATAACTATTGATTATTTCTCATATATTGTGGATGGTGTATTATGGTGTATTGGTGTAACTCTTATACTATTGTTCATTTATCATTGGATATAGTTGAATGGTCTAAGTATAAGTTGAAAAAGGTTTTAAATTGTACTTGATACTGATTCACCCCCCTCTCAGTATCAACAGTTGCAACATAGTGCACAAACAACACCATGTTGAGCTCGGTGCCATACTTATTGAATCTGTTCCTAGACAATTGCAAGGATTCATAGGAGTTGGGAATTGAGTACCACTATTCGTGCCTCATCATGCTCATAGTGATAATCGAATGGAAATAGCTTACATATTCATACTTCTATGATAGAGTAGGATGATTTCACTCAACATATTACACATCATTTGGGAGCACTTTTGATTCAAAGTCGAGAAGTGGCAACACCAACACTTTTTCTCAATATCTCAATGATATGCAAGAGAATATAGTCAATACCTAGCAAAAAACTCCCAAGGTGGTCGCGTAGTACCAGGGGATAGACCACTTTAAGGCTACATGACACAATATGTGGATCCATGCATGCAATGAACTAGAAAAAGAATGGCTACAACTTCGATTCTGCGTCAACATAGAGGAAGTCGAATGGGAAATAAAGGAATGGTAGGATGACTGGAATATCCCAGTCATTAATAAATACATTCCCAAGGGGAAAGAATTTGAAGTAGGTTCATCTACGACATCTGCAGGAGAAAGTGTCATGAAAAAAAAACCAATGTAGTAGATGAAGACTCGCCCAAAGAAAACACAAAAGAAGAAGGGAAGCACCCCAAAGAAGGATGGGCAGATAGGAAATAGGGATAATATCTCCATGCAAAAGGAACAAGGAGGGGGGGAAACAATAGTACAAGGAACCCTGATGAAAGAAACTTCACAATATGAAGGGCCAACCAAACGGTCGATCATACATATAGGTGGGCCACACAAGAATGCCAAGGCCCACAAGGACATCCTGGAATACACAATAACCGAGGATGATGTTGACTTAGTAGAAGAGAGGGTTTAGGACAACGCAATGGAGGAATATGAAGAGGTCAAGAACCAAGGAGAAAGGATCATGGAGGAGTTTGTCGATGTTAATTAGGTCCTAGAACAGATACAAGAAACACAAGAACAATATATGGGAGCATAATCTATCCCATGGTCGATAGAGGAAGGGGACACAACTGCATAGAATGAGGAAGAAACAATCCAACTCATAGCACAAGCAAGTCCTAGCTTCCAGATTACAACAGATATGTTACAACTCAAGGAGGCCATGGTGCAGAAACCACTTAAAGACCTAGTGCATGTAGAGTTGGTCTTGGCTAAAATACCAAATAAGGAACTATACAAGTTGTAATTCAGTGTCACACAAGAAGTGCAATCCTGATCTAGAGCAGATATGACTAGATTGCAAGTCACCAGAGATGGAAAGGATGCACTAAAAATTGCGGTAGATCAATTCAAGTTGGAGACATAGGAGGAGAAGCAACGTGCAAATAAACTTGAGCAGAAGTTAAAGGAAGTCTTCACAAATATTTCAAATAGTGAAAAGGCAACAGTGAGCAACATTGGAGAACATATTCAAATTATTCCATAGACGCTTGAAGGGTAAAAGAAGGACATCGAGGAACTCAAGGAAAAATTAAAATCGACAACTCCTCTTGAAGTCACAACTAAAAGTGAACAACAGGAAACCTTGCAAATATAAACTATCGAAAGGGAATCCAAAGAGGTCACATAACATTTTGATAAGCCCATGTAATTATGGATGAATTTGGAGGAAGACGAGAGGGTCCAACAATTGGACCAACAAGAGGATAAAATCAATGATGCAATGCAGGAATTGAAGTAGCGACAGAAGGACATGAGTATCATAGAACGATTGAAAGGAACGCAGAAGATGAAGACCCTACAAACATAATTGAAGAGCGAGCATATCAACAAGCAGGCAAGGCAATCCCAATTAGAACCTCTCCAGGAGCAAGAAACACAAATAATTGTTGAACTAGAGGAGGAGAAGACAAGGATGGAATAATTTCATGCAGAGAGAACAAAGTATCTGAATGAACATCTTGGCACAGGGGCATACCCAGGGTTCAATGCTACAATAGTGTACCAACAAAACCCTAACTACCAGCCCTTTTGGCAACACTTGCAAAGCAGATGAAGTCTCACCCGAGGTAGAGGCAGGGGTTGTTGCAGGACTCCAGTGCATGTAACCTTAGCCGGGACATAGATATGTGATTCTAAGACTTAATAGAGCACTTAGAAAGTACAGTTCATCAACATTCAAATTAATACCTACTTCGCAGATAAAACAAAGCATCACATCATTCATTCAGATCTGATGTATCTAAGCACTCAACAAAAAGAAATAGATTAGATCTAGTAGACTTAAGAACTAAGCAATTTCACAGGGGTCAGATCTATCATCCATATACATCATTAAGCACAAAGAATAAATAGATCTATCTATCTATATCAAATCACTTAGCAAGTAAAGACACAAACACATCAACACACTGCACAAAGAAAAGAAACACAACATGTACGTGGATCACCCCCACCCTAGGGATACGTCCACCAACTCTTCTTCTTTATTATTAGCTTCTTCAATCGATTACATGCACAAAGCTACAAAAATCCTACTTCGCCAAGGACAAGAGATCTATGCAGCTCGCTAGATCCTCCTTCCCTGTGTTACAACACAAATCCCTTCACAGTATCTTACACTGACTTGCACTTATCTCTGCAAGTTTCATACAGTATGCACGAAGCACTTATAACCCTTGGATTACACAGATCTAGCACTTAGCCATTCATGAATTCTCCTCTTATCCCCCCCCCCTTCTTGCATTTCCTAGACATCTATTTATACTTTACAAAATAGTCCTAAACATGGGTAAACCCATGGGCCGACCTTCCCATACCCATTACATATTCCCAAATCCCAAAAAGGGGGCCAAGATGCCATGATCTTTGCTTCATCTTGCGCTTCGCCTTCGACAGGTTGTCAAGGTCCAACATGGTCAAACATGACCAAAAACCCTCAAAACTTGGTCAAGGCCAATAGGCCCCCAACACTCACATGTGACTCATCCCGAGTCACTCTTATGTAGGAATTTCTTCTTCGAAATCCTTGAGATTTGCTTGAGCTACTTCGACTTGTTGTTGTGTTGTGACCTCTTTTTCAACAAACTCTTTAATGATTGCATCGTTGATAGGTCCCTCTAGATGTTGTTCAGTTGTAGTAACAACCTACTCTAGCTCTGCTCCTTGGATTTCTACCTCTGTAAAATATTGGTAGGACTTATCGTGTACGGGTTGGAGTCTCTGAGTTACTTCCATAAATCTACTCTGAATAGCATGAATCTGTTGTTGGGCGGTGCATTTCTCTTGGGATCTCTTCATTCTTTCCTCAACAGACAGGAGCTACAATTATGCCTATATCATTTCAGCTTGATACTTCATCTCTTGGAGCTGTGACTCCAGTGATTTTAATTCTGGACTCTCAGCGAGTCTCTCATAGGTCTGGGCACTACAATCAGTGAGTTTCTTTCATTCCATACCAAGGGCCTTTAGTCTCTCAACTGCGCTCCTGGCGGTTGCTTCTCTTTGGTCCTTCACTTCCTATGGGGTCTTGGCAACTGCGCATAGTTCTAATTCTGCAATGAGTTGTTGGTGCTGCTGGATGGCTTCTGCAAGTTGGTTCACCTACTATGTAACTCATTATTCTTCCTTTATTTCTACAACTATCACAGAGTGAAGTGCTATGTTGACTACTTCTTTTAATTCGAGTTGCTCCATGAGCAACTGTTCTTTTTCTTGTTGTAGCTGTGCTTTTTCTTCAAACTTCACTTGGAGAGAAAGCTTTTCTTGTTCTACAATACTGCGTTTCTTTATGAGTACTCCTCGTACTTGCATCAAAGCCTGGGTGGCTTGTTCTATTTCCTATTGTGCTCATCAAAGGTGAGCCTTGACTACATCGGCTAGGCGGTGGAGTTGAGTTAGCTCATCTCCCAATTCTAGTTCTCCCGACACAGTGGAGACTGCGTGGCTGGACTATAGGGCCTATTGTACCCCTCAGAGTTCAGTCTCAATTCGATCATACATCTCTTCTTGCTTTGCCTCTTGTTTCTCTGCTATTTCCAGTGAAGCATCTTGCAGGGTTGTTATGAGGAAGTCGAAGTTATCAGAGGTGAGGACAATCTTCATCTTGGTCATGGAGGATTCGATTTCTTCTAGGAGGACGGTTTCAGAGGCGAACCTTTCCTCTTTTTTAGGGGATCAAATTCATCTGCTTTCTTCTATTCAACTTCTTTGTCATTCAACTCTTTTCCATCACCTCCCTTCTCTAATGATATGGAAGTAGTCTTCATGGATGAGCTGTTTATTTCTTGGACCTCTTTAGTCTTCTTTGTTCTGCTAGGTCTGGGTGTATCCTGCACAGTTTCTGGGTTATCGATGTTAGATATCTCAACAGGGTCTATTGGAATGAGGTCCACCAACCAATCCTTAGTGATCTCCTCCAAGTATTCCTTCATTAGATTATAGTAGGATTGAAGTTGTTTCTTTTGTTCATCGATTCACATTGTGATGTAAATAAAATGTCGATCTATGTTGAACTTCATCAAAGTCCGAAACCAGTGTAAAGCATTCGGAGTCATGCGAGGATCAGAATAGATGGCTATCTTCAGATTCTTGTAGTAGGTATGAAAAACAACATTTGACTGCCACTTTTCATTCATGTCGCTTGAATACCACTGTGTATTGAACTTCACGGCTAGTGGTGCAAAAGGCTCAATGTATGGGAAGGTCGCACCTTCTGGGCATCTCCCAGGAAATGAAATTTATAAGGATCAAGAGCCATCTGAAATTAAATTCATATCCTTGATCTTGTGCTTCTTTGTAGTCAAGTTCCAACTAGTTCACTAGGTACTTCTCTCAGTTCATCTAAAGGCCTTCTGTGCACTTTCCTGTGAGGTCGACTACAAAACTGGTGACTTGGGTAGGTTGGTTCTTTCTGACTAATTTCCCTGCAATAAGATGACAGGTGAGGTGCATTGTGCCACTCTATATAGAAGATACCTTGTAGCCTCATGTTCCCTTTTCGACATCACCACAAGTGTCCTTGATATTCTGTGCTAAAGTGTGATCCATGGATTTTTCGAGGTACAAATATTGTGGATCAAGTCCTTGCATACTCAACCCTGTGATCCGATGGATCAGCCTCGCATCAAATTTTATACGATGGTTTAGCCACAAATAACCTCCATGGTAACTGTTAGGTGTTTTATATGTACTAAAAAAGACACTAAACTACCCTCAATTAAATTGTCAACCTGGGGTAAGTAAACTTAGAGTTGTAGCAAAATATATGTGAAAGGTAAAAAGGTTGGTAGGAGTATAGTCTAACTACAGAAAGTAGCTATCTAAGACCAATATATTCAAGAAAACCTATCTAATGAGAAAAACCTAGTAAGTAACTTGAAACTAGGTAACCTAAGTACTTTTGGGCCAAGGACTGATGGATAGTTCCTAACAAAGTGAATGAAAACTCTATGTAAAGAAAACTAGTTCATGACAGTAAGAAAAGGTAAAATACTAAGCATACTAAGCAAATGATGAAATCAAACTTCTTTAACTTGTCAACCTTCATTCAATGACCAACTACCCTATGAAAGAAAATAAATAAACAAGTAAGAAAAAGCACCTATCTAACCTATTAAAGCAAAATACAAGTAAGCAAAAGCACCTATCTAGCCTATTAAAGAAAAAGACAAGTAAGCAAAAGCACCTATCTAACCTATTAAAGAAAAATACAAGTAAGCAAAGTCTTCTCATTGAACAACTACCTAGCCTAAGAGGCAAGTGAACTAAATGCCTAATGCAAAATTATTTCTCTTGCGTGAAAGAAAATTTAAATGCTCAATGCAATGCATGAAGTGAAATCTAGTCTATTGAAAGCAAGAAAGACTATCAACTAAACTTATGAAAACAAGAAACTATCTTTTCTAATCTACGAAAGCAAGAAACTATCTTTAACCTATGAAACACTCAAATGTAATGTTGGTGGTTGTGTGAATTCCTTCAGTGGTGATGGATGATATCTCGATGACATTTGACAACAAAGGATAGTTCTAATGGTATAACCTCAATACTAATTTCAATGTGAAAATGAAAGGTGTGAAGTAAACAGTCCAATGAAAACTTAGCCATGATAAAAGTAATGTTAAATACCCTACATATTCATGTATAAACCATCATCATGATGAGATCATCATTATCTAATTAATAAATTCAATTGCATATTAATCTATGAAAGGAAATTGCATGAAAGAAAACTATACTATGTCTAGTTTAATCATTCAAGCTATGATAAAGAAAATGACTGAAAACCTAAATTAAAAACATGATATTAAAAAGTGAATTGACAATTACATTTAACCAATAACTAACAAAGTGAAATATATCTAGAACTGAAGTAAACAATCTATGATTCAAAAACTAGAAGAAAATCTATCCATCCATCAATCTTTGTCAGAAGAAACTCACATTAAAACTATGCTCTTTTCTAATTAAAAATCTGTTCTAAGCTTGACTGTAAAAATATAAAAGAAAGCACAATTTAACATCTACGTTGCACATGGGGTTAGTATAGTGAGAGAGATACTTGCAAGCCTTTTCTAATCTATGAAATCAAAACATACTAACACATATCATCATCTAATCTGCAAAAAAAGAAGTAAAATAGTAAGCTACAACAAACTAATTAATTAAATAAAAATATACATGCACAAGAAAATGAAAAGACAATTTAAATTAGAAAAATGAAAAATAGACATGAAGACAGTTACCACACTGCTGGTGGGCCCCCTATCAAGTCGTGGTCAGTCTCTAAAATCACACCACGACCTTAGCGGGCCAAATTCACCGTAAAATCCAAAAACCCAGTTTTGGCACTATTCTGGTAATGTAAAACTAGAAACAGAGCAAAATCATTTTTTTGGCAATTATGATGCTTATGATACTTGGTTAACAATCTAATGAGCATCCTACTAGTATTTATAAGCTTACAACCCAGGTGGTCGACCACAGGAGGGTCAAACCACCTCTAAATTCGGCAAATTACATTAAATGCATCAATAACTAACAAAACAGAGGAACCCAATAAGTGCCCTCTTTGGAAAACTGAAATTGAGTTGTCTTGAGCTTAGTAGTTGGAGGGGGTGATGACAAACAAAACCCATGTGCGCGATTTGTCCACCACTGGCTTCCAATACCATAACCGCCAACTTGCCTTGCGTTTTTGTGCAATACTGGGTGTCGGAACGAGTGCCAGATCAAGTACCGGAACAAGTGTCGGATCAAGTGTCGAAAAAAGTGTTGGACCGAGAAACATGGTGCGTTTTTCCCTGTAACAGAAAAAAAACATGAATTAACTCTTGGAAACCATAAAATATGATAAATTAAACTTGATTGAATCACAAAACACAAATTATACATACTTCATGCTGATTATATCATTTTACCATAAAATTCTTCAAAAAGCTCCTTTGAAAGATAAAAAAACACATATATACATATGGAAAAAAGTGTATAATAACGTCATGAAGATGATCATATCTTGGGCCCAACATACCCCCACACTGAAGATTTTGTAGGTCCCACTGCAAAAAAATAGAAATCATCTCTTGGAACTAGGCTTGCTGAGGAGAGTCGGCTTTAGAAGACTCTCCTTCTTGCTATGTAGGCTTAGCTTTGTGCCTCTTATTTTGCTTTAATTGTGCTCTTAAGCTATGGTTAGATTGGGTCATCCCATCGACCAACCGTTGAAGGGAGTTAACTTTTTCCTGAAGAACTGCATTGTCATGATGAAGGTGTGCATCTATTGTCTTCATCTCTTCTAATTTTTGGAGAAGCTGATGGTTTTCCCTTTGTAGCTCCTCTATAGTTGGGGCAGAATCAGTGATATCCGAGGAAGGCTTAGGTCCTTTGAGAGATGTGATCAATTTATCAAATTTAGGATCAAGAGTGGGCATGGGTGAATTAGGTGTAATGGGAGATCGGAAAGGTGAGGTAGGTTCTGATTTCGTTTTCCTTAGTGGCTCTAATCCATCCGCAGAGAATTCTCTAGGTTTCTTATGAGGGCTCTCAAGGTCGGAGGATACTTGGATAGAATTTGAAGTAGGTGGAGGCTTGGCAATAGGCCTTCTTCTTATGTTCTAGGTACTCTTCCGAAAAGGTCCCTTACCAAATCAGTTGGCTCCTCTCTTGTTTGTGGGAATGATGGGAAAGTCTTGTTGCATTACTTCTTGGGGCTTCTTAGGTGTGGGATCAAGAGAAAATCAAGGCACTGGGGGGTCAAAAGTAGGTTTCTGTTGGTATTTTTTCTTGGTCTTCTTCCTCGATGAAGAAGTAGGAATATCAACAAGCTTTTGGTATTGTTTTGGCAAAGAGGGATTTTGTGAAGGGAGTTTGGAGTTTTTGGAGAGTGAGGCTTGGATGGAGAGATAGTTTTTAGGCTAAGTGGATTTTTTCCGATCTTAACTGTCAAGTGAGGATTTTCAAATTGGTAGATAAAGGCATCCCAACTTTTCCCCTGCTTCTCTAGTTCAATAAGAATGAGGAGTTTGATCAAATAGTGGTGGAAGAGACTATTGTGGGGGTTGGTCACATTTTTCCTCACTTGAGAGGACACTTTCTCCAATCTTTTGAGAAAATAAAAAGGGAATTTTAAAGGTTTATTGAACAGAAAAGGAGCCATCAATCTAAAGTGACAAGCTTTGAAGGTGGAGTATCTACCTTCACATGTAATTAACTGTGTGATGATGATAAGGGGATTGGCCAATTCTAGCTTTATCCACTCCTTAGCATACCCTTTCACTCCTGAAATGCTCTCAAATTCAGGCTTAAACACCCTATTGTAACTTGAGCGTGACAATTGATGATTCTTGAACCACCTATCTCCAATTCTTGGAAGTTTTGTTGCAGCAACAATTGACTCTTCTATGACTACAAAATTGGGAGACCCTACATCTGTTATCCTTCCATAAAAAGCAATTGAAAATTGCATAGAAATACCGTCATCATGGCCTTGCAAACTCGATAGAAATGGCCCCCAGCCAGCATGCAAGAACACTTCCCTACACTGTGCAAATTCTGGAATGGAAAACAAGTCTGCATAGGAGGAGGGTTCGTATCGCTTGGGCATTGTGACAGGGTTTGAATTCACCAAGCAAGGGAAAAATCGAGCCACACAGAGACATGAATTAGGCATGGTCTAAGTGAAATTGGAACAGAGGGAAAATTTTACGAAGAAAGGGTGCAAATAGGCCAATAAATGGCATGGGTTTAACACAGTCTGTGTGTGATTAGAACAGAGGGCGAATTCAGCAGAGGTTGGGCGCAATTCCTTAACGCAAGGAAGAGAAAATGGCAAGGGAAAATGAAACAATAGAGTGCCCAACCTGATTTTGGATGCTTTTATGGTGGAGGATGTTGCCCACATGTGCGCTTGAGCTACCATGTGTGGGAGATTCAAATTTGATGGCAAGCTTGGGAGCAATGGAGTGGTGCATACTTAGATCAATGTCCAAGTCTTTTGACTTGGACATTTGATCATAACCATATGGGGCATATTTTAATCAATGCCTGTAACAAATTAAATTAAATGTGATTGAATTCTAGTTCCCTGGAATCTAGGACAGTTACTGGTATGCAATGCAATGGCACTTCAAATGACACTTTAAATGACATTGCATCCAGCACCTCATCCAATACTTCATCCGGTACTCCTGTGTTAAGTGAATTTTCACCTCTTTTAATGGACAACCTGCAATTTTGAAGTGTTTTTGACAACCATAGTGGTTAATGAGCAGAGGCAGAGTGCTCCATGCTTACTTATTCTCCTTGTATATGACATATAGTGTCAAAACCTATAATAAACGAGTTATAGAAAGCATAAAACATGTATTATCAAACCTACAGTATGCAGCCTGTAATGGAATATAACCAATAAAGAATGGTTTGTTAAGCATGAATTTAGTAATGTATAGCACACAGGAGTTAAGCATTTAAAAATAACATGACTATTAATGTAATAACCTATATCATGGTAATAATACAAAAATTCTTTCAAAGACTCCTTTCTCTAGGCAATGATCATTTGTCAGCTCATGAACCCCTCCCCCACACCTAAGTATTGTGACACCTCACAATCAAAAGTATAGGAAACTAGTCAGTATCCCCCAATAGCCGAAGATTTACAGTATGCCAAGTGTAAAGATGAAATTTCATAGATTGGTCTGACGAGACAATTAGGAGGTGGCCCCACCTATAGGATAGGAGATCCTATATATAGATAAGAAGAGGTAGGTAAGAGAGTTTCAAGATATTCTTAGATTCATTCCCTGATGGAAAGTTTATGAGATTCATTAACCTTAGCTAAACCACACATACTTCATGTAATCTTTGTCTACAAGTAATGTCGTACATCATGACAAGTTTAAATTTATTATTTACTTTTTTCATATCATCATCCTCGTTAGGTAGAATGCCTCGCTGCCAGCAAGTCGGTTCAGTACTCCGACGGGTTTACCTAGTCACACCACAGGCTGGTACCCACTTCCATCACACCTGTTCAATATCCTGGCAGGTTAGCCTCTTAAATCCTCAGAGACTGGCCCTCCATCCTTTAAGATTTTATTATAAGATTGCATATACAAGAAGATGGGGGAATAGCTTTGAAACAACTTTTCTTTCATTTTTTTTTAATTGGGATGGTATTTATGTTAGAGGATGACTTTCCATTATATTGTTTAGTGGTTGTCCTGATGTAAGGGGTACTTAAGCGGACGTGGACTATCTAAAGATATGATATAATCAAGCTATTTAGTGTGTAGTGGATGGTACCATTGAGGAAGAACAGAAAGGTATCTCTAGGCTCAACTCATTGTCTTGTTTTGTAATTATTGTGATGTGTCCATGACTAATTGCTAATTAGACTTCCTTGTTACTCTTTGATAAAAACACTTGACTCACTTACTCAGGTTTCTTGGAAAAACTGTACAAGATACCTCTAGGATTGATAGTTATGGTATCACTTCCTTATACAGTGGTGAAGAGTTTCAAGAGCAACTTCTTTAGAATCCCTTAAAAATGATATTTTTTCAAAAACATGGCTAATTACAGTAAGTCACTATTTATTTGATGCTTTAGCAGACACAAAATTCAATTATAATAATGTTTTGATGAAATATCCTTGAAACTATGTACTCCCGGCGAAATAATTATTTACAGAAATATCTAGAATTGCCTTATTAACAAAATAAAAAAATTATTTACATATATACAGTAGGAAACTCAGAAAATGTTTCAAGAACAAGGGGGCACTTACCCATCTACTAAGGCCAATGCCTTGTTATATGTCATGACCTGTAGAAAATCTTCTCTGGAAATGGGCTTATGATAAAACTTAAGTCGGTGTCCATTTACCACAAAGGAGACTTGTCCATCGTCAATTGTTTTAATTTTTATAGATCCATTGTCATATATACTATCTACTTCGTAAGGGCCCAACCAACGAGTGGTAAGTGTGCCTTCGAATTTTTTGAACCGGGAATCAAACAACAGGGCCCAATCACCAGGCTGGAAGTGTTTCTTTTTAACAAACTTTTCATGC
The DNA here is from genome assembly GCA_000966675.3 of Picea glauca. Taxonomy (NCBI): domain Eukaryota; kingdom Viridiplantae; phylum Streptophyta; class Pinopsida; order Pinales; family Pinaceae; genus Picea; species Picea glauca. Next base: position 428,267 of record JZKD02S0075651.1, read on the forward strand.
CACTTTCTCCTCTGGTTTTGGACCAATATTGTTTGTTGGATGGCATCTTGCCTGATTTCATTCAATTCATTCAATTGTAGGGTTCGTTTCTTTTGAGCCTCATCCAAGTTCAATCCTAATTCTATGGCAATACGGAAGGTCCTTACTTGGAATTCTATTGGTAAAAGTACTTGTTTCCTGTACACTAGCTTATAAGGGGTATGCCCAGTGGTATTTATCCAGGTAGTTTAGTATGCCCCACAAAGCATATGGGAGCCTATCAACCCAATATCAGTGATGTAACTGAACAGTCTTGGTCAAGATGGCTTCCAGAACTTTGTTTGTGGATTCTACCTGACCATTGGATTGCGGGTGATATGGAGAAGATTTACAATGTTTAATCCCATATTTCTCTGTTATCTCTTTCATTATATTGGAAGTGAATTGAGTGCCTTGGTCGGTAACATTTTCACGAGGGACACTGAAGTGGGTAAATCTGTCTTCATAGATGAATTCGACAACAAACTTCTCTATGGACCTAAATAGGTCTTTTGCCTCTACCCATTTGGTGACATAGTCCATACAAACCAAGATATAATTCTTCCTATGGGACATGGATGAAATTGGTCCTACAAAGTCAAGGGAACATTTTTTTAAGGGTTCTATCATAACTTGGGCCTGCAAAGGCATTTCGTCAGATGATGTAGGTCTACCTAGCCTTTGGAAACTATCACAACTTCTCACATACTTGGCAACATCTTTGAAAATGCTAAGCCAATAGTAACCTGAATGTAATACCTTATTTGTTGTGCGTTTGTTAGAGAAATGGCCACCACATGGTCCATCATGACAACTTCGTAGTATTTCAAGGACCTTTTCCTCTCAGACACATCTATGAATAATCAAATCAGGACATGTGCGAAAAAGATCATGACCAACCCAAGAGTAATTAGCACTCTATGTAATAATTTTCCTCTTTTCATGAGGTGATAAATGAGAGAGTAACTTCCTAGTAGCCAGATAGTTTTCCATTCTGCAAGCCATGGGGTATTGACAGAGAGGGCAAAGAGGTGCTCATCTGGGAAACTATCATCTACATGGATTTCATTATCCTCATTCTTTATTCAGGAAAGAAAGTCAGCAACTACATTATCCTTTTCAGGTCGGTCAAGCACAGTAATATTAAATTCTTGTAATAACAAGAGCCACCTAGTCACTCGGCCATTAGTTATAGGTTTATTCATGAGGAACCTAATGGTGGAATGATCAGTGTGTACAAATACTTCATAAACTATAATGTAATGATGAAACTTGTTAATAGCATGAACAACTTCCAAGAACTCTTTCTCAGTGACTATGTAGTTCAACTCGACAGGGGACAAGTTCTTGCTTATAAAATAAATGGCATAGGATTATTGGTCTTCTTTCTTCCCTAATACCCCTCCTATTGTGGTGTCGGAGGCATCTGTGGATATATGAAATGGGAGAGTCCAATTGGGCCCTCTAAGAATTGCTGCCACAGACATCTTGGCTTTCAAGGTTTCAAAGGTAGTTTGACAATGCTTAGTCCAAACAAAATCAACATCTTTTATCAATAATCCAAACATAGGTGTAGCAATCTTTATAAAATTTTCAATAAACCACTGGTAATATCTGGCATGTCCAAGAAAGCTTCTCACCTATTTCTGAGTCTTGGGGGGTGGGATTCTAATAATGACCTCAATCTTTGTAGGATCGACTTTTATTCCTTCAGATGAAATATGATGTCCTAGAACCACTCCTTCAGTTAGCAACATTTTTCATTTTTCATGACTTAGGGATAGGTTCATTTCCTGTCATATGATGAGGACTTTTTATAAGTTGTCTAATCCTTCTTGGTAAGTGTTTCCATAAACTGTGAATTCATCCATATAGACCTCCACAAAATCATGAATAAGATTGACAAATATCCCTAATACTGCTCGTTGAAATGTGGTAGGAGCATTACACAATCCAAATGGTAAGACCTTATAGGCATAGGTGCCACAAGGACAAGTAAAGGTAGTCTTGTCCTGGTCCTCGAGTGCTATAAGAATCTGGTTGTATCCACTGTACCCATCTAGAAAGGAGAAATAATTCTTTCCGGACAAGGTATCTAGAACTTGGTCAATGAAAGGAAGAGGAAAGTAGTCTTTCAGAGTGGCCTTATTGAGTTCCTGGAAATCAACACAAATTATCCATTTCCCAGTCACTTTCTTTGGAACCACTACTAGCGGGGATACCCACTTACTGTCAGAGATAGGATAGATAAATCCAACATTTAGTAACTTTTGAATCTCCGCCTTGACTATATATTTGAGTTTTGGGTTCATCCTTCTCTGGGGTTTCCTAACAGGTGTCACTTCCCCCTGGGTGTATATATGGTGGATGCATGTGTCAGGACGTATACCCTTCATGTCAGTATATTCCCAGGAAAATGCTCCTGATTGTTCTTCAAGGATATCTACTAACCATTTCTGTTGGTCTGTATCTAGCCTGGAGTTTATATGTAAACATTTCCCTGGACTAATCTCATAGGGTATAGTATAATACATGGAAGAATCATCTATTTCGAAAATAAAAGATGTCAAAGACAAAATGGATGGATATAATTGTTCTTCAAATTCTTCCCCAAACATGTACTCAGATTGGGGAAAATATTGTGGAAAATCCACACATGTAATAGCATAAATGAATTGGTTTAGCACATTTTCTGGTGTATGCTCCTGAAGTGCCCATGCATGGTCACTTGGAAATACGATTTCTTCCCAGTATTCACTCTTGTATGGAAATTCAAGACACCATATATTCTCCATAGTAGGTTGAGTTGGAGGGTAAATGGTGAGCTTATGGATAGAGAGACCATTTGAGATGGTCATTTCTTCTTCTCTACAACCAATAAATGCATTTTGTGGCTAGCCAAGGTCTTCCCAAAATAATAGGATGGCCTTGGGTAGGATCATTTGAATGAATGACAAGAAAATCTACAGGGTACTCCCATGAGGCTAAAGTAACCATGAAATCATCTAAAATCCCTTCAGGTATAACCCTAGTCTTATCTGCTAATTCCAAAATGGTTGGGGTAGGCCGAAGAAGAGGTTGTAACTATAATTGTTCCAAGGTAGTAGCAATCATAACATTGATGGTTTCCCCTAGGTCTATGAGAGCATTTCCGATGGAGACCTCCTTAATGGTTGTAGTCACTATGGGGTTTCCTAGATTCCCATACTTTGCTAGCTTTGGCTGCTCTGATATGTACTTAGAAAGTCCTCCTACCAAATGTATTGTAGGAGGGTCCTTTTTCTTCCTACCTGGCTTCTTGATACACAATTCTTTGACTACCTTACTATAGATTGGAATGTCTTTAATGGCTTGAAGAAGAGAAATATTGACACAAAAAATTTTCAATTCATTAAGAATATCAAATTCAGGTCGAGTGGTAGGTTTCTCAATTACCAATCAGTCTAGATAAGAAGGGACTTTTGTAATTTGTGAAGATTAATTTTGGGGAAGCTTGGGTTATTCATTCTTCAGGATAATAACATCTTCCCACCTTGTGTCATCCATGGGTTGTTGGGTGGTTTCTTCTTCTTCTTCTTCCTGGATGACTATGAAAGGTCTTTGCCTATCTAGAACTTTTCCCGATCTTAGTTGCATTTCTTGTAATGGAACAAGAGTAATAACATATGTTGGGAAGGCCTCCATCTCAACATTGTTAAGAGGTTGAGGGATTTTATTATTAAGATTAGGCACTGGTTGTGCTAGTAATAGTGTTGGTCTCGGGGAGCTTGCATTTTGAAATTGGAGTGGTTGTTGTTTTGGGATAGGAGGTAAAGGTGGTGGAACAAAACTTGGCAGAAGCTGCAGAGTGTTTGATGAGAAATGAGGATAAGGATGGTTGTACATAGGGATAGGTGGAGCTTGAGGGTTTCCTTGGTTGTTTCATCCCCTCGATCCTTGAATGCAAGGATTTTGGTACTAAGTAGACTAATGTTTCCAACTTGGTAAGTTCCACTATTGTTTTTGATAATAGGGTGGAACTTGGGACTGTAGATCTGGGTATGTGGGTTGATTCCTAGGTTTCCATGGCCTCCTAGGTGCATAAGAAGACTCCATAGGGTCTCCACTCCTATATATGGCTAATAAACTGGGCAATGATGGACATTTTTCAGTCACATGGTCTTCTGTATAGAAGCCACAAACTGAAATGTTATCTAATGGGCACTCCCTTGAGGAATGCTTCCTCCTGCATCTTGGGCAATATATGCTCATTGATGCATTTTCCTCCTCCTGTTCCTTTTTGAGTTTAAGGGTATCCAACTAGGAACCTATTGTTCTTAAGATGTCATTCTTGAAGTTTTCTAAAAGGTTCCCTATCTCTTCTCTTGTAATACTACCTGAACTAATTGATTTTAAGCTTCTATGGTAAGGGTCCCGAACATTCTTTTCTGTTTTGGCTCTACTCCTTGAGTAGTTTTTACACATTTCACATATTTCAAAAAATGGTGTATGAGAGATGTCACCTGATGCCATCAGGTTAAGAATCTCTAAATATTATTCTGAAATTCCCTTAAGGAAAAGAGCCCTAACTGCATCCTCTGGGAGATCATGGTATTTTGACTTCTGGGAGATATAACCAAATCTTTCCATATAGTCTTCAAGGGTCCCGTCTTCTAACTGTTGGAATTTAAATATGTCATTACAAGATTCTTTGGTCTTGAAGTAGCCTTGGTACTTCTTAAGAAAGATGTCTTTCATGGATTCCCAAGACCTAATACTGGATTCTCCCAACCCCATGAACCATATTAATGTAGAGTCTTTGAGGGTGGCAGGAAAGAGTTTGAATTTATGGGCATCTTGCACATAGTTGTATCTCCTACACAAGATGTCAAATTAAAAAAGGAAAGTGTCTAGATCTTCATTGTTTTTACCATAAAAGGTAGGCAATGCTGAGAGAGGAATATTCTTCATGTTGACATTTGGAGTGGTGTCTAAAATCGGAAATCTGAAGGTAGTTTCAGTTTAGTTTCCAGTTTCTTCTTCCTCCTCGTGTCTTACATTGTTATTATCCTCCTATTCACCCATATTTGCTTGGTTTCCAAAAAGAGAGTACCTAAGTGGTTTTATCTTTGAAAAGAACAAAGTTTCTCTTTGATGAAAAGTTCTTCCTACTGATTGGATGTATGGGACTCTACTTGAGTCGGTTGAGATTATTGGTGCCAAAGTTTCTGTGTCAATTTGAGAGATAATTACATTAGTTGAGCTACCAAACAAAAGATTCACCTGTTCAGGGTCTATGCTATCTTTAAAATTAGAGTCCCCTGGTGGTGGTGTAAAAGAAAAGGTTGTATTGTTTGGTTTTGTGGAAGACTCGAGTGGTCTTGCCTCCTGTCCTAGTATGATTGATGCTTCAATTTCTTGTTCTATAGTTTTCCCTTTGTTATTCCCTTCAGAGACTATTTTATCTCTTTGAGTCGAGCTAGCTCCTGTTTTTCGGTATCGGTCTGCGGATTTTATCAGTGGAACGTTCCTTCCCCCAAAGAGATCGGAAGGAACCTTAGTTGAAAGGTATGATTTTGATTTAATGTATCTACCTTGTGGGTCTCTAGGCCTATTCATGAAAGAAAGCAAAAACAAAAACAAAAAGATACAATTTGATTCCTAGGTCTATTCATGAAAGAAACAAAAAGAAAAACTACTATTGGATTTGGGGGAACCTACTATAGTAGATGCACAGGTTCTTACCTTTCAGCTTAAAGTTCCCCTGCCACCAAACTAATGATAAGGTCTAAGGATGATCTAATTCCTAATTACTTCTTACCTTAAGACAACTCCCTGACAACAACGCCAAAATGATAGGTGTTTTATATGTACTAAAAAATACATTAAACTACCCTCAATTAAATTATCAACCCGCAGTAAGTAAACTTAGAGTTGTAGCAAAATATATGCCAAAGGTAAAAAGGTTGGTAGGAGTATAGTATAACTATGGAAATCAGCTATCTAATACTAATCTATTCAAGAAAACCTATCTAATGAGCAAACCCTACTAAGCAACTTGAAACTAGGTAGCCTAAGTACTTTTGGGCCAAGGACTGATGGATAGTTCCTAAGAAAGCGAATGAAAACTCTATGTAAAGCAAACTAGTTCATGACAGTAAGCAAAGATAAACTACTAAGCATACTAATAAAATTATGAAAGCAAACTTTTTTAACTTGCCAACCTACATTCAATGAGAAACTACGCTATGAAAGAAAATAAATAAGCAAGTAAGCAAAAGCACCTATCTAACCTATTAAAGAAAAAGACAAGTAAGCAAAGTCTTCTCATTGAAAAACTACCTAGCCTAAGAGGCAAGTGAACTAAATGCCTAATGAAAAACTATTTTTCTTGCGTGAAAGGAAATTTAAATGCTCAATGCAATGCATGAAGGGAAATCTAGTCTATTGAAAGCAAGAAAGACTATCAACTAAACTTATGAAAACAAGAAACCATCTTTTCTAATCTACGAAAGCAAGAAACTATCTTTAACCTATGAAACACTCAAATGTAATGTTGGTGGTTGTGTGAATGCCTTTAGTGGTGACGGATGATATCTCTATGACATTTGACAACAAACGATAGTTCTAATGGTATAAGCTCAATAGCAATTTCAATGGAAAAATGAAAGGTGTGAAGTAAATAGTCCAATGAAAACATAGCCATGATGAAAGTAATGTTAAATACCCTACATATTCATGTATAAACCATCAAAATCATGATGACATCATCATTATCTAATTAAGAAATTCAATTGCATCTTAATCTATGAAAGGAAATTGCGTGAAAGGAAACTATACTATGTCTAGTTTAATCATTCAAGCTATGATAAATAAAATGACTGAAAACATAAATTAAAAGCATGATATTAAAAACTGAATTGACAATTACATTTAACCAATAACTAAGCAAGTGAAATCTATCTGAAACTAAGGTAAACAAGCTATGATTCAAAAACTGGAAGCAAATCTATCCATCCATCAATCTTTGTCAGAAGAAACTCAGATTAAAACTATGCTATGTTCTAATTAAAAATCTGTTCTAAGCTTGACTGTAAAAATATAAAAGAAAGCACAATTTAACATCTACGTTGCACACGGGGTTAGTATAGTGAGAGAGAGACTTGAAAGCCTTTTCTAATCTATGAAATAAACACATACTAACACATATCATCATCTAACCTACAAAAAAAGAAGTAAAACAGTAAGCTACAACAAACTAATTAATTAAATAAAAATATACATGCACAGGAAAATGAAAAGACAATTTAAATTAGAAAAATGAAAAATAGACATGAAGATAGTTACCAGACTTTAGGTGGGCCCCCCGGAAAGTCATTGTCACTCACTAAAATCACACCACAACCTTAGTAGGCCAAATTCACCATAAAAATCCAAAAACATAGTTTTGGCACTATTCTGGTAATGTAAAACTAGAAACAAAGAAAAATCATTTTTCTGGCGATTCAGATGCTTATGCTACTTGGTTAACTATATAATGAGCATCCTATTGGTATTTATAATCTTACAACCCAATTGTACAACCATAGGAGGGTCGAACCACCTCTAAATTTGGCAAATTACATTAAATGCATCAATAACTAACAAAACAGAGGAACCCAATAAGCGCTCTCTTTGGACAACTAAAATCAAGTTGTCTTGAGCTTAGTAGCTAGAGAGGGTGATGAAAAACAAAACCCATGTGCTCTATTTGTCCACCACTGGACACCAATACCATAACCGCCAACTTGCCTTGTGTTTTTTGCAATACTGGGTACCAGAACGAGTGTCGGATCAAGTACCGGAACACGTGTCGGATCAAGTGTCGGAACAAGTGTTGGACCAAGAAACATGGTGTGTTTTTCCCTGTAATAGCAAAAAAACATAAATTGACTCTTGGAAACCATAAAATATGATAAATTAAACTTGATTGAATCACAAAACACGAATTATATGTACCTCATGCTGATTGTATCATTTTACCATAAAATTCTTCAAAAAGCTCCTTTGAAAGATAAAAAAAAAGATATATACATATGGAAAAAAGTGTATAATAACGTCACGAAGATGATCATATCTCAGGCCCAACATTAACAATACAGTAGCATCTTGACACATGCATTCACCTCCTGGTGTCTTCCGAAGTGGGGAATCTTCATGACATTCAACAAGGTGGATTGCACGAGGTCCATAGTCCACTGCTGAGGGATGAACTTCGATTTTTTCCCTTTAGTTATATTCAGGTACTTATGTGGGGCGAGCATGTTATAGAATTTGTGATCTCCGAGGTTGAAGTCGCTAAAATTCAATGCTGCAATCGTATCTTGGTCTGCTCGAACTACGCGTATCCCCTTCAGGAGGTACATAGTGACCACGGTGTACTCAAAATATCTAGGTATGTTTTCTTGATTTACTGCACCGCTCAGAGGCGGTATGTAGGTGGGTAATATAGTCGGAATCAATTTGGCATTTGTGAGATCATCCCTGTGCCTAGTTCACTTTTCATCTAATGGTTGGGATGGTCCGGCTCTGGGAGCAGTCGACGAAGATTCTTGCACTGTTCTTGTGGATGAAGCCTGTACACCTACGAATAATCCTCTCTCCAACATGACTCTTTCAATCATCAGGTTGAGGAGTACTTTTGTCATAGATTCTTCAACTATGTTGAGCTCCTCGGACATGCACGCTTGGGATTAAATAGATCGGGTTAATATTAACTTAGACACTGCAATGGAATATACAACAAGAGCGTGATGATCACTGTATAAAATAAAATAAGTATGCAGGCTCAAACTCTCGGTTGGAAAAAGTGTTCTCGGTGCATGGCATGACAGGATAAATAGGTAACTCGACAATGGGTTTCTTGAAATGGGTATGAAGCCTTCATTAACTCTGTTCTGTCTATTGTGGTGTGGTCCAATGGTCTAGAGGCGAACCATAAATGCCTTTCTTCCCGTTTTGAGGGCCGGCCGAACATTTATAATGTCTCCAACAGTTATATTGCTTTGCCATGGAAAAGTGCCATGTGTCACTATTCTGATATTCCGACGAAGCTCCAATTTTGAAAATTTTCCTTCTGCAAGGTTCCTTTTGGATATTTCTGCAGCTTGTCAATGTTAGCTCTCTTCTAACTTAGTTTTCTAGCCTTCTTTCTAGTGAGATTTATCTCGGTATGCATTTTCCCATTCTGATTCTTGTCCTCTTTTGGCATAGTTACTTCGCGTTGTTGAGATTCTTTCCTAGGATTCAAGGGTAATACTTCTTCTTTATCTCGAATAGGTACTTCAATCATCTGCAGGTCCTCTAGTGTTCTTGTAACTTCGACATTCGGGTCTCTGGTGTTAAATAGCTTTGATCTGTTCTTTTGTTCTTCAATCAAGGGTGTGATCTTTCTAGTCATGAATTCTTTTAACTATTGCTTCTTCTTTTCTAAAACTTCTTCTTCTTCTTTCCTTCTGGCTTGATATCTTTCAATCCAAGGTTTTCCCAATAACATGGTAAATGGAGCATTGTCCTCAGTAAATTTAATAATCTCAAAATCATCTTCTATCAAAGTTCCATTGGCATTCATAGGTATTTGGGTGAACTTTCCACATAGGTTTATCATCTTTCCTCTAAATAGAACTATTCCTCCTAATGAAGGAATCATAACATGCCTTCCTTAAGCTTCCCAAGTTCTCTTTGTCATGAGATTCACCTGTGTTTCCTCATATAGAACACAGTCAATGTCGTAGTCTCCTATTCTTTCTTCAAGGCATTCTTTTTCTTTGAAGATCTCTGATAATATGACATGTTAGTAATCATTCAGGGTTTCTCTCATCTATAACAATACTTTTTGTGATTATTTATGGGGTTCTGCTATAATCTCAGTTTCTGGATATGCCTTAGGGTTTTCTTGGCTCAGATTCATTTCTTCAAGCTTAGCAATCATTCTAGGGCAATCCAATACTTCATGATCCATAGATTTGCAACAGAGGCAACTAGATCTTCTACCAGGGCATTCCTTAGCCAGATGTCCTAGTCATCTGCAACTGTAAAAGAGGTTTAATCCTTTCTTTCTTTTAAATGATCCCCAGCCTTTCCTGTACTGCGCACTAGGATCATAGGAGTTAACCTGCAAAAAAGTATTTCTAGGATCATGCATCCATTTGTTAGTCCAAACATTCTCTCTATGCATAGGTATAACATATCTTTCACTATTCTTATTATATATACTCATATCAAATCTTCTTTCATCTATTAATGCCCTAGTTTTCAAGCTAGGACAAAATCTATCAAACATACCTAGGTCCATACTTTAGAAACAAAAATTTCCACTTATCTTACTTTTCTAGATCACAAATCTTCCAAATCTAAAACTTTTCACTATTCTTACCATTATCAGAGCACAAAGCTTTCAGATCTTACCTCTTTTAATCTGAAATTCTCACTTTTACCTTTCTCGGAGCACAAAGATTTCAGATCTTGCCTCTTTTCTTCATATCAGACTTCCTTTCTTGGCACAGAGCTTCAAAAGTCAAGCATAATGATGCGCACTAGGGAAATAGATCTATGCACGGAGATTCCACAATTTCAAGTCAGATCTTTGCACAAAGATTCTTCTTTCTCAGTTCCCAACAATCACAATTTTAGGTCCTAGAAATGGAACCATTTGTTGGCACAAGAGTAGACCCAGGGTTCAACGCACCAATAAAATCCTAACTACTGGCCCTTTCGGAAAAACCTTTGAAGAAGATGAAGTCTCACCTGAGGTAGAGGCAGGGGTGGTTGCAGGAATCTAGTGTATACAACCTTAGCTGAAAAATAGATCTGTGATTCTAAGACTTAACAAATCACTTAGCAATTGCAGTTCATCAACATTCAACTTAATACCTACTTCGCAGATAAAACAGAGCATCTTATCATTCATTCAGATCTGATGTATCTAAGCACTCAACATAAATAAATAGATTAGATCCAGCAGACTTAAGAACTAAGCAAGTTCATAGAGGTCAGATCTGACATCCATATACATCATTAAGCACAAATCATAAATAGATCTATCTATCTATATAAAAGAGCTTAGAAAGTAAAGACACAAACACATCAACACACTACACAAAGAAAAGCAACACATCATGTACGTGGTTCACCCCCACCATGGGGATATGTCCACCAACTCTTCTTATTTATTATTAGATTCTTCGATCGGTTACATGCACAGATCCACAAAAACCCTACTTCACCAAGGACAGGAGATCTGCACAACTCGCTAGATCCTCCTTCCCTACGTTACAACACAAATCCCTTCACAGTCTCTTACACTGACTTGCACTTAGCTCTGCAAGTTTCATATAGTATGCACGAAGCACTTATAACCCTTGGATCACACAGATATAGCACTTAGCCATTCATAACTTCTCCTCTTATCCCCCCCCTTCTTACATTTCCTAGACATCTATTTATACTTTACAAAATAGGCCTAAACATAGGTAAACCCATGGGCCGACCTTCCCATACCCATTACATATTCCCAAATCCCAAAAAGGACCCAAAAATGGGGACAAGATCCCGCGATCTTTTCTTTGTCTTGCGTTTCACCTTCGACGGGCTGTCAAAGTAAAAAATGGTCAAACATGACCAAGAACCCTCAAAACTTGGTCAAGGGCCAATAGAACACATTACAACGTAGATGGTAGAGGAGCTCATAGAGAATGTTATGCAAGCGAACGCCAAATGGGAGGAACTAGAAGGAAAATTTCATGACTTCGAGAAGGTCACGCAGTGTGAAAAAACTGCCTGGGTGGCTTAGGACAAGCCACATGTCAGTGTTCGAGGGCTATTGGTGCAAGACTATTTTGGGAGAAAGATCTATTTTGGGTGCAGGCCTAATTTTGGAAGAGAAGGATTATTTTTGGAGTGTGCACCTTAGGAGGAAGGAAAGAAACATGCAAAAAAAGAAGGAAAAGAAATGTTGTGTGCATGCATACAGGACTAACTATGTTAGGGTTACAGTTTTTGACAAAGATTGTAACAGATATAATCCGGTAGAGTAGTATAAATAAATACCTAGAAGTCTATGTTGGGGGTTCAAAAGTTATTGACTCTAGTGAGTGTTATTATGGTTCTTGTGGTAGATTTGAATAAGATAGTTTTTTAGGGTTAGGTCACAGGTTGAGGAGCCTGGTGTGATCTAGTCAGCCTCCTAGAGGGTACTTACCCTTATTTTGATTGTAATGTTGAAGATGTAATACGTGAAACGCTGATTTTGCAGCAGAATAAATAAATGAGAAGAGAAGTCGTATCTTTTTGGATGTAGCCCCAAGAGGGGGTGAACCACAGTAAAATATTTTGTTCTATGTGATTGTTAATGAATGTTTTTACTATTTTGTTAATCATTAGCTCAAGAATGAATGGTTGAAACTAGTTATAAAAACATGCACGTATAGGTTTAAAGATGAATGAATCATAGAAGTATATTAATGATTAATGATGATGATGATGTATGAGGAAAGAATCTAAACACAATCCCCACTCATTCCTAGACTGCAAACACCTGAGTATCTCAGTCCCCCATAAAGATAACTCAGGTGACACTACGATGTGCACTCTGTATGCAACGTTGCCTTCTAGTTTACCAGGAGGGCCAATAGTTTTGAAGGTTTTGTTGGAAATCTATTTGAGATCAAAACCTAGGTCAACCCAAGTAACCAACATGTGACCAAATGGTCAATTTGCAAACGCAATCCAAGAATTATGACATTCTCAAGCCTTCTCATGCTGCATTAGAAAAAAACATATTCTTCCCAATCTAGTGGCCCTCTTTATATTGAGAAGCCATATTTTGACACATTGCTTCACCCCCTGAAGGGAATTCTTAGACACATGACACACAATCCAAACACTCGGGCTGCCCACAATTATAGTATCGTGGAATACTTTGCCCAGGAACCTTGTGCCATGTCGATGCTTTAAGTCTTCAATATCTACCCCACAAAGAAAAAATCATTGTTGTCTACCATAGGTGGGGTTGATCCCTCAGTGTCGAGCTTGATAACCTTTGAGACCAGCCAGGTTACTCATAATATCTCCCATCAGGTATCCTTTCAAATCATATTGTGATCATTGGGGAAAAACATCTACCAAACAATGGTGTATGAAGGAGCCTCAACTTGCATCATGTCCATTTCTTGTTGGAAGGCCCTTGTCTCTCCTAAGATAAACATGTCTACAACACAATTAAAATCATTCAATGGACACATGTTCTATCCTCATGGAATAATCACCACCTTACCATAAAGTTAGGTCGAAATATTGTCTCTGTGGTGGTATAGGTCATCAAAGCACCTCCTAAGTACAACTTGTCACTAGGGCATACTTGCTTCTACGAGATCACTATAGTTGTATCATCGGTATTTAGGGTCATACACTTCCCTCACCAAGGGAAAATAATTATGATTTATTATCGTGCGTTCTGTAACCTAGACCTTGGATCCAATACAGGGTCAAATGTACCCTTTGTCAATGATACCACACAAACTTTTGTTAATGTTAGTGTGGGGATGTTCAAAGATCCTTCATTCATGGGAATATTTCCCCTTCCCCCACTGTCTCCCTCTGCCAAAGTATCTCCCATCAACATGATTTCATCATTTACTAGTGGATCCCTTGGGTCTTGCAATCCTTGGGTGGTACCTCATCCCAAGGATGTTTCTTCATATGGATCATTCATACCTCTTACTTCAATTGAGATTTTCGATCCACTAATCCCATCAACATTCACTAGAATTGGACAACACCTCCATCCTCATATGGAGTGTGATCAACATACTCCACCCATATGGGTTGTTAACTCTTTGATTTCACATCACATCCTAGATTTTGAGTTTCCTTCAGAAGAGGCCATCCTGGAAGTCAGGGTTTCCATAGAAACACCAAAGGATGAGGTGATACATCGACCATATTTTTATATTTGGAACCGATGAGAGTTAACATGATGAGTCTTTATCTAGGACTGGGGACATTTGGTGGGGAATCCAATACATCTCCTAGTCTTGACCCTTTTCTTCCTTGAATATCTTTTTCTAAAATTTCCATTGAATTCTTTTCTATCCCTTCCATCAAAGATTAACATTTCGTACTTCCTTCATGTCTTGATGGGTCCCATAAAGGAGATGTCGTAGCTCACAAAACCACTCATAATGAGTATCTTTGGTCACCGATATTCATTTCTATGTGGCATGACCCCAACATCGTGTTCCATGTGATGTTAACATCGGCTCATGAGTTACTCTATTATGACAAATATCCTTGGCCCCATCCTATCAATGGACTATACTTTGTGTAAAGAATCAATATGTGTAGTGCCTTGTACATAAGTGTGTGGTGTGAGTGCTTTTTGTTTTACATAAATCCAAAATTATTTTCTTTTTGATATTTCATTATGAATTTTGACCTTGGAATTGAGTTTACATGTGTTGACAGGATTATCGAGACTTTTTTATGAATATAGTGGCATTCACTACACTTGAGATATATGTTCTTAAAACTGGCATATAAGGATAGGTTTTTCCCTTCATTTCCTATTTTGCATTATTAACCATCCATTATTCCAGCACTATTCCTTAGGTTCGATCTCGTTTGGTTGCAACATTAGCCACTCCTTTTGCACATCGTAACTGATTTGTTAGTGCCTACCCTTGATGGGCACTCTAGTTATCACTTGGATTTCCATCTGGTTTCCATTCTGCGTTTTCTCGTAGGCCTAGCATCCCTTCTTTAGCCCCATCATGACTTTAATATTGAGCCTCATTTTCCTCTCTTGATATATATTATGTCCATATCTTGTGTGGGCTCCCAAAAACAATTCTTGTTTCTTAATGGTCTCCTATGAATTTGTTTCTCACGTCATGCTTCCCGCCACTATGCTTCTTTTTGCACATATATTTCTTATCGCTATGTAGTAGCCTTGACCATCCTCTTTTTCCATTATTTGGCCTCCATTTTGCACCCATATATCCAAGGAAAGAACAACTGCTAAGATTGGACCTCACTTTCATGTACCATTTTCATTCCTCATTGCTTAGGTCAGTTCCATGTGCTTGGAACATAGGAGCATGTTTTTAAGCCACTCATTCTCTCCCACTGAGTATACTTTTATCTCTTTTTCAGACTTGTAAAAGGACATGAAAAAGGTACCGAGTTTACTTGCATCATTCTTTCATGCTTGTTAAACCATGAAGGATAGCAATCATACTTGTGTTATTATTTCATGCTCGTTAAACCATGAAGGAGACAAAAAATACAAAAAAAAAGAGTGGGGGTCTTTCACCATTGGTCCATTCTCAAAATGGCAGCATAAGTTGAGTCACCCTTGAACATGGCACCTATTTGATTCCTCATCATACATTTGGGTTTTATCTTGCCTAGGAGTCATCCAAGTAATATGACTTACATCAGTGGCATGCCTCCACGTGATCTACATTGGGTTTACATTAGTGACCCCTAATCGATTGATTCTACAAGTGTTCAACATCAGATCATATATTCACACTCACTATATTGTACTAGGTACCTTGGGGTCCATATTCCTCATTGGTGGGTCACCTTGCATCTGTTAACAGTATACATCAATGACTGTTAATCAAATGGTTTTTACCATGATCGACATGAACTCATCTATTTTCACGATGTATATTTTCACCATCGAGGTTTGGGACGATGACCTTGGGTATAGAGACACACCATTCCTTTGCAACATCCCCTCCCAAGTTATAATGGAGCATATCACCTATATTTTAGTACTTTGAAGACTTCAAGGGAACTTACCTTAGTTCTCGTTCTCTTCCTAATATCTGTATGTTTTGTCATATATCCACATTTTATGTGTTTGATCCAAATGGATATCAGTGGCCACCCACCTATTCCACTAACTCAAAGAACAATTTTCCATTTTGGCAATTTTTTACATTTTTTCGGGTCCCAAACTTCCAAGGCCATTTTGAAGCCCTAAATGATGTTTTTTTGAACTTTTGGGGGTCCAAGGGTTGCTAATAATAACGTAGACCCCATCCCCTTCTCTCCTTTGGGGCTGGACGACCTCCTGATCTAGGATCGTTCATGTCATCGATTCGAATGACTCGTCGGGATCCTAATGGAACTGATTCAACTTTACACATGCCCTTCACTTTCTCGGCGTAGGTTATGTGGAACCCATCGACCCTCTCCTTAGCTCTTTCAAATATTAATGCTCCACCGCTAGTTATCTATGCTATAATTCCTCATTTATGTGACCATGAACTATGATCATTGGCTATATCCCTTCGTGATCCCATGCTTCAGAAAATTCATGAATTGCTTACTACCCTTTCCCCAATTTTCTGAATCAGTAAATTCTCCAGGACCAAATCTACGATCTACACTCCTCTTGTGATCAACGACTGTGATCAACTCACGAGTTAGGACTTTACGAGTCCTCTCTTCTCCCAAATCCACTTATCCCAATTGTGAATTAGGGAAATGTCGATCCAGATCCACGTGTCCTATCTCCATAGACGACCAATATTAATTTGTCTCTCATCTCCTCGGGTATTCTCTCCCTGATGTTTCTCCGAAGGGTTCCTCCTCTAAAGTACATGGATCTCTGCCATGTGTCCTCCTAGATACAATGGTCCAGAATCACTTTGCTCCTCGCACTTCGCGAAGATCTTTGTTTGCTCCTTGAAAACCTTATGCAGTTCCTGCTCACGAACCTCTCTATCTCTTGCCACCTGTCTCCCCTGATGATGGAAAATCTTATTCCCTTTGATACTTCAGCAAGTCCTCAAATCCTTTGCACACTTAGTACAAATTCCCTCTTCAAGACTTAGTGTTTTCTCGAACCTCTTCTGCACTCCTTACCGAGTTCTACGTAGAATCTTCTGTGACTTTTCTCGGCTTGAAAACCTTCAAAGTTCATCATCCCTCTGTGAACCTTCTCATTCCCTCCTGGTAGCTTCTCTCTCTTCCTCTTAAGCTTTGTAATATGGACTTACAGTCTCCCTGGCACACTCCTTGTGCTCAAATAAGTTGTTCGATGACCTCTCCCTTTGCTTCTTGAAGGGTTTAAGGAATCCCATTTCCTTTGTCGATGCACTCTTGCAAAGCCTTCATTCCTCAGAGTGTTTAGCAACCCTGGGATTCTCTTAAGGATTCCAACACTTCTGACATTGTTTTTCTGGTGCATGCTCACATTAACTCAATGCCCTCCTGAAAGAGTGTTTCAGACTGTTCAGTAACTTTGAACTATGTTCTCTCCTACACAGTCTTTCCTTCTGTTAGTCCCTAAAGTTGCACTCGACTGGTAAGGGAAAGCTAGGGCATCATTGATTTTATTGCAAATCATTTTTGAGGGTTTTATGATTTGGTTTTGGTATAATGGTTGAAAACTGGGTCAAGCTTACAACATGGCATGAAAATCAAGATTAAAACATTGCATATCCCATTGGCTGAAAAATAGGTAGATACATAGATGGAGTAAACCAATTCAAGAAAAAGGAAAGTGAAATCTTCAATTTGTCAATTTCACAAAGTTTAGTTTCAATATATTATAAAGAAATAGGGGTATCAGCTTGAAATCATTACTTGAAAATTATCTCTACAACAAAATCTTCACTGTATAAATTAACATTCAAGAACCAAAAAACATTGCAATTTGAATAATAAATTCAAGCATGAAAAATGAAATAACAGAGTAGAAAAGAGAAGGTCTAACCATCCATATGCCTTTTCTATTAAGTGTCAATTGAACATACATGCCTTTTACAATAATCTCCACAAAAATTCTCTATAGATCTCCAAATTTTTGACCTCCATATGGTCTGTCTTTTGTCTATTTAAACTAGCTATAAAAATTCCAGATCCTATTATCTAGGACAACTTTAAATGATTAAAATAAAAAAGTATCCAGACTCTAAATTATTTCACTCGAAATGAGCTTCTATGTCCAAAATAGTCCACATCTCGTCAACTTGATATAACAAACATTGCCAACAATACATTTTACTCTATAAAATAGGGATCTTGTTTGACTCTGTAAAGCAGATCAAAGTCTTAGCATCTCCTTGATCAAAAAGAGTAATTATTTGCCATATCTCCTGGAGCACCTTTAAACAAAATTGTAACCAATCTTCATGTTACCTTTAAGATAAAATCGCAGCAGTGGCTTTGGAGTTTTTCTGCTTGAGCTTTGTGGTTAACACAACATTGTGCTAGTAAAGTCTGAAAATGATTTCTCTGAGTTCCTTAAGCAATGCCCTTTTCTCCTTCTTCTTATTTTTAAGACTTTGAATTCTTTCCTGCTGGCAAGCGTTCCACTATTCTATCTGCATCTTTTCCTTCTTTAATTGCTTTATGGTTTTCTAAAATTCTTTAATATTTTCCTTATCAGTTCTTATCTCAACCCTGAATCCTGAACAATCTTCAGAGGGTGCAGTTTCATTCAGATATAAAGTAACACTGGGTTCTTTGTATTTAACCTGGTATTTTGAGATCAATTCTGAGCTATATTCTTCTTCAGAACTTGATGAATCCATAGCTCCAGGCACATCTGGTAAGTAATCTGAATCTTCCAAGTAATCTTGTTTTTCTTCAGGGAATTCACTGATTCCTTTAGCCATCTCTTTATCCTTAGCTAATCTAGTTGAATCTCTCATTACAGGGAATGTAGGTGGTGTAAGTTTTCCCTTTCCTTTGTTGATAGATTTCTTGGGAAATGGAGTCTTTTTTGCTCTTTTCCTGGTGCTTGTTTCAACATCCTCATAATCATCTTCTATGATTACAATGTTTTCTTCTTTAATTGCCGGATTGAACATTTCTTTTGAGTTCATCCTATACTTATTAGTATCCCTGGTTGAATTTCTCTGAGGTTTTTTTGATACACATGCACCCTTGTTCCTTTTTCCTTTGACTGTAACGTTCCCTTTGTTAGTTGATGGCATTTCAGACTTGACTGTAGTTTGAGCAATGAGATCATTATCTGAATCTGTCTCTTCTTTAACATCTTCCTCAGGAAGCATTTCATTTTTGGGCTCACATCTAGGTCTCTTACTCCTACTCTTCTTAGTTACCTTGATATCAGAAGATTCATCTTTCACAGGGTTTTCATCAGAAATATCTTGACTCTGTTTAACAGTTTTCCTCCCTCTGCCCTTTTTTGGCTTATTGGATTGAGTGATAGGTTTTAAGGATTCCATGAGCCAATTCTAGGGATTTTGTAATTCAGTCAGGGCCAACATGACTAGGGTTTTAATCAGGACTTGATGGAACAAACTGCCTTTGGCATTAGTGGAAATCGACTGCACTTTCTTGGACATTTTTGTCAAACTTTTAAGAAGGAAATAAGGAAGGTTTAAAGGGTAGTCACCGTTTAGATGCATCAGTATTCTGATATGGTAGATGTAGACCAAAGAAAACCTCCCTTCGCAAGTGATGTATCTGTGAGTCACCACCAGAGCAGTGTGCCATTCAGGTCGAGCCCAGTTGCGAGGTATTCCCCTTATCCAATCTAGATTCTTCTTGTCTGGAAGGAGGAATTGATTTACAAATTCGATAACCACATGCTCCTTCTTCCACCATCTTTCCCCTCCAACCACGAGCCTGCAAGCCTTGGCTATAGTTTTCTCTGTCACCAGCATCAACATTTTATCTATTTCAACCTCATGACCATCGAAGTTCAAAGAAAATTCCACTGAAACCTGCTCATCATAACCTTGAAATGTGGTGAGGAACTCAAACCACCCAACATCTCTGAATCTTTGGGCCATCTGAGGGTAAGCTTCAAGAAGTTCGACACCTTCTGGTTCGATTCTGGCAACTTGTCCGCTCCTCTTTGGCACCATTAAACTCAATTCTACAATTCTCACCCTCGGGTTCCAAATTCCCTTCCTACAATTGTTGATATATACATGTTGTTTTGAATGGATACCTATATTTCTCCCTGCAAGGCTGAACTAAACCAACTCGAACCGGTCACATAATAATGATTAAACAACAGGTTATTTTGAAATGAACCCTGCACGCGTGCATCACAATTATGTTCTGAACTTATTGGATTTAGAAATGATTACCAAATTATCATGGGAACACATAAACTCTTAACTCGTGATCTTTTTATCATAACTAAATCGGGATAGCAAGCGCACGTTATGGCATGATTATTTGGCGCTACGGGAATAGGATTATTCCCGTAGCGTGTTTGACAACTTGAAATTTGAAAATTCTGATGGCATAAAAGGAGACACTTCTAGTTTAAGCAATGTTTTCCATAATCAAAACTCAAATAAATCATCAAAGATTATAATGCAAACCATGAAACATCTAAAATCTAAAAAAAATGAAAACAGCTGAAAGCGGAAAATGAGGGATGGGTAATGAGGGTTTAGGACAAGGGTTTCTTACTTAAACCAAGACAAAATTAGAGACTAGCATTGGCTCCTTCTGGGGATGGATTTTTGATACTAAACTCCAAGAACTGCAAACCATTGCCTTTCCTTTATCTCTGATTCATTTATTCCCCTGTGACTATCTGTCTTTTATTCTCTGCATAACTATAAAAATAAGTCCATTGGGTATATGGATTCTTTATTGAAATAAAACCTATTTTACTAACTCTAACCTGTTATACCTTTAGATGAAATAATGCTTCAATAACCTCCCATTCACTGGGCCCCAAAAATTTTTAGTGTTATCTAAATTATGTAGGAGAAAAGTGTTATTGTTCATTACCTTGGTTATCCTGAAAGGACCATACCACAAATTATCAAACTTTCTGTGTTTTGCTTTATCTTATCTCCTGGCATCCCATCTCAATACCAAATATCCTTCATTGAAAACATCTTTCTTGGTTCCTTTATCAAATGTAGCCTTGATTTTGTTCTGATGAGCAACAGCTTTCTAGTTAACCTATTCTCTAGCCTGCTAAACTTCAATGAGCTGAAAAAACCTTATTTTTTCTTTTCCCTATCTCTGTCACTTCTGGATTTCAATTTGTCTTCTGCTAATATGTTTGATTCCACTCAATAGTTGTATATTGTATTAGGCTAAGGGTAGTGGCTCTTCTTTCCCTAAGCAATAAGGAAAATTGAGCATCGAATGCATTGGCAAATGTGATTTTAGCTGATGCCTCTGAAGGTTTTATCTCCTCTGGAATTTTACTGTACATTAGGTTGAACCTTTTGGTAAAATCAGGAATTGATTCTCCTTGTTTCCTCCTTAAAGAACTAAATTCAGTAAGGTAATACTGAAAATCTTTTTTATCTGCCCATCGATGGAGAAATGCCTCATCTAAAGCTACAATATCAGCTATTGAGTTAGCAGGAAAACTCCTGAACCACTTTATCGCTTCCCCATCTAAACTTTGTACAAATAATCTCATCCATACATCAACATACTCTACATTAAAATTGTCTGCAAAACTATAAAACGAACTCAAATGCTCTTCAACAGTAACTGATCCTTCTCCATTAAATCTGGGAAAATATCTCATATAATCATTTGGTGGAAAAGCATACATGACTTGAGGAAGTACCAGGGGAGCATACCTAGCTGCAACTATTTGTTCCATTCTATCTGTGGATAAGTAAGATTGGTGATGCTGTGAGTGAAACAATCCCTTGTGTTTTACAACTTATATGCATTGTCTCTGAACCTTGTCTTTCAATAGATGGAGATTTCTCTTCTGAACTTTGATCAGCTAATGGACTAAAAAATAGAGGATTATCAAAATAACAATAATGTGTTTCGAAATCTTCAAATGAGAAAGATTCACAAGATGATGAAGAAGTTTATGTTTCACTCTTAACACTTGTGTTGGGAACTCTCAAATCTCGGGTTTTAGACAACAAGTATGGATATTCCTGTTTAATAAGTTCAATAAGCAACTTCCTTTGTTCTAAACTTAATTCTGAAACATTTGTTGGGAATGAAACTGTATCAGACTTAACAACAAGCTTAATTTCACTTTTGGGTTTCAAATCTTCATTTGCTTGGGTCTTAATGATTTCAAAAGATTCTTCCTAAGAATGTTCTGAAGATAATTTCCCTTTTGAATGTGAAGACTGACCAAGAATAACTTTAGGCTTTATTAATAATTTTTTAGGATCTAGCACTGCTACTATAGGCTTGAGATCTAGATTTTTCCTTGTTACAGGTCTCTTATTTGATGGTGGAGTATTTTTTGGAATTTTAGGTCCTTTCTCTTCTTTCTTAAGAGCCAAAATTACTACAGAGGAGTCACCAGGTGAATAATCACAGTATTTAGAAAATGTCCAAAATCTTGTTCACCATCAAGATCTAAATCTAAACTTGTCGTTACCCCAGGGAAATTATCTTCGTTTCTTCGCTCCCCAGCAATGGCGCCAAAATGTTAGTCCCTAATGTTTCACTCGACTGGTAAGGGAAAGCTAGGGCATCATGGATTTTATTGCAAAGCATTTTTTAGGGTTTTATGATTTGGTTTTGGTATAATGGTTGAAAACTGGGTCAATGTTAAGAACCAAACATCAATATAGCATAGAAAAACTTCAGGAAAAGTAATCAATGCCTTGAAAAAGATATAATTTCAGATAATAAGCCTCTTTGAGGGGGCAACCTCCTTTTACCCCACTTAAATGTTCAAGTACAAGATGATTCAAAATTAAAATGTCTCCTTGGTATATATAGGAGACTAG
>JZKD02S0075651.1:455993-475449 GCA_000966675.3 Picea glauca
AAATGAAAATGTCTCCTTGGTATATATAGGAGACTAGGAGGTATAATTACAACTAATGGCCTAAAGCCGACATAGATAAAATAACATTACTAATCTAATATGCCCCAATTAAGGGTTAATGAGCCAACATTACTAATCTAATATGCCCCAATTAAGGGTTAATGAGCCAATATTAGAGCTTAACAGTCAAGCTTACAGCATGGCATGAAAATCAAGATTAAAACATTACATATCCCATTGGCTGAAAAATAGGTAGATACATAGATGGAGTAAACCAATTCAAGAAAAAGGAAAGTGAAATCTTCAATTTGTCAATTTAAAAAAGTTTAGTTTCAATATATTATAAAGAAACAGGGGTATCAACTTGAAATCATTACTTGAAAATTATCTCTACAGCAAAATCTTCACTGTATAAATTAACATTCAAGAACCAAAAAGAATTGCAATTTGAATAATAAATTCAAGCATGAAAAATGAAATAACAGAGTAGAAAAGAGAAGTTCTAACCATCTATATGCCTTTGCTATAAAGTGTCAATTGAACATACATGCCTTTTACAATAATCTCCACAAAAAGTCTCTATAGATCTCCAAATTTTGGACCTCCATATGGTATGTCTTTTGTCTATTTAAACTAGCTATAAAATTTCCAGATCCTATTATCTAGGACAACTTTAAATGATTAGAATAAAAAAGTATCCAGATCCTAAATTATTTCACTCAAAATTAGCTTCTACGTCCAAAATAGTCCACAGCTCGACAACTTGATATAACAAACATTGCCAGCAATACATTTGACTCTACAAAATAGGGATCTTGTTTGACTCTGTAAAGCAGATCGAAGTCTTAGTATCTCCTTGATCAAAAAGAGTAATTATTTTCCATATCCCCTGGAGCACCTTTAAACAAAATTGTAACCAATCTTCATGTTACCTTTAAGATAAAATCGCAGCAGTGGCTTTGGAGTTTTTCTGCTTGAGCTTCATGGTTAACACAACATTGTGCCAGTAAAGTCTGAAATTGATTTCCCTGAGTTCCTTAAGCAATGCCCTTTGCTCCTTCTTCTTATTTTTAAGACTTTGAATTCTTTCCCGCTGGCGAGTGTTCCACTATTCTATCTGCATATTTTCCTTCTTTAATTGCTTTATGGTTTTCTGAAATTCTTTAATCTTTTCCTTATCAGTTCTTATCTCAACCCTGAATCTTGAACAATCTTCAGAGGGTGCAGTTTCATTCAGATTTAAAGTAACACTGGGTTCTTTAGCTTTAACCTGGTATTTTGATATCAATTCTGAGCTATGTTCTTCTTTAGAACTTGATGAATCCATAGCTCCAGGTACATCTGGTAAGTAATCTGAATCTTCCAAGTAATCATGTTTTTCTTCAGGGAATTCACTGATGCCTTTAGCCATCTCTTTATCCTTAGTTAATCTAGTTGAAGCTCTCATTACAGGGCCTGTAGGTGGTGTAAGTTTTCCCTTTCCTTTGCTGACATATTTCTTGGGAAATGGAGTCTTTTTTGCTCTTTTCCTGGTGCTTGTTTCAGCATCCTCAGAATCATCTTCTATGATTATAGTGTTTTCTTATTTAATTGATGGATTGAACATTGTTTTTGAGTTCAGCCTATACTTATTAGTATCCCTGGTTGAATTTCTCCGAAATTTTTTTGATACACATGCACCCTTGTTCCTTTTTCCTTTGACTGCAATGTTCCCTTTGTTGGTCGATGGCATTTCAGACTTGACTGTAGTTTGAGCAATGAGATCATTATCTGACTCTGTCTCTTCTTTGACATATTCCTCAGGAAGCATTTCATTTTCGGGCTCCCATCTAGGTCTCTTACTCCTACTCTTCTTAGTTACCTTGATATCAGAAGATTCATCTTTCACAAGGTTTTCATTAGAAATATCTCGACTCTATTTAACAGTTTTCCTCCCTCTGCCCTTTTTCAACTTATTGGATTGAGTGATAGGTTTTAAGGATTCCATGAGCCAATTCTAGGGATATTGTAATCCATTCAGGGCCGACATGACTAGGGTTTTAATCAAGACTTGATGGAACAAACTGCCTTTGGCATTAGTGGAAATCGACTGCACTTTCTTGGACATTTTTATCAAAATTTTAAGCAGGAAATATGGAATGTTTAAAGGGCAGTCACCATTTAGATGCATCAGTATTCTGATATGGTAGATGTAGACCAAATAAAACCTCCCTTCACAGGTGATGTATCTATGAATCACCACCAGAGCATTGTGCCATTCATGTCGAACCCAGCTGCGAGGTATTCCCCTTCTCCAATCTGGATTCTTCTTGTCTGGAAGGAGGAATTGATTTATGAATTCAGTAACCATGTGCTCCTTCTTCCACCATCTTTCCCCTCCAACCACGAGCCTGCAAGCCTTGGCTATAGTTTTCTCTATCACCAGCATCAACATTTTACTGATTTCGACCTCGTGACCGTTGAAGTTCAAATCAAATTCCATTGAAACCTGCTCGTCATCACCTTGAAATGTGGTGAGGAACTCAAACAACCCAGTGTCTCTAAATCTTTGGGCCATCTGAGGGTAAGCTTCAAGAAGTACAGCACCTTTTGGTTCGATTCTGGTAACTTGTCCACTCCTCTTTGGCGCCATTAAACTCAATTCTGCAACTATCACCCTCGGGTTCCAAATTCGCTTCCTACAATTGTTGATATATACCTGTTGTTTTGAATGGATACATGTATTTCTCTCTGCAAGGTTGAACTAAACCAACTCGAACCGATCACATAATAATGATTAAACAACACGTTATTTTGAAATGAACCCTGCACACATGCATCACAATTATGTTCTGAACTTGTTGGATTTAGAAATGATTACCAAATTCTCATGGGAACACACAAAATCTTAACTCATGATGTTGTTATCATAACTAAATCGAGATAGAAGGTGCACATTATGGCATGATTATTTGGCACTACGAGAATAGGCTTATTCCCATAGCACGTTTGACAACTTGAAATTTAAAAATTTCAAGGGCATAAAAGGAGACACTTCTACTTTAAACAATGTTTTTCATAATCAAAACTCAAATAAATCATCAAAGATTATAATGCAAACCATGAAACATCTAAAATCCAAAAAAATGAAAACAACTGAAAGCGGAAAATGAGGGATGGGTAAGGAGGGTTTAGGACAAGGGTTTCTTACTTAAACCAAGACAAAATTAAAGACTAACACCTTCCAAGGTACTTAACCACCTTGAAATTTCTCCCCAAGTTTGTGAATTATCCTGGTATGCCCTCCTGGTAGTTTCTCTTTTGACTCCACTGAGTTCAGACACACAGTCCTTCCATTGGCTTACAGAGTTTCCACCCTCTATCGCGCACTCCTTGCACTTAACCTAGAGAACCTGGCCTAATTCCACACACTCAGAGATAGAAAAATATATCTCTATCCTTGCATACAATTTCTAACATTCATATACAATTCAAATGCATGTAAATGACATTCACAACACAACATCCATTACACATAAATTGATAACAGGGAAAACTGCCATTTTCTATTAATGGTGGAATGTCAAATTAAAATAGTGGAGTCCAAGCTACAACTAAGTCTTGACTCTCTGTATTCTCCCTATATCCTACCATCTTACAATCCAACTCAACCCATTACAACCCAACCTCTACTTTGCTTACAATACAAATATTTATACAAGAGGGGCTCAAAAAGCTTCCCTCACAAGCTAAACTAGTGGTGTCAAATTACCATTCAAAACGCCTGTCTAATGGGAAAATTACAATGATGGTAATCTACCCCAAATCAGACGCAGTTCTCTCCTCTCATCAACCTATTAATGGCGACCTTATATCCATCTTGTTCGATTTCCCCAACTTGTCTCTTCTATCTTGTCATCATTAATGCCTGGATCATGATTTTGATTCTCGAGGAAAAATGAGAGGGCGACGCCTCTCTCTTCCTTGAATGAGCACCATGCATGTTGATTTAATAGCACATGTTGAGGTGGAACGATGCCCCTGCATCATAATCCATAGCTACAAAAATCATGAGTTCCTTCTCATGAGCTTTCTAGCGTGGTTGAAATGATCCTAGATCCCAAACTTTCTCCTGGAGATGTCTCTCGGCTCCTCTACTTCGCATCTTCTGCTCCCGCATCTTCCCCACTACTCGTGCAAGTTTACTTTCATCCAAATTCTCCTTGTTGACCACTTCCTCTGTCGACTCCAACATCAACTTCCTTATCTTCTCGACCACCTCATCCAGCTGCTCCATCGGCTAGCTCTTTTGTTGCAGACTAGATTGTTGCACTTCTTCCTTGTCGATGGGTAAATCACACTGATCTCCCAAGTCATCTTCATATTCTATGACCATATCTCACCATGCTTCTGCAGCTTACACTCCTACATACTTCTCATCACTGAACCGTTGCTCATCTTTTCCCTCTGACAGATTTTCTCCCATCAGTTCTTTGACTGGTTCCATTCTAGCTTCCTCCAGTTGTAACTCATGCTAGTGTGTCTCCTCTGGCATGGCTATCTCTTGGCAGACACCTTCTAGTTCTGGATTTCCCAACCAATCCTCCAATTCCTTCAACTCTATTTCCCACTGAGTAAGTGACTCAACTGGGTGATCCTTGATTAGGATAGATCTCAATATCTTCTCCTCCTTCTCCATGACAATATCAACTTCTTGTCCTTCTATTGCATCTGCAACATCCGTGCTAACCTCTTATCAACTACTTGGTAGGAATATATTGATTCCTCTAATGATCAGGAGACTCCTCTGATTCATCTCCTCTATGACACAAGTTTTCAACTTCTCATCATATTCATTCACACAGCTCATAATTCCACGTGAATCTTCATCTGAGCGAGGTCTTTCTTCTACCTCCTCCTCATCTGTCAACATCCCCTAATGACACGAACTCTCAATTAAGCTCAACTCTTCTCCACTGCCCACTTGGCAATTCGGGATGTCTCCTCTACCCACCTAGCAGTTTATGAGATCCATTGACCCCTTCTCATTGCACACCTGGAAACCTACGAGACCCTTTCCAGATCTCTTTCCCTCATCACTGATATTTTGAGCATACCCTAGCCACCTCTTTAACATCTATTTGTTCCCTTTGTCCAACAACTTCTGAACAAGCCATTTATTCATTCTCTTCAAAGGCCATTCATACCTCCAGCATGCCTTTTCCTCCTGCTACAACTTGAATGCTAGCTTCTCCATCTATGCTTAAATTTCACTGAGCTCCTTGTCCATATCCACCTTGATCCTCTGTGAATGGACTCCTCCTCGACCACGTTTATGACCTTTAATATCCATCTTGCGTCATCTAAAGACCACCTATTTGTTTATCATCTATTTCACACCTTGCAATAGTTTCAACAGAGTATCGCACTCTGCCCCCCTTGCCTACAGAAATCAATTATGTATTATCTCTGATAACACTCTTGGTATCAGAGTATCTCCTTTATCTCCTTCCTCTCGCTTGAGAGTAAAATCATACCACTCTTTGTGCAGAACATGCCCCCTTCTCTCCTTTAGGGCCATGAAACCTCCCAGTCTTGGATCATTCAATTCATCAATTCGAATGACTCATCAGGATTCTGATGGAACCGATTCAACTTGACACAGGCCCTTCACTTTCTTGGCACAAGTAATGTGGCACCTGCGAAACCTCTCCTTAACGCTTTCAAATATTAATGCCATGTCGCTATCTCTATATGCTAGAAATCCTCCTTGATGTGACCACGAACTATTACTATGGGCTAGCTCCCTTAAAGATCCTGTGCTTTAGAACTTTCATGAACTGCTTACTCCCCTTTCCCCGATTTCTCGAATCGGTAAATTCTCTGGGACCAAATCTACGGTCCCCACTCCTCTCACGATCAATGACTGTGATCAACTCGCGAGTTCAAACTTCGTGATTCCTCTCTTCTCCCAACTCTGTTTCTCCTGATTACGGATTAGTGAAATGTCGATCTGGCTCCACGTGTCCTATCTCGATGGATGGCCAATATTGCTTCATCTCTCAGCTCCTCGGGTATTCTCTCCCTGATTTTTCTTTGAAGGGTTCCTCCTCTGAAGTACATGGATCTCTACCATGTGTTCTCCTAGATCCAATAGTCTAGAATCACTTCACTCCTCACACTTCATGAAGATATTTGTTTCCTCCTGGAAAATCTTCTGAAGTTCTTGCTCACGAACCTCTCGATATCCTGCCACCTATATCCATCGATGATGGACAATTTTACAGCCTTCGGGACTTCAGTAGGTCCTTGACTCCTTTGCACACTTAGAGAAAATTCCCTCTTTGAGACTTAGGTTGTTCTCGAACTTCTTTTGCACTCCTTGCATAGTTCTGCATAGACTCTTTTGCAACTTTTCTCGGCTTGAAAACCTTCAAAATTCACCGTCCCTCTATGAACCTTCTCGTGCCCTCCTAGAAGCTTCTCTCTCTTCCTCCTGAGCTTTGTAAGATGGACTTACAGTCTCCCTGGAGCACCCCTTGCACTCGGATAAGATGTTCGAAGGCCTCTCCCTTTTCTTCCCAAAGGATTTAAGGAATCTCCTTTTATTTTTTGATGCACTCTTGCAAATCCTTCCTTCCTCAGAGTGTTCAGTAACCCTGGGATTCTCTCAAGGACTCCAACACTTCCGACAGACTTGTTGATCCAGATTATTTTCGACACGAAATGAGAGAGGAGATTTTATAAATAAATGCACAGAGATATCATGGATATCCAATAATATAATAGAAATGTATCATAGATACAAGCATAAAAACAAAGATACATTAATACACAATTTCTATTAATGGAATAAATGTATAGAGACTGTAAAAATATAGAGTGAAAGACTTGCTAGACTGGTGCAACTTATCTCTGAGAAGAGATGTGACAGCTACTCACATTTGCAAGAAGATGATTACAATGAGGCTTTGAAGGCCTTTTTACAATAAACAGGAATGTCAAAAACCCTAGACATCCAAAAACCTAACCCTAGGAGATGAAGCGCCAAAAGTCATGTGAGCCCCATTTGAGTAAGTTAGTACATCAACTTCCCAGGGTCGTAACTTTTGGATACTATCTCCATTTTAGGCGCAGGATAACCCATTGGAAAGGTATCGTCAAGGAGATTCATTTTGGGGGAAATATTGATGGAACTTCTATATTTCTCCTTGTTTTCCCAAAATCATCATTTAGGGCCTCAAAATGGTCCCAGAAGTTAAAAAATGCTAAAAATAGTAAATTACCAAAATTGCCAGAAAACTATTTTGAGCCAGTTGGAAAAAGTGGGTGGCCACCGATATCCACCTGGATCAATCCTCCCTCCTTAGTAATCAATGGTCTCCATTGCATTGAGTGCCAGAGGAAGAGGGAAAAGTGTTTGCTGAATTTGCATCTTGGTGAGTTGCTTGCCTTGCTGAAGACGTCACGCTGCTCAATTTGTTGAAGTCTTTCATGAACTTGTTGAGGTTGAGACTGTTCAACAAGTCAAGCTACATGACAAGATGGTGTGAAGAAGGAATATTCATGCTTTTTTGCAACCTTTTCGACCTGATTCTATTGGATAGAAGGTGCTTGGGGAGAGGCTGTAGTGGTTGCAATGTCCTTATGTTCCCCTTTTGAACAGATTGTGAAGAAGATGAATTTTGTAGTATGAGATACTACCTTGTGGCACTGTTTAGGTGGAACAATATTTGGAACTACCTCTAGTATTTTGTAGAGATGACCCCCTAGAGAAACAATGACACTGTGGGGTCGAGACTCATAAAAAGCATGGTGTCTCCACATATGTGGCTGGACCAAGAGAAAATCATAGATATCCAATGGGGCAACATCACATAATACCTCATCCTTGAAAGGTTGGATGTTGTGTGATAATCAAAATTGCATGATGACACAAAGACCTTGTCCCTGGCGAAGCCACCCAATGTTGTATGGCTTTGGGTGTGGTGTTGTTGACAATCCCAACTGTTTTACGAACTCTGTTGAGATGGGGTTCTTATGGCTTCCACTATCAACAATAAAATGCATCGAGGTCCCCTTCACCCACATGTGTGAATGAAAAAGGAGCTCCCCCTCTTCAGGATCTATTGGTTCTTCTTGTTGAATTGTTGCGGTCGAAACAATAGCAGTGGGGTTTGCGTCGATGATCTATCTTTTACCAGTATTTTCATAATCATATTCTAAATCAGGTTTTGGCTCCTTGTCTTTGATCTCGGCCACCAATGACTGTTATGAGAGATATTCATCAGTGTTGTGCTAGAGGATTTTGTGGAAATCGCACCATTTTCTGGTGTCCTTCGTTGTCTTTCTGTGACCCTTCTTTTCCTGTGGCCTAGACTGGTTTTTAGGAATTTGTTTGTTAGGGTCATATTTATCATACTTTGGTTGTTGCAGATTTGTAGATCCAAAATCCCGTTAGTTCTGGTGATTAAACTTCTGCTCGATTTTAACAGCATATCGATAAGCAACATCGAGTGATGAGATGTTCAGAAAATCCATTTGAGTTTGTATGTATATGTGTAGGGCCCCACGGTATTTCAGACCCAAATGTCATTTGGATTCTTTGATACCCTGCTTGGTGCACAAGGTATGGAAGGTATTGCTGAACTCTGGAACTTCTTGGCCCCTCTCTTGCCGCAGTGTGGTCCATCTCATGTACTAGTCCTCATAGTTTCCAACAAGGTAATACTATTCCTTTACCGCATCCACAAAAAAATCCCAAGTGGGATGAGCCCCATATATTCCAAACTCCTCTATGGAAATTTGCTCCCAATAAGTTTCCCACCAATGTTTGACATGGGAGAGATATTTAAAGAGTGAGAAGGTGATCTTTTCCCTGTCGGAAAAATTATGAATAGAGAAATAACCTTCTAACAGATTTAACCATTTGTCTAGGGCATCTGCATCTATCTCACCTTCAAATACGGGAATATCAAAATTAACCCATACCTTGAAAGGAGAGGTGCTTCCAAAGTGGTCATTTTATGAATATGCACCTATTGCTATCGACAGGCATTGCAGGATGTGGGAAAAATTCTCCATCATTTCATCCCTCTGTCGCGTGAGAGCTTTCTCAAGCAACAGATTGATAGGATCGTTTGCTCCATCGTTTTTATTTTCTTGCACCATGGAGGGTTTCTTGGGCATGCTAGAGTGATTTTATTCAAGAGAGACAAAATATATACCCAACTTTCTATACTCGGACCTCATCGGGGACATGCACTAAAAAATGATCAAGAGCAACTTGCTTTGATACCACTGATCCGGATTATTTTCGGCACAAAATGAGAGGGGAGATATAATAAAGAAATGTAAAGAGATATCGTGGATATCCAATAATATAACAGAAATGTATCAAATATGTAACCATAAACACAGAGATACAGTAATACATGATTTCTATTAATGAAATAAATGTACAGAGACTGAAAAAATACAAAGTGAAAGACTCGCTAGAATGGTGGCAGCTTATCTTTGAGAAGAGATGTGATGGTTACTCACATTAGCAGGAAGATGATTACAACGAGGATATGAAGAAATTTTTACAATAAACAAGAATTCCAAAAAACCTAGACATCCAAAAACCTAACCCTAGGAGATGAAGCGTCAAAAGCAGTGTGGGCCCGGTTTGGGTAAGTTAGTACATCAACTTCCCGAGGTTGTAAATTTTGCATACGATCTCTGTTTTAGGCGCATGATAGCCCGTTGGAAAGGTATCATTGAGGAGTTTCATTTTTGGGGAAATATTGAAGGAACTTCTATATGTCTCCCCATTTTCCCAAAAACATTGTTTAGGGCCTCAAAATGGCCCCAAAAGTTAAAAACTGCTAAAAATAGTAAATTACCAAAATTGCCATAAACCTGTTTTGAGCCAGTTGGAAAAGTGTTGGTTATGGAGCCTGATTATCTTCTTGATTCAGTTTTATTATGTTTTTTCAGCCGTTTTTATACCCGATGAAGACTTTTCACCCCAGAAGAATGTACACTCTTCCACGCGGGGGAGTGCAGAGGGAGGGTACCCCCTTTGCGAGGTCTAGGGGGGCTATCCCTACAGTTGGGAGGTTTGGGGGAAAGCAGGCCCCTAGAAGGGTTTTGGGGGAAGAGACCCCCGATGGGGGTTTGGGGGCGAAGCCCCCAAAGGAAAATTTTCCTTGTAAATGTATATTGTAATTTCATTGTAAATCTGGACCGTTCATTATAAGGTCGCAGATCTAACGGTAGAAATTATGTTAGGGTTTTTTTCCCTAGAAGCCAACCCTCTGTTATGAGGGAAATTTATTGCAGCTATGAAACATAGTGAATATTGTATTCTGAGACGAGAGACTGTGAGAGAAAGAAGAGGAAGTTACAATGGGTTTGCTGTAGGTTTTATCCCTTCATATGCTAGATAATAATAAAACAAGGACCTAGTAATTTCTTTGGTGGACGTAGCCCACACTGGGTGAACCACGTAAATTTGTGTCTCTATTGGATTGTGTATCTTATGTGTTTCGTTTCCGCATTTGTTTTATTTTATTGCTCCATGGTCATGTTTTTCTAACAAAAAGGTGGTTGGCCACCGATATTCACCTGGATCAGTTGTTATAGTGCACACTCGCACTAACTCGATTCCCTCCTAGAAGAGTGTTTCCGAGTGTTCGGTAAATATGAACTGTGTTCTCTCCTACACAGTCTTTCCTTCCGAGGTACTTAACCACCTTGAAATTTTTCTCTGAGTCTGTGAATTATCCTGGTATGCCCTCCTGGAAGTTTCTCTTTTGACTCCACTAAGTTAAAACACACACTCCTTGCATCGATTTATAGAGTTTCCACCCTCTGTCGTGCACTCCTTACACTTAGCCTAGAGAACCAGACCTAATTCAACACACTCACATATAGAAAACTATATCTCTATCCTTGAAGATGATTTCTAACATTCATCTACAATTCAAATGCATGTAAATGAAATTCACAACCCAACATCCATTACAAGAAATTGATAACAGGAAAAACTGTCATTTTCTATTAATGGTGGAATGTCATATTAAAATAGTGGATTCTGAGCTGCAACTGAGTCTCAACTCTCTTTATTCTCCGTATCTCCTATGAGCTTACAATCCAACTCAACCCATTACAACCCAACCTCTAATTTTCTTACAATATAAATATTTATACAAGAGGGGATCGACAAACTTTCCTCACAAGCTAAACTAGTGGTGTCAAATCACCATTCAAAATGTTTGTCTAATGGGAAAATTACAACGATGGGAATTGGCTCCAAATCAGACGTAGATCTCTCCTACCGTGAACCTATTAATGGTGACCTTATCTCCATCTTATGTGAAGGCCCCAACTTGGCTCTTCCATCTTGTCATCATTAATTCCTAGATCATGCTTTTGATTCTTGAGGCAAAATGAGAGGGCGACGCCTCTCTCTTCCTTGAATGCACACCATACGTGTTGATTGACTGGTGCGTGTTGAGGTGGAGCGATGCTCCTGCATCAAATAAAATGCCTTGTCCCTTGGCAGAAGTTGTACCTCTCAGATATACCTTTTCGACGAGGTATCAAACACCCTAAATGAAGATCGTATGAAAAGGTTACGCCCTCAAGAAGTTGATGTATCAACTACCCCCTTCAGGGCCCACAAACATTTTGGCACTTCATCTCCCAGGGTTAGGTTTTTTTATGTTTAGGGTTTTTTCATTTATGTTTTATGTTAAAAATTCCTTTCAAGCCTCATTCTAATCATCTTCTTTTGAATGAGCATAGCCAACACATCTCTTCTCAGGGATAAGCTACCACCATTCTAGGTAGCTTGTGTGCTTTTGCATTTTAAAGTCTTTTTTATTTCATAAGGTCATTAATAAAATATGATACTTACTATATTATCATGTTCCTTTCCATATATTTGTGTATTTATTTGTTGTATATCTATTATATTTCTACCTTCATATCATTCCCAAAATAATCTGGATCAGTGGTATCAGAGTGGTCTTCTCGTTTTCATTCTCAGTGCATGTCCCTAACAAGGTCAGGCTATAGAGAGTTGGGTCTTGAGCTTGTTTCTCTTGAAGAAAAATTATTTCGCACGCTCAAGAAACCTTCCATGGAAAGAGAAAATAAGGATGATGGGACATGAGATCATTTCAAATTGTTGCTAGAGGAAGCCCTCACACGACAGAGGAATGAGATGATGGATAATTGTTCCAAAATCCTTCAATGGTTGCCGACAACAATGGAGATAAATTTAACCATCTGTCACTTTGGAGGTGCGACGCCCTTAAACTTACAAGTTTACTTTGATATTCGTTTATTTGAAGGCAAAATAGATGTCGATGCTTTAGAAAAATGGTTAAATTTGCTAGAAGGTTATTTCTTTGTCCACAATTTTCGAACAATGAAAATATCACCTTTGTGCTCCTTATGGACCTTCCCCATGTCATATATTAGTGGGATACTTACTGTGAGAAACATGCCAAGGATGAGTATGTAATTTTTGGGCCAGGACCCACTTGGTCAGATTTCTTTGAATCCCTCAAGGAACAATATTACCTTGTTGGAATTTATGATGAACAATACATGAGATGGACCACACTGCACCAAGAGAGGGGCCAAAAAGTATCATAGTTCACAAATTCCTTCCATACATTATGTACCAAGTTGGGTACCAAATTCTCTAAGTGATTTTTTTTCCTAAAATACCCTGGGGCTTTGGACAGGTACATCCAAACAAAAATGGAGTTTCTAGACATCTTTTCATTGGGAGTCACTTATCAATATGTTGTCAAAAACAAGGATAAATTCAAGCAACAGAACAAGTGGGAGTTCGGGTATGAAAATATGAAACAAATAAGTTATGGTAAGGTGGCCCTAAATCCTAGGCTAAATGACATAGAAAGTATTTCCAACCCTAGGATAACCATCCCAAGCCACCAAAAAAGAAGGGTAATGGGAAGTCAAAGAAGGACACTAAAAAATAGTGTGAGTTTTACAAAATACCTTGCCACAATAATGATGAATGTCACTCCAAACAGTCATTGTTGGATGAGATGAAATCCCTAAGGTTGGATGCTAACTCATACTCTAATTCAGAACTGGAAAATGGAGGGAAAATCATTAATGTAGAACCTAGTGTCACCATCTCTACCAAAAAAGTATAGCTAGAGGAAACAAAGGAGCCTGAAGAAGGGGAGCGCCTTTTCCACTCACAGATGTGGGAGAAGGAAACTCCACTCCATTTCATTATTGATAGTGGTATCCAAAAGAACCTTATATTAGTAGAGGTTTTCAATAGGTTGGACTTGGCAACGACACTGCATCCTCAGCCATACACGATCAGTTGGCTTAGCCATGAACAAGACAATCACATCAGCCAACAATGTCTCATGTGCTATGGCATCATACCCTTCAAAGATGAGGTATTGTGTGATGTTTCCCCCTTTGCATTTTTTGATGCTTTTCTAGGACAACCATATATGTGGAAGCATCATGTTGTTTATGAATCTAGGCCCTGTAGTGTCATTATTTATTTGAGAGATCAAATCTAAAGGGTACGGGAGGCAGTCCCAAATATTGTAGTCTCTTTGAACTTCGTGAAGCAGTGTAGAAAGTTTATTTATTATATTGGGATATTTTTCCTCTGTATGGTTCGATAAGAAGGTGAGTGGAAGGTCACTGTAATTGCCAAAACCTCTACACGGGGTCTCTCTTCCCAAAAACAATAGGTGGAGGAAATAGTAGAGGAGTACAAAGACATATTAACCTTGCCTACTGGAGTGCATGTGCATTGTCAAGTAAATCACTCAATTGATCTGACCCCTAGTGCTCATCTTCCTAACATCCATGTATATAGACATTCTATTATGGAGAATGAATAAATCAAATGCCAGATCCAAGAGCTAATTCTAAAGGGCCACATCAGACCATGCTCCTCACCTTGCGGGAGCCCAATTGTTCTGGTACAAAAGAAACATGGGACATGGTTACTTTGTATCGATTACACTGAAGGACTTGTTCTAAAGAGAAAAGGTGAAGTGGTCACAAGGGCATACAAAATTGCTAAACAGGGTTGTAGTTGTACCTCCTGCTGCAGAAGCTGGGCCAAACACTGAAGGAATTGTCTAGGCTATGTCATAAGTTAGCCCAAAAGAAGGAGAAATAAAAGGGATAAAAGGAAGCATAGAGAAATTGAAGCATGAAATGCAGGCAAAGAATGAAATAATGGCTCAATTTCAAAAGGAGAATGAATTCTTGCAAGAAAGGATAGATAAATTGAAGATGAGATTAAGAGGCAAAGGCCCGTTGCATGGGGCCAAGCATATCATCTAGGACTCTATAGCTACTGAATTTGCCAAGTTCAGAGTACATTTGAATTTAATTAATGATAAAGACAACATAGCCATCATAGCTAGAAGTTGGTGCACTATTGTGAATGAAAATTTAGCAAAGAAACCATCAGAATGGGCCCAAAAATCCATAAATCTACTCAACTCCATTACTATTGTATACCTTCAGACTATTGGAGTTAAAGACAGAACTACATTGATTATATGGGCCAAGAGTGTTATTTATAAACATAGCATGTTGAAATCAGTCCAAACCAAGGAAAAACGTATGGAGAAAAGTGTGCAAGAGTTCAAGGATTTGTTTTAAGAAATGTTTATCAAAGGCCTTCCGCCATTTTGGGATTGAAAAGGAAAATTGTATGATCAAGAAGAATACAATGCTCATTTGACTCAATGCAGAATGGATCATTCCAAATTTGAAACCCTAGAGGAGAATCTGAAAGGAGATACACTAGTTGAGCATCTGATTACAAAATTTGAAACTATGAATCAGTTCAAAGTAGTCAAGCTTGGATTGCCAGTCATGTCATATTTTTCCTGCACTGACCTGGATATCCTGATAAAAGAAATGATATATTATGATATTCCTTATGACTTGCAATGGAAGGAGATAGTACAGTTGGGTAAGAAAAAGTGCAGTTTTCCAGGGTCAAGTAGATGATGGCCAGATGTCACTAAAGATGGTAGATCAGGTGGAAGACCAGAGCAGAACAAGTGGAAAAGAATGGGACTGAAGTGTCAGAGGATTCATAATCCAAATCAAGAAACGTTCCTTTCTAATCATTGTAATCGGTTCCCAAAGAGAAACATCATATTTTAATCATTGTAAACAGTTTCAAAACCGAAACACTTGATTTTGATCATTTGTAATCGGTTTCAAACTGAAGAAGATCAACTTGTATAAATATTAGGAGTTCCAAATGTATTATAGGTTGGAAGAAGTGCAAGGGAAATATTTTAGCTATTCGAAACTTGAATGTAATTTTCTTAAGATGAATAGAATACACATGCAGAAGTCTTGAAGTTTCCATGAAAAGACTCTAATGGTGGTGATTTAAGTTTTGTCTCCTCTCTTTGTATGTGTTTCCTGTATGATTAAATTCAATTTTCACTGTCTTATGTTTAAATTGGATAGTTAAAGGACCAAAATTCATCGTCTGATTCTCTTGTCTTAAGAAATTTAAACTGTGTTAAGTTATTCCTAACTAATGTCAGAATTCATTTACTTAATGCTCTGATACAGTTATATTTTTTTCCTTTCTTCTTATACTTTGAAAATTTACAATTTATAACTCATATTTATCACCTCATTTAGCATTTATCCTCTGGAGAGTTCTACCGACCAGTCAGTGCTTCCATTAATTTTCAAAAGTTTGACTCCATATCCCTAAGTGTCCCTCCCCTTCCTTGCCAACAAAAATATAAAAAACCCTCCAAAGAAACAAAACCTAGCCATTGAATTGTTAAAGAAAACTCATTTATTAAAGATAAGTGAAAAGAGAGAGCCCTCTCTGAGCTGAGCAATCTATTACCCTTCTCTAAAGTGGTTTCTAGGTTACCTCTGTCATTTTTTTTATCAGCCGAACAAATTTACAGAGTGCTAACATTTTGGTGTCGTTGTCAGGGATGAAAGTGAAATCTTCCCTAGGAAAAAAATGAATTAAAGCTTCAGATTTGATTCCTGAGGGTGACAGTGAATCAAACACCTTATTAGATGAAACTAAATCTACCCTGGCAACTCCATTATAAAGAGACCAGTAGCATAATGTAGTTTGAGTGAGAAATTTTGGCTCCCAAGATATTTCATGCCAGAAGAAATCCAGACCCAGAAGCAATAATCCTTGTGTCTAATCTTGAGAAAATTGTACACAAGAGAAAAGAAAGGCTAATAAGCCCAATTTTTTTTCTAGACAGATATCTATCTTTTCCCAAAAATGGAGTAAAAAGAATTGAACACCTTGATTTTTATTTGAAATTTGAGCAAACTCTGTTTAGAACTAAATCTGAGTCCAGCTTGAACGAAATCATCTTTGATGAGAAGAGGTTCCAATATTTAATTTCATCTCCCTCTATTAAACCCATTGTGATTCCTATTTAGAACAATCAACCACTTCAAGTTCTTTTACTACCTACTTAGTTACATGATTTTCCCTGGGAATATAATCAGAGGATTAAGTTGTATGTTTTTTAAGGCAATGTGTCAGCCCAAAAACGCTTAGACGGGTTCAAGGATTTTGTGGACCTAGAAGAAGTAGATTATGAAGATGCAAAAATGAGTTTGTTTACACAAAGTCTTCCAGGAGAAGTCATAAAATGGTTCAGAGCTCTCCTAGTAGCAAGTATCCTAAATTTTGAAGCCTTTGAAATGAGTTTTCTTGCAAAGTGGGGTGACAAGAAAAAACCCCTTCAGTTGCTAACCCAGTACAACAACATGAGAAGGTCACCTGATGAAATAGTACAAGAGTTTTCAGCTAGATTTATGAAAGTTTACAAATCAAATCCTATTGAAGTAAAACCTCCTCCTAGAGCTTCTCGACTTAGATATGTTGATTCCTTTGAAAGTGATTTTTCTTTGTTGTTGAGGGAAAGAAGATCTATTTCACTAAATGATATGATGAGTGATTCAATAGAAGTTCAAGTAAATCTAATGGCTTCAAGAAATATCAGATACAATTCTGAGAGGGACATGAACAAGGTTCAAGATAAGGCACGACCTTCAATCTCACAGTCATCAGAAGAGAGGTTTGAGTTGATGATGAATACCATGGAGAAAATCATGGAAAGGATGTCTTTAGAAAATAATCCTAACACCAGAGAACAAGTTGATGTTCCACCCAAGAATCAAAGGAGACCAGCAGTCCCACAAATCAAACAAAGAGATCGGAGGAACTAGGGTGGTCAACAAGTAAGACCTCCTTTTCAAAATAATTATGTAAATGGAAATTTTATGAAATTTTTGAAGACAATATGCATTGTTGTGATGGTGATGAGATAGAGGTGTTTTTAAGTAAAGAAGAACATGGTCAGTTCATGAATGCAAATGAAATATTCATGCAGGAGAATGATGAAAGGTTGTCAGTGGAAAAAGAACATTACTAGATAGGGTTGTAGAATTCCATCATTGCAATTGTAGAGACAATATAATCTTCAAAACAAAAAGGTGCATACAAATACTCCAAAGGAAAATCATACCAAAGAATCTCAAAATAATACACCTTCTTCAAGTCAGCCTAAAAATGAATTTGTTGCAAAGGATGTTGTGGAGAAAGGAAAACAAAAGGAAGAACCTCCAAACAAATTTATTGAACCAAGAAAGGAGATAGTCATCAAAGAGGTAGAAAAAACCTCATCTTCCTTTAACTTTGAAAGTGAGATGGCCAAAATTAAAATCTTTGTTCCATTCAATGAAATGATAAAGAATAGTGAGTATATAAATCATATCATTAAGATGCTTAATATGGAAGAAACTTATGATACTTTAAATATACAAGATGTTCATCATGCCATCTTGTTTGGCCCACATGTAGAGGAGAGTAGTGATGCTGATGAGGTCCCTCCTTTGTTCAACAACACGGGTATTCCAACAGAGGACGAACACCTTCAGTAACCACTCACATAACCAGATCAAAGATCAGCACACCAATGTTTTCACATGGTAAAACCCCTATAGGGAAACATCCATGACCCCATCCAATGCAGCCACTTGGAGCAGTTTATTAATGAAAAGAAAACAATTACAGAGAGATTTTACAAGAGATTTTCTCACAATCGATCATCGGAAAATGACCCTCCATTCTCTTTAAATAGAGATCATGGACCAATCGAGTGTTAAGCCATAGATAAATGGTCATTAAGATCGAGGAGAGTATGAATCGTCAGATCACTCTATGTCAGGAACATATTGTGACCATCGGATTTCCTAACTACAAATGCATACTAAAGAAACACACTAGATAACACACTTTTACCTAACGACACAATAGACCAAATAGATCTTGCTAACTCCTAAGTGTCTAAATATCCTAACATCCCCCCTTATGAACAACTTGGGATAGGATTGAAGGATTTACAATAGTGACACAATAGGAGAAGGAAGGAGGCATTAGAGCCTATCCCCCCTTAATGAAAACTTCCTGAACTCCTAACATAGATCAAATTTTGGAAAACTTAGCTTCTATAAGAGACTTTGTGAAAATGTCTACAACTTGATCTTTTATAGGGAAAAAGAGAACTTCAATAACTTGATCATGAATGAGATTTTTGATGAAGTTCATGTGTATCTCGATGTGTTTTCTATGTTGATGTTGAACTGGGTCTTTGGCGAGCTTGATGGCACTCTGATTGTCACACCAAAGGATACTCATATGTTGGTGCTGGAATACAAACTCTGAAAGGATCTGTCAAAGCCACAAGGCTTCCTGACTTGCATTTACCACTGCTTGGTACTCTGCTTCTGCTGAAGAAAGTCCAATAGCCTGTTGTTTCTTATAGGCCCAAGTGACAGGTCATGAACAAAGGTTGAAAACATAACCTGCAATAGACTTACGATCATCAGGGTCGCTGGCCCAATCTGAATCAGTGAAACCAACCAATAAAGGAATCCCCCCTGAACTGTAATGTATCCCAAACTGAACTATACCATGAACATAGCGAGGTATCCTTTTAGATTATTTCCAATGGCTTTCATGGGGTGTTTTCATATATCGGGAAACAATACCAACAACAAAGGAAAGATCATAATGGGTATGATTCAAGTATAAGAGGCTACCAACTAACTAACAGTATAGGGTGGTATCAACTTCAGGAGAAGTACAGGTGGAAAAAAGCTTGAACCCAGACTGGAAGGGAGAAGTGGTTGGTTTACAGTCGTCCATGTGAAAGCGACTGTTAGGAACCAAAAATCAATATAGCATAGAAAAACCTCAGAAAAAGTACTCAATGCTTTGAAAAAAGATAATTTCAGATAATAAGCCTCTTCAAGGGGGCAACCTCGTTTTACCCCACTTAAATTTTCAAGTACAAGATGATTCAAAATGAAAATGTCTCCTTGGTATATATAGGAGACTAGGAGGTATAATTACAACTAATGGCCTAAAGCCGACATAAAT
>JZKD02S0075651.1:482383-511401 GCA_000966675.3 Picea glauca
TCTTCCAATGTTATATTTTTAAGAGTCTTTGTGGGAGTGTGATTTACTATGTAATTTTCATAGTTGATGTCTTCTTCCCAATACTTTAGATTTAATTCCTTAGATTGAATCATACAATTAGCCATTTCTTTTAATGTGCGATTATTTCTCTCAGCAACACCATTTTGTTGGTGTATATGGAATAGTGTGTTGCATTTGGATTCCCTATGTAGTGCAGTAGCTTTTAAAATTATTGTTCACATATTCACCTCCATTATTTGTTCTTAACCTTTGAATTTGATGTCCAGATTTCTTTTCTACAAGGGCTTTGTAGGCCAAAAACTTGTCAAAAACTTCACTCTTGAGTTTTAAGAAGTAAACCCAAGTACGTCTGGAAAAGTCATCAATGAAAGTTAAGAAATACTTGCACCTAGAAAAACAAGGAGAAGAAAGTGGACCACACAAATCACTGTGAAAAAGCTACAAAGGACCCAAGGCATTCCAAGAGGCACGTTTGTCAAAACAATCCCGATGATGTTTGTCGAGAACACAACTGGCACAAACACCATCTCTACATGAAACAAGAAGAAGACTAGTCGCCATATGTTTATTACATAGTTGTTGCAATGAGCGATAGTTTAGATGACCAAACCGCTCATGCCAAATTTTGCTCAAGTCATATCTATGAGCAACAAAAACTGATGAAAAAGATGATGACCCAAAGTTGTCAAACTTGTACAACCTGGTAATATCATCAACAATTCCAGTTGCAAGAACATACTTAGGATCTTTTATATCCTTGATTACAACTTGGTGAGGTGAAAAATCAATGGTTTTACCTTCACCTGAATGAGTGTTTTGATATATTGATAGAAGGTTACAAGAAAGACTTGGAACACATAATACATCATTGAAATGACCATTATCTACTTGAACTGTTCTAGATCCTACAACACTAAGAGATCTATCATCACCAACAAATATTTTCTTGGTGTTACATTCATTTAGAGCAGAAAATATGGCTTTATCCTTAGCCATATGATAAGATGCTCCTGAATCAATAAGCCACTCATCAGAAGAAGTAGTAGTAGAATTTGAATTGAAGGAGAAAACAGAAGTAGAAAGTGCATGTCCATGAGAAGAAGAAGTAGAATCACTATTGATGGTGTGCTTCTTCATTGTTGCTTCTAAGGTTGCCATCTTCTTGAAACATTTGGACTCATCATGACCATCTTTATCACAAAATTCGCAATGTCTGTTAGTATTCTTACTTTTATATTTTTATCCTTTGCAACCAATAGGAGCTGAAGTTGTCTGAGCAGGTTTGGGACCCTTATGTTGTTTGTTGTTGTAGCGAGGACGTTGCTTCTTGGGATACTTGGGTTTATCTTTCTATTGGGAAACTAAGGCTTTTTTGGAGGGACCTATAGTTTTGATCACTCCAAATTGTACAAGTTTATCTTCCTCTCGAATAAAAGAAGCACAAAAGGACTCAAGAGTGGGTTTTTCATAAGCTTCTTCCCCTAGAGCCTCTCTCATGGCATAAAAGATAGATACAAACACAGAATATGCACTACCTAGCTTAGAAATAATAATATAGATGCAACGCTCTTCCTCCTGTTGGACATAATTGTCATTGATGTCAACAGGAGAAGTAAACAACCAAAGCTCAGGAAGAAGAACGAATTGTTGATCATGATAGGATCAACAATTCGATGATGTTTAGAAAGGATAACGCATGAAGAAATCTCTGAAGTAAGAAAATATTGTAGAGATGTCATCCATATCAGTGAAAATACTGAACAGTGGCTCAGTGTACAGAAAATGCGAGAAGCCTCAGTAGTTGTCCAATCAGAATGAGAGACTTAAAAACCATGCGATCATAGTGAAGAAACCTCAATATCCGTTTGATCAAAAGATTGACCATGTTGATCATCTAAGTATTACAGATGAAAATCATATTGGTGACCATGATCTTAAGGATCATTGGAATATCGTGACCATCAGATCCTATTCGAGTGGAAGGACACATGGCAAGAGATCAACATTTCACTGACTGAAAAGTCAAAGGAAAGAAGTTCTCTAAACTTTGAAATACTGAAACACGAAATCACGATAAGATAAGGACCATCGATCAGGAGGAGTGACATGGGTCGTCGATCTGACAAGAGTAGCATACTAGATTTCAGGAATTCAGAGAATGAAAGTTGAGAGAATGGAGCATACTTCTTGAAATACCGAAACACGAATTTGCGATCCAATCCAAACCATTGGATCAAGAGAGAATCCTGGCCATTGAACCAGAGGACACATGGCATTGGTTCAACACTTTGCTGACTGGAAATTCAAAGACTGGAAGTGATAAACATTCCAAATAGAGAAACCTTAAATCATGATAGAATCATGGGCCATCGTATCTTGAAAGTGTTGGAGGGTCGTTGGATTTGAACCAAGGAAAAATGACACAGCAGACCACATCATCAAGACACATTGACAGACCATGTCGGCTAAGGACACGTGGTAGAATAAGACACTGACAAGTGTCAAGTTGATATGGCATTACAGGCACATGTAGATCACATATATGAATGACACGTGACAACTAATAGGATTGTGACACATCATCAAGTGATGTAAGCATTTACATCACCCCCGGGAGTCTCACTTCGAAGTTTTGAATTGTAAGAAAAAACTCTAGTGTCTGGAAGTCTTGAATGTTGAAACTTCGAAAGGGACATGCGTCAGGTGATTTACAGTCACTAGGAGTTGAACTATTGTAGGTCACAAAGATTCAAAGGAAAAACGACAAAATCCCGGTAGCCACA
The DNA here is from genome assembly GCA_000966675.3 of Picea glauca. Classification (NCBI taxonomy): domain Eukaryota; kingdom Viridiplantae; phylum Streptophyta; class Pinopsida; order Pinales; family Pinaceae; genus Picea; species Picea glauca. The sequence continues at coordinate 485,188 of JZKD02S0075651.1, forward strand.
CATCTCAACACCTGATTAAGACATAGTCATCGGATTAAGTAAAGAAAGGATTAGTTTAAGGTTTAAGGCAGTCCGTTGATCCATTTTTGTGAAAGAGACATGAACCGTCTGATCATATAAACAATATCGCATTGAGATTTTTGAAGAATTGGAGGTCACAAAATCCCGAAGGCCAAAGCGTTGAAATCCTGATAGCCATCCATCTCATCATGTGATCAAGTCACAACCGTCAGATTCAACAGATTATGGATGAGTGCTAGGTATAAAGTAGACCGTAGATCTATCTTCGCGAAATAAATATGAGTCGTCCGATAATTTTGGTGATTTCATGATCATAAGTTTAGTAATGTTGGATTCACGATGACTCGAAGTTTGAAGTGTCGAAATCCTGTCAAATGTCCATCCCATCAGATGATCGAATCATGAACGTTGATTTGGTAAAGCGCTCAAGAACTCATTTAGGCTTAGCATTCAGTCACCGCCATTGGTCATATGGTAAAGAAGTTTGAAAGGGCAGATTGTAATGTGTTGCCTATAATTGGTCAAGCCTGTGGTACTATGCCATAAACATATATGATGGCTTGAAGGAAGCGCCTCCACGGAATTTGGTCTCTATAAAATTAACAGAGATTTAGGATCGAATTTAAAGGATTAAATTGATCCATGACAGTGATCAATTTATGGAAATCCTTCACTGTAAAAAAGATAAAGCAATTATTATAATTAAGTTAATCGAAGAGGCTTGATGATCGAGTATGGTCTGTTGGTGAGACGAGAATGCAACATAAACAAGAGTACGATCTAATGAGTCAATCCACGTCTGTGATCAACTCATGACAAAAATGAACCAATACATAGTCATGATTAAAAGAGAATAAATCATGAAAATATGAATAAAGAATAAAAAGGAAAAAATGATATTAATTAAAGTTTAATTGTCATTTTAAATGAAAAGGTACAATGGTTCAAATAAAGTGACACATTGTTTTAAATTTTACACTAGATTGAATATTATATAAACGAGAAAAAGAGGTGAGAAGAAAAGTGTCTCTGCAGTTCAAGTCAGAAGATCAATAGCTGAAGCAGAGTCCAGGAAGAAATACAAATACCTATTTATTAAGGGTGGTTGGGTTGTGCAAGGGCAGGTTGGTGCCTGCAAAGGGAGTTGGTACTTCCTTGTTAGTTGTAGCTGACTAAACAGGGGGTTGTAGCCTCCTATCAGTTGGTGTTGGTAAAATAGGGTGTAGGTGCATCCCGATCAGTTGGTGTTGATCAAAGAGGAAGTACATCTTCCTTCTATGTAACATGTAAAACAAATTTTGCAGTTAATAGAAAAGAATTTGTGGTTTTCCCATTTGGGTTCCACGATAAAATACTATGTCAAAATTATGTTTGAATTAATAAATGAAAATTTGATATAATTGTTGTGTCACTGATTCACCCCCCCCTCCTCTCAGTGACATGATCTGATTCTACACCTCCATCTTTATCTTACATTCTTCACATAAAATTATGAGTGTTTTAAACCTAGATAGATAGTCTCTAAGGAAAGAAAAATCATTTGGACTCAAGGTTAGTATTTGATTTTCTAACTGTTGTGATTGAATAATATTGAGTTTATCAAACACAGATTCAATCATGTTCCAAGCTTCTTTGGGTTCATCATTATCTTGAAGGTGGTACCTTAAATCAGGAGAGATGGAAATTTTGATTAGTCCACGTTCTTTGGCATTCCTATTATCCTACTTGGCTTTCTTATCAGCATCAGTGGGTTCTTTTTCCTTCCCCAAGGTAATCTGGTACAAGCCTTTACTTCTTAATAAATCTTCCATATGAGATTTCCATTGGAAGTAGTTGTTGATGGTAAGAAAGACAGTACTTGTAGAATCCATATTAAGTATGTAGATAATATGGATTTAAAAACTAAAACTGATGATCTGGATGGAAAGAGCTCAAAAATTTATGCAGTTTAAAAAAACCAGCACTGAAAATGGACTTCCGATGTTAGACTTATGCCCTTTTTAAAAAAGGCACAATCGGTAACCAAATGACCACATGATTGTGTAATTTGCTTTATGAAGTGACCCACTTTTATAAAGATAAGTGGGGATCACTTTTACAATAAAGTTACTTTATAACAGAAAATTTGCATGAAAAATAAATAACTCTAAAATAAAATATTAAAGTTACTTATAGTGATTCACTTTTATACTTGAAGTGAAATACACTTTACAATTTTAGCATGAACTTTTTCAAAAAAGGTAACAAAAGAGAGACTTGAACTCAAGACCTCTTACTTAATAAGGAAAATTTTAACCAAATGATCTAGCAAAACATATTGTAATGTTCATAAGGAGGATTGTTGTTGTTGTTGTTGAAGATGGCCTTGGAGAGTGTGCTAAAAAAAACTCTTTTCACAAAAGAAGAAAAATTTGCTTCTCGATGACAACAAGGGTTAGATATCGGTTAGCTTACCCGGAAGATGCACATTTTCCTATCTGTTTATGATTTTACGAGATCGCACAGGGAAAGGGGAAAAGAGAATACACACATATAAAAGAGTTTGAACCCAGAAATAAATAAAACAAAACCAAAATAAAACGAAAATACTACTCTACAAAAAATTTAAAAAATGCGTATTCAAGCTTTATACCTTCGGATCTAACTATAATGGTCATATCTTGGGAAAATGGAAACCTTTTTGAGTGAAACGTAAAGTGTTCCTAACTAAAACGAGTGCTCCAAAAGCAATGGAACAGTCTTCTCAACCCAACAATTTACAGAAATGATAGAAAGTAGAGACGAGGAAACTCGGCTTCATGATCTCGATCTACAATAGGAGAAGGTCTTCAAACAGGCTCTAATACCATGTTTGACAACACAGGTATTCCAACAAAGGAAGAACACCTTCAGTAACCAGATCAAAGATCAACACACCGATGTTTTCACATGGTAAAACCCCTACAGGGAAACATCCACGGCCCCAACCAACACGACCACTTGGAGTAGTTTATTAATGCAAAGAAAACTATTACAGAGATATTTTACAAGAGAGTTTCTCATAATCGATCATCAAAAAATGACTCTACATGCTCTCTAAATAGAGATCATGGACGAATTGGGTGTTAATCCATGGATCAACGACCGTTAAGATTGAGGAGAGTATGAACCATCGAATCAGTCTATGTCGGGAACATATCGTGACCGTCGAATTTCCTAACTACAAATGCATACTAATGCATACTAAAGAAACACACTAGAAAACACACTTTTACCTAATGACACAATAGACCAAGTAGATCTTACTAACTCCTAAGTGTCTAAATATCCTAACATCCTTTCTATATCATTATGAAGATTCATGATATGACTTTGCACAATGCTATGTTAGATTCAAGAGCATCCCATAATCTGATGCCCAAGGTAGTCATGGACCAATTAGGTCTGGACATTACAAGGCCTTACAAATACCTTTTCTCCTTTGATTCAAAGAAGGTGAAGTGCTTGGGCCTAATAAAAGATCCGGTAGTATCTTTGTCTCAAATTCCAGCAAAAAATATGGTCATGGATGTGGTAGTTGCTGATATTCCTCCTAAATTTGGCATGTTGTTATCTAGGTCATGGGTTGCAAAATTGAAAGGGACTCTACAAATGGATATCTCATATGCCACTATCCCTGTTTTTGGCCAATATAGGAGGTTGTATAGGGAAGTTTTTCTCAACTACATGGTCAATAAAAAATCCCATCCAAACAACCATCCCATTTACTCTATGGAGACTGAGATTGGTTCTTCCATTTTCTTTAATGATTCAAGTTTTGAAGAGAAGGTGCCAGAGAATGATATGACTGCCAAAGACAAATCTGATCAGCAAACTAAAAAATTTTTAGAACAACAAAACAATGCAGAGATTGAGATGTGGAACATGAGCTTTGATGGAGCTATCCGTATAGAAGGAGTAGGATCTAGTGTGTGGATTAAACCCCCCCAGATTGGCCACAAAACATTTTTCTTACAAGCTCGCTTTTGTGTGCACAAATAATATGGATGAATATGAGGCATTAGTATTCGGAATGAATATTTTAAAATAGATGGGTGTTAGGAGGATACTTTTACATGGAGATTCTGAGTTGATCATAAATCAGGTGAAGGGAATATATCAAGCAAAGCATCCCAAATTAAGATCATATAGGAATATAGTGCTTGACCTTCTTGAAGCATTTTCAGAATATAGTCTCTCATTGATTCCAAGGGGTCAAAATCAGACTAATGATGCTCTAGCTACTTCAACCTCAGTTTCCAAAATTCCAGTTTTTACTAACAGGGGATATGAGATTGAGTTCAAGCACAAACCATTAGTACCTGATAATATTAAGTATTGGAAGATTTTTGAATATGATAAACAAATATAAAGTTTCCTTAAGATGGATGATGAATTTGCAAATTTGAATATTGATGAAGAATATTGTTGTGAAGAAGAAGATGCAGTTGTGTTCACAAATGATGGCTATTTCAAGAATCAAATTGCTGGTAAGGATACAATGCAGCTAAAAAATAACATCACTCCCAAAGGCCTAATCCCATTAGAAAAACTCTTTGACAACAATCATGTAGCCAGGAGTCCTAAAATTACTGTAAATGATGGAGATGTTGAAGATTGCAACATTGGGACCCAGGAAGATCCCAAGATCATCAATCTATCTAAGACACTTAGCCCAGAGGTCAAGCAAAGGTATATTAATTTAATGAAATAATTTCCTGATGTTTTTTCCTGGAGTTATGAAGATCTAAAAGTTTACAATACTAATGTGATTCAACATGTGATTCCAATCAAAGAGGATCATAAACCTTTCAACTAGAAATTAAGAAGAATCAATACTTTTTTGTTTCCCTTGATTGAAAATGAGATAAAAAAAAAAATTGAAGCCAAGATCATAGTATCTCTGATATTTTCTAAGTGGGTGGAAAATCTGGTACATGTTAGAAAGAAAAGTGGAGAGATCAGATTATGTGTAGACTTTCGAAATCTAAATATGGTATCTCTCAAGGACAATTACCCACTGCCTAAGATGGATCACATTCTATAGAAAGTGGTTGGTTATAAAAAAATATCAATGCTATATGGTTTCTGTAGGTACAATCAAATCATGGTACACCCTGATGATCAAGAAAATACAGCCTTTACAACACCATGGGGCACCTTCATGTATGCCAAAATGTCTTTTGGGATCATGAATGCAGGAGAAACTTTCCAAAGGGATATGGATATATCCTTTGATGATGAGAAAGATAAATTTATTATTGTTTACTTAGATGATATCACCGTATATTCAGTTTCTGATGAAGAACATCTTAAACATCTAAGGAGGGATTATCAAAAATCTAAGAAGTTTGGCATTTCATTAAACCCCAAGAAGTCTAATTTTGGAATGGAAGAGGGGAAGTTGCTTGGGAACATTATTTCAAAGGAGGGAATAAAGATATATCCCAATAGAGTTGAGGTAATCCTTAAAATTGGCATACCTAGAAGCATGAAAGAAGTGCAATATTTCTTAGGGAAAGTGAATTTTCTGAGAAGATTCATCCCTAACCTGGATGAAATCATAAATCATATCACTAACATGATCAGAAAAGGAAGTGAGATAAAGTGGACTCATGAAGCCATAAATCATTTTGAAGATATTAAAGTGGCATTGACCAAGGTCCCAGTGTTGGCCAGTCCCAATTTTGCAAAAGAATTTATATTGTTTTCTTTTGCCTCAGAGCACACCATTGTTGTTGTTTTATTACAAAAAGATGAACATAATTTTGAGAGGCCTGTAACATACTATAGCAGGACATTGAGGGATTCCCCATTAAAGTATGATATCATGGAAAAGTAGGCATATGCACTGGTCAAGTCCCTAAAGGATTTTAGAGTTTATATCTTGCATTCTCATACCATTTCTTATGTGCCCAACAATTTTGCGAAGGACATTTTAACTCAACCCGATCCTAAGGGAAAAAGGGGAAAGTGGATAGCTTTGTTGTTGGAGTATGACCTCGATATCAAACCTACAAAGTTGATCAAGGGGCAGGGACTTGCAAAGATGATGGCCTAGACAAATTGTGAGCTCTTGGGAATTAATTTCATTGTTGATTTATTAGCATATTCAGAAGAAGAAAAGGTCCCTCAATTATCCCAAAAATTCCTTGACTCCCCATGGTATGCTAACATTATTCATGTGTTGAGAAATTAGTAGGCTCCTCCTGAATTTAGTAAAACCAAGGCCAGACTTTTGAAGCTAAAAGAAGCAAAGTTTTGTATTTTAAATCAATCTTTGTATTGGAAGGATCAAGGAAGAATATTGTTGAGTTGTTTGTTGGAGGAAGAAGTAGAAAAAAACATCAAAGAGTTTCATAAAGGTGATTGTGGAGGGCACCATTACTGGAAAACCATTGTACACAAAATATTGAGGGTAGGTTTCTATTGGCCTGGCATTTTTTTTATGTTTACAAAGAAGTTTCAAGCTGACATGAATGCCAAATTTGTTATGGAAAGAGAAAATTGCATCCTTTTCCCTTGAATCCTATCTCTGTTGAAGCACATTTTAGGCAATGGGGCCTTGATTTCATAAGAGAAATTCATCCATAGTCCTCATATCAACACAAGTGGATACTGACAGCCACAGATTACTTCACCAAGTGGATTGAAGCAGTTCCCACAAGGCAAGCCACAAATATTGTTATCATTTAGTTTTTGGAAAACAATATTGTGTCTAGGTTTGGTTGTCTAATCAAAATAATTACAGACAATGCAACATCATTTAATTCCAAAAGTATGGAAAACTTTTGCAGTGATTACAATATAAGTCTTCATCATTCCACAACTTATTACCCTCAAGGTAATGAATTGGCTGATTCATCCAATAAGATTTTGACCAAAATTATCAAAAAATTGTTGCAAGATAACAAAAAGGCTTGGCACAAGAATCTTATCCATGCACTATGGAATGATAGGATCACTACTAAAAGGTCTATTTCCACTTCTCCCTTCCAGATTGTGTATGGAACAGAGGTAATTTTTCCTACTTCATTAGGATTACCAATGATGATATTGTTACAGGAGAAATATGGTGAACCAGATGCCACTCAAAGGAGGACAAATGAACTAATCAATGTCCAACAAACAAGAGAGAAAGCCTTCAAAAACTCTCAACTACACCAAGATAGTATTAAAAAGGCTTTTGACAGACATACTAAGGAAAATGATTTCAAAGTGGGAGATTTGGTGTTGAAATGGGATACCAAGAATGAAGACAGAGGAAAGCATGTGAAATTTGACCATTTATGGATGGGAACTTTAAAAATTGTGGCATACCATGGAAACAATGCCTATATTTTACAGGAACATAATGGAGATATCATTGGCGGGGGACCTGTGAATGGAAGGTTTCTCAAGCATTATCTCACTTAAATAAATTGTCACCCTTTCCATTTCATTATATATAACCATTTTTGTTTTTCAATTGAAGCAATTGAAATCAAATCCATGGAAATTGAAGCCTGAAGAGAAGGCCCTAAGTTATGCTGAGTATAATTTGAGTTATGTGAACGAAGTTTTGTGAATAAGATGTTGATTGATTTAGTTGCATGAGTGAAATAAATCCCAATGGAAGGGCACTTGGTATTTCATTCTTATCTACCTCGCTAGGAGGATATTATCCCTAGTTGGAGCCCATGTTAGTCACCATTAAATTTTCTATGTAAAATCAAGATGTTGGGATCTAGCGAGAAGATAAACCAGTTTGGAAGCCTAATAAACCAGGGAAGGGGATAACTATGCCAGGGAGTGGCTAAATCTAGTAGGAGTGCTAATTTGATGGGGCTCGACATGTCGCAGATCATGAACACTCAAGGTCGACGGGCGAGGATGATTTTAGGGGGAGATGTTGCGCGGAAGTTAATTTTGGAGAGTGGGCCCAAAAGTTAAACCATAATTTTCATTTGGAGTTATGTGGCACCACCAGGTGCATTTCGAGGTGAAAAGCGGGTTTCCCCAAACCACTTTCTCATGCCCTCGAAATTTGGAAAAGTATAAAAGGGAATTTTGTTATTTATTTTATTATTATTTCGAGTACTGGACTGTTTAAACCTTGGTGCGACCACCCTCTTTCAACTGCAGCTCAAAAGTACACCAACTTCACCCATTTCTACTTGTTTCCAAGTATTTTCATCATAGAAATGTATCATATCATAACCTTAGTAATAGAACAAGATCCTGTGGTGAATGAAGAAGCTCCAATTGACTGAGATTCAGATGTTTTTTATACTAAAATCATGATTTCTCCCATCTCTGTTTCCAGAAGCAACTGGCTCGATAAAGTAGTAAGGTCTATACCATTTCTTGAAGCAGGCCACCATAGTCCCTTATGTTGTCGAAATCGCTTTCCCTTTTCCTGAATTTATAGGTTAGTGCGTCGAACAGTATTCCCATGAAGAAAGAGTCATTGTGAATAAACGTGGATATGAGGTCATGTGTAAGGTGGAGAGTTTGTTGATTCAAGAGTCCCTCGGCATACCAGAGTCCTTTTCTACAATTTATTAACCTTTCAATGAAGAGATGATAATTAGGGTATACAGAGAATGTCCATCAGAGGTATGAGATCTATTTTTGCAGACAATTGTCAAACTAGAACATTTTTTAGAGAGTATGTCTTTGCCAATGAATGTGAATATAATGGTTATTGAATTCCAATGGGATTGTTCCATTTTGATTCAATTTTTAGGTATAGACAATGAAAAACATGTAATTGAAGTCATGCTCGGTTTCCTTTTGAAATTTTTTAAGTTAGAGTCTCATCTGTCAGTCTGCATCAGTTTTGATCAATTCATGGTTGATAATATCCATAAACAGCTAGTGAATTTTCGTTCTCTAAGGAATTTCATATACTACACCTAGCTGCTGAAGATTTTCCTGGAAACCAATAAGAGAGAATTTTCTGAAGAAGCATTTCTATCAACTGAATGTAAAAGGATTACATTTCTTATCTTCATAAACAAAGTCATGTCCATAGTTTACAGTTTGATTTTAAATACCATCCTACCTAGAGTTTTGGATGACATGAGGATATATCTACAACCAAATCCATAGAAAAGAGTGGGGCATTGGGTACTATTCATGCACTCAACAATAATCTGGGTTTATGGTTGTCATGAATCCCCCTATCTATTGCATATTTTTCTAACCCTAAGAATATTTTCCCATGAATTCATCAGGAAAACAGTTATATCTGAGATAGATCATTTCTTAAAGTTGCATAAAGCCTCCAACCTGAATTTCCATTTTATCATTGGCCCTTTCATTGTCAAAGAAAAATTATGTTTATCTCAAAATTCAATCAAAGCTCAAAGAATTTGGTTTTGCACAGCTATAGGGAGGAAGGTATGATCCACATCAAATCATATCCAAGAGAATATTGATGAACAAAAAAACCCCTTATGAGCATGAATAGGTTGAGGTTTTTGATAAGCTGGCGAATCTAGAAGTCTGTGTTGATATGAAAGAAATCTTTAAACCAAATCAAACACAACAAGTGGAGGAAACCCTACAAAAACGTCAAACACAACAAGCTTCTCAAAAACTGATAGTCAAAGTTCCTAAGATGAGTGTTTACAGTTAGAGAAGTAGTTCAAAGGCCATGGGAACCAGTGATCAGCAGACTGGTCCTAAGAAGATAAATATTTCACAGTCTCCAAATATAGTGGATTTAGAGGAGGAAGAGCTAGAGAACAAGTAAATCTAGATATAGTGGAAAGTCGTACCAGCACTGTAGAGGTTGAAAAGAAAATAAAAATCCAAAGTGAAGGTGGCTCAAGAACCTTTAGCAGCAAGAAATACATCTTTGATAAAACATTTGAGGACGTTTATCAATCTAAAGAAGATTTGGAAAAACAATATGTTGAGAAGGGAAACATAGCTCTGGGTGAGATGAGGGTTTAGTCCCTAAAGTGGAAAAGACTTCTAAGCATAAATCTTCTGTGTTCACGATAAGGTATGTTGAGAAGAGGACCTTTAACATTGTAGTTTCATATGAAGACATAAGGTATGAAAACATTAGTGCTCTAGACAAGGTCAAATTCCATAAGAATACCAGTGATATGATGTATTCTGATTACCTGGGTTTAATCTTGAAGAATTCAAAGATGCCATCTTATGAAATGAAATTGGAAGGACAATAGAGGCAATAAAAATCATCTAGTAGATCTTGGCAGACTCAAGTCAAGAGGATGGAATCTGAAGGCCTCCAAGGGGTGAAATCCTCATTGGATGCGAAAGATAAATTAATTCAAAGTTTGAAGAAGAAATTGAAAATGTTTGTTACAGAGCATCTACAAACCAAAAAATTGGTTTCTATAGAATAGGAAAAGGAAACACTTCATCAAGAGGCATTGGACTACAAGGCTAGGGCGTTACATCTAGAATGAGAAAAGGAGATGTGGTCACAAGAGAAGACATAATTTCTAAACAGGGTTGTAGTCGTACCTCCTGCTGCAGACGATGTGCCAAACACTGAAGGACTTGTCCAGGATATGTCACAAGTTATCCTAAAAGAAGAAAAAATCAAAGGACTAAAAGGAAGCATAGAGAAATTGAAGAAAGAGATACAGGCAAAGGATGAAAGAATGGCTCAATTTCAAAAGGAGAATAAAGTCTTGCATGAAAGGATAGATAAATTGAAGATGCGATTAAGAGGAAAAGGCCTATTGCAGGGGACCAAGAATATCATCTAGGACTCTATATCTTTTGAAGCTACCAAGTTCATAGTATATTTGAATTTCATTAATGATAAAGAAAACATAGCCATCACAGCTAGAAGGAGTTGCATTGTTGTGAATGAAACCTTAGCAAAGAAACCATCAGAATGGGCCCAAAATGCCATAAATCTACTCAACTCCATCACTATTGCATACCTTCAGAATATTGGAGCTAAAGATAGAACTACGTTGATTATATGGTCCAAGAGGGTTATTGTTAAACATAACCTATTGAAATCATTCCAAACCAAGGAAACACAGATGGAGGAAAGTGTGCAAGAGTTTAAGGATTTGTTTGAATAATTGTTTATCAAAGGCCTTCCACCATTTTCGGATGGCAAAGGAAAACTGTATGATTAGGAAGAATACAATGCTCATTTGACTCAGTGCAGAATGGATCATTCCAAATTCAAAACTGTGGAAGATAATTTGAAAGGAGCTACACTACTTGAGCATTTGATTACAGACTTTGAAATTCTGAATCAATTCAAAGTAGTCAAGCTTGGATTGTTAGTCATTTCATATGCTTCCTACATTGAACTGGAGATCCTGATAAAATAAATGATAGATTATGATATTCCTTCTGAATTGCAATGGAATGATATAGTACGATTGGGTAAGACAAAGTGTAGTTTTCTAGGGTCTAGTAGATGATGGCCATATGTCACTAAAGATGGAAATTTAGGTGGAATACCATAGCAGAACAAGTGGAAAATAACGGGACTGAAGTGTCAAAGGAGTTAGAATCTGGATCAAGACACATTCCTTGCTAATCATTGTAATCGGTTCCCAAACCGAAACGTCTTATTTTAATCATTGTAAATGGTTTCAAAACCGAAACGTTTCACTTTGATAATTTGTAATCGGTTTCAAACCGAAGGAGCTCAACTTCTATAAATATTAGGAATTCCAAATGTATTATACGTTGGCAGAAGTGCAAGGGCAGGATTTTATCTATTTAGAACTTGAATGTAATTTTCTGAAGCTGAATAAAATGCACATGCAAAAGTCTTGAAGTTTCCATGAAAAGATTCTAATGGTGGTGATCTGAGTTTTGTATCCTCTCTTTGTATATATTTCTTGTATGCTTAAATTCCATTTTCATTGTCTTCTATTTAAATTGGATAGTTAAAAGCCCATAATTCATCTTGTGATGATCTTGGCTTAAGCAATTTAAATTGTGTTAATTTCTTCATAACTAATTATTTACTTAATGCTCTGATACAATTATATGTTTTTCCTTTCTTCTTACACTTTGCAAATTTACAATTTATAACTCAGATTTATCGCCTCATTTATCCTTTATACTATGGAGAGCTCTATCAACTAGTCAGTGCTTCCATTCATTTTCAGAAGTTTGAATCCATATCCCTAAGTGTCCCTCCTCTTCCTTGCCAACAAAATTATAAAAAAACATCCAAAGAAACAAAACCTAGCCATTGAATTATTAAAGAAAACTCATTTATTAAAGATCAAGTGATAGGAGAGAGCCCTCTCTGAGCTGAGAAGGCTAGTACCCAGCTCTAAATTGGTTTGTAGGTTACCTTTTTCATTTGTTTCATCAGATGGAAAAATTTATAGAGTGCTAACACAACCCAATTTCGCTTAGCATTGCAAGAAAATAAATACCACATGAGTCTATTTCAATACCACAATGCTACAACTATTAGGGCACACTTTTAAAGGAATATAACACATATGAATTTTTTTATTACAACCAATTATAATAGTATCGATTTTTCTCCTTTCTCTTATGTATATGCATTAAATCACTTAACCAATTTAGCTATATGTTATGTTAAACTAGTTTGAACAACAAGCACTGAAATCTACTCAATCATGAAGATAACATAAGATTAAACTCAAAGTTACAAGTATGCAAAACTTTTATAAATAAAGAACTTCACATATATAGATAATATGAAATACAAGTACATACAACAACTTAGAAAAACTATGGTACAAGTCAAGCTCTCCAAACCTTGGCTAAGAAAATCATAAGAAAACCATAGCCAACAACTCCTCCTCACTAAGAATTACAGATGATTTTAAGGATGGAAATTTATATTCAAATGTAGAAACATGGGCTAATCTTACTAGTCCTTAATATGCAAAATTTAAAATGTTTGGCGATACTTTTGAAAAAATATTCAAATTTATAAGGATTTTATATAGTTTCTCTAAAATTTTGGATATTTTTAAGGTAAAATAATTTTATTCTATGGAATTTTGGCGAATCATTTTTAGAAAAAATGGAAATTGGTGAATCATTTTTTGGTAAAAACATGGAAACTTATCCCATTGGAGAAATTTAGCCCCTACAATCATCAATGAGAATAACTCCCAACCAAAGCTAGTCACTCCACTAAAGATCCTTAATAAGCTAAACACATTGACAAGTTGTCCTTGACACCTTCACTTACATCACACAAGTGAAAAATATAGTCTCCCTATATATTCTTCATGTTAATAACTCCAAGTATCACTAGAGTTTCCAAATTCCACAAAAACCTACTATTCTTCTCTTACAAGACCTATAAGATCGAGAGGTCTCTTCGCTCCTCTAGGGTTTATGTCTGGCCCTAGCTTCCTTGTCTCTTTTGTGAAAAACCCTAGCCCTAGCTTCCATATCTCTTTAGGTAAAAAACCTAACACTAGCTTCCTTGTCTCTTTAGGGAAAAACCCTAACCCTAGCTTCCTTGTCTTTTTAGGGAAAAAACCTAACCCTAGTTTTCCCTCTAATTTCATAAAGAACCCTAGCACTCAAGAGAAAGAGAGGAATTACAAATGAAGAATAATAGAATTAAAGAGACTAAGTTTCTTTAGAACTTCCATATAATGGGAGTGTGTGATACAATTATGAGTCAAAGGACTCTCTCCTCCCTTAATTTGTATGAAAGGTGAGGGACACCAACAATGCAAAGTGGACCTAGTGTAATACATGAAAAAACTAACTAGAAGAAGATAGGCCTACATGTGGAACATTCAAAGTCCAGGTGAAACATGTCAAGATCTAAGGTGTGTATATGAAACAATAAAGGGTCCAACGTGGGATGCTCCTCAAGAAAGGTCTAATGCTCCTCCTCCAAAGGCCTCCACTTCTTTAATGCTACATCCTAAGGTGTGTGTACCTCTAGGGACACCCCACCTACATGATCACTCCTTAACACTTCCAAGGATTCATTGTTTATACAATTGTGTACTATCATTTTATCGTTTCTCCCACGTGACCTCAAGAGGGTTGATCCTCATTTCCCTAGAAATATCTTAGGTACCATGGAAAGGGTGACACTAGTGAATTTGTGCCATATGATTGAAGCAATATTGTAGGTATTAGCAATAGTTAATTAGTAAGAGAGGAAGTAGCAGTAGCCACATGATCATTTTTTTTCACGAGGGTGTGAAAAAGATTACGTTGGGAGGTGATGATGGGCCTCCCAATTGTAGTATCACGAGGCCCATTTTTAATATATTTTGATCATCTTTGTACTCTATGAGACCTCTATTGACCATGATTAATATAATTATGTTGGGTTTTGTGTAATTTATTGATTATGAAATTATTTGGATGATTGAATGGGTGTTGTATCCTATTTTAGATATGCTTTTGATGATTTCATGCATGCCTAAGGCTCCATTGTGGTGAACCAAGCCAATACACTAGGTAAATACCCAATGTAAGTAAGACAACATGTTATAATCCATAAATGATAATATACTAAATAATGTATATGAATGAGATGATGAGTACAGTAAGAATGAGGGCCTTATATACCCACGCAGGGGTGCCCTTCCATGAAGAGACGTGACCCTTCATTGGGAAGGTGTCTCTTCATTATTATTCATTAACTATTATAACATATTTATATTTATTATTATATATTATGTTCATAACATTGCCTTCCCCTTAAAAATTATTTTTCCTCAAAGCATAATTATGGAAGACTTATCTGTTTATCTAGCTTGGAATATTGTCTCCTTATTCTTTATTCCTAAATTAGTGATTGTTGAGGACTTGAAATGATAGGATCTTCTATGATATGAGTAGAACCGTTGAATTGTAAGGGAGTTTACCCACCTTAAATCGATCTTCTGCAAAACTGGGTTTTTATGTGGTTCTTGTAGAAAACTTGATGTATTTCGACTCCCATGATAAATTCCACCTTCAGCATCATTTGTAATGGAGGTAATAATTTTTGACATATTTGTCATTTTTTTTTGTGGATACATTGATTGGTTGAAGTAACGATTTTTTTGATTAGGATGTCTATAAGGCATCATTGAAACCTGATCTTTACTTTGTGTACTTGTAGCTTCTTCTTGATTAACACTTGGAATTGAGTCTTCTTCATATCCCTATCTTGTTTCTACTTCGACATGTGACGACCTCTTTACATCAACTGAATATTTTTGAGCTGTAATGTTGACTGGGTCTATATTAATTCCTTTATCCACCATTAGGTTTTTTCTATTTGAAGACTTTTGTAGTTCCATAGGTTTAGTCATTATATATTTATCTACCAATGATTCCTTATTGATAAGTTGTTCTAGCTTGTCCTCTATCGTATTCTTATCACTCTTTATCTTCTTAATCTGGGTGAGTAAACTTTGATTATGGATTTTTAGGTGACAAATTTATGCATCTTTGTCTATGCTGAATTTGTCACACTCCTTTTGGATCTCAAGTATTGATTGTTGTTTATCTGAAAGTAGTGTTTTGGATATCTGATCCAGATCTTTTGACGTAGATATTGAATCTAACATTTACTAAGACATCATGTAATTTTATTTTTTCTTCTTGTAGGAAAACATTAAAATCTTTTTCTCAAGGTTTAATATTAAGCTACCTAGCATCTCTAACTAAGTAGAGCCAAGGATTATATCAACCTATTTTTCATTTATAGTTGTAGCTTCAAAATTCTATATTAGTTTATAATCTTCAAGTGTCAACGGTAAGTCCTTGATGTCATATTTATTTCCCAAAAAAAAGTCTTCTGTTTGGATTACAATTGTCTTTGGAATTATTAATTGATTCTCCAAATCCATACTTATGTGATTTTTCGTCTTATCTTGGAAAATGTGGATGCTATTGTTACACGTCAAAATTGCTCAGCTGGATAAGTGTCGCATTGTCCCTTTCAATTGTCGTAGGTGTCACATCTTCCCTACAACTTTCGCAAGTGTCGCAAGTTGGTCACTAGTGTCGCAAACGATGTTCAGACATAATACCATGTCAACGACACTAAGGAGGCACTTATAACATCTCATATGACTGATTTGAAGAAGGAGAACTGGTCTACTAAAGTCAAACAAATCTTGACACCTGAAAGGAACCTTGAAACAAAGGTTTTGAGGGGGAGCGCTCCCCTACTTCAGCTCCAGAAGCACTGGCGCTCCCCTATAGTGCTCCAGGGAGTGTTATAACGCTACCCAGCCCCCTTTGAAGGAGCGCTGCTCATCTTGAGAGCACTGGCGCTTTCCCAAGGCTTATCTTTCGAGATTAGGAGGCAGTTGTGATCGAATTCTTGGTTTCATCAAGAGATCCTTGATCCAAGGAGAAGGTTCCCAACTTGTTCTAAAGATAACTCAAGAGGTTAAGCTCCTCTTAAACTATATAAATAGGCTCCATGATGGTGGAAAGGAGGAAGAATTGAAGTTATGAAACTTATGATCTTGGAGGAAAATCACAGTCAGCCAAAGGAGAATGATCAGTGAAGCTGCTATTATCCAGGTTGTGGAGCTTTCAGGCAAGGGTTAGATGAAGGGGACTTGACGAAGCCGTCGCATTTGCATCTACGATTGTAAGTACTGTTGTCATTATTCTCATCAATATGACACGCTTGGCCTGTTTCTTTCTAGTTTGTGTCTAATTCCACATGAACTTATCACTAGTTGATAGATATGTTTTCAAGATAATATCAATAGAGTAGGAAGCGGTCGTATCTTTCTTTGTCCACAGAACTCAACGAGGAGCAAAGGATTGGAGCGCAACTCGGAGCGTGCAGGGACAAACGTTGATAAGAAGGTACTTCTGTCATCCTTCCTTCTCATGTGTTAGTTTAGATAGATTTGAAAGGAAGTTAGTGTCCATGATAAGAATTTTTTTGTCTAGGGTTAAGGTCAAGCTCTAGAGGTGATCTACCTATCCGCAAGGAGATTTTCCTACAACAGAAATTGGCGACTCCGCTGGGGAGATAGCCTCAAATCGAAACCTCTTGTTTGGATTTTTCTTCTCATTGACCTTGTTCTATCCCTTGATTGTTTCAGACCTGGTTCACCCCTCTTTGATTAGTTTCATGACCTGATTGGCTCCTTACCTTATCACACTCAGCATACTTGTCAAGCTTGAATCCCATTTTTTGGAATTTTTTTATATTTTTGGGGTTTTTAGACCCTGGTGCCCCTGTCCTAGTGTTAACAGAGTGCCAGCACTCCCCCATACCTTTACACAGAGCGCTACAATGCTCCTTGCCCTTGGCAACAGAGCGCCAGCCTCTTTTTGGCCAAAAAACCCTCCAGAACTGCCTTGTTCAGGGTTTGCCTCTGTGTCTCTTTTCCTGAGTGATCTAATGAGTCAACTCTTCTTCCTTTTCATCCTTGAAATCTGTCTTTCTGAAGAATAAAAACCTTGTTAATTGGATCTTGTAGCCTTCTTCACTGTTTTCATTGAGTTTTTCCCTGTTGAGTGAAATTTGAAACTCATGCATTGTTCTTCTTTCCTCATCAGTTGAGTAAAAACCCTGGTGAAGGTCATAAAAGGCCTACAGACCTATTTGTCTTGATTTCGGTTAAGGTCATTGTCCTTCAACTTTTGCTTTTGGGTGTGAAGTTTGCTTTCTCTCTTTGATTGTTTCTTTTCTTTCGCTTTTTTGTTTTGATTGCTACGAAAGGGTGTATTGTTTGTGTGACTTTTTCTTGTGCTAGATTGGTCCTCATTCATACCAAAAAGATAATTGGCAAGACGAGCATTATGTTGAATTGATCATCATTCGTACGCAAACAACAAAAGATATCTTCATGATTGATTGTGCATATTAGAAGGCATTTAAGAGTTTCTGCATTACATCAGGATTTGATTGAGAAAAGAATCGTTTGAGGACACTCCGTATTTGTGCTTGTTAGTGAAAGAACTCTCTCTCTCCCTTAGATAGATGTTCATCGAAAGGAAATGACTGCTTATCATATTTGATGCACTCTTTGGGTCTGAGTCATAATTCCATTTGTTTCACTTCCATGCACCCCTTTGCATAAAGAACAACCACTAAAAATCAACGCTAATTAAAAGTTATCTAGAACTTTTTCTTTTCTAGGGTCCTCCACCAACAGTAGAATAGGCTTAGGACTTTGGATTAGGGATGTGAGCATAACTCTCCAAAGTTTCTTAAACAAACAGTAGCATCCTGAGTTAGGGAGAGTCAAATTCAGTTATCGTATAAGTCTGCCTGGGATACCCCTCTCACATAGGGGTTACACACAAGGTTGCATTCGGGTAAGCTACGGGGACTAACCCTCCATGGTTTAACTGATTGTGGTGGTCAGATCATATTATGGGGGTCACTTTGAGGTAAATCCATAATTGTTGGATGAAAGCCTTTTAGTTGATTTCAGGCTTGATACCCTGCCCGTACGTTCGGATCAAACTGTCGATTGTTCCCGCCCAGGGGCTGACTGCGAATTGGTAACCTTAGTGGCCATAATATTTAGGGTCTAACAGAAGGTGACGGTGACGGGAAGTCTCACTGTACCTGGAGCAGACATTGGTCAAACTCACTCGGGCTCCTTGGAGGGTAAATCCACAATTACTGCATGGAAGCTTTCACCAAGGTGTAAGTCTGTTAAGAAGATCGCCATTGTAACTGTTCCACCCTATCCCCTCCCCTTCTGGACTTGATCACATGACATTGGATTTCATCACCAACTAGTACGGTCATCAAAAGAAGGTCCTGTTTGCTTGGTTGTGATTTTTAGATTTTTTAGCGTGTGTTGTTTCTTTTCATTAGTTGGCCATAGATTTCTTTCGTCGACTCTTCTCCACCAACATCGACCCTCCACACCACTCGCGGAGGCTACAGGGACTTCCTCCGGAGAATATGGAAGGAAACACCCCTTTACCCCCTCATTCTATGCAGGAATATCCTCAACAGAGCGAGGTTCATAATGCTACAACTTCCCAAGAAGAAGTTCCCATCCCTCTGGAGAATTTTTGAATTGTCTCAGAATATCCGGAAGCTTATCGCATTCTGAAGGGCTATGAACGACAGATCCTCCACCTGAATTCCGCTGGAGAATTTGTGGTCATCCATCCTTCTGACATTTCGGATGGGTCTCCTTAGAACCCTTTAGCTAGTGACCCCTTTTGGACTGCGGATGTTGTTCAGAGTCCACCCCGCTTGGTGCGAGATCTTTATGGAACAGGAGAAGGTGTTGATGCACCCTTTTCCTATACTGTACCCCCAAATCATTTCATCGGTACTACCACTTTTACAGCCACACCAACCGTTGGTCCGAACATACCGTCTGTTGGCCCAAGGTCTACTATTCCCCTCCAGATAGCCCATTCGACAATGGCCCCGCACATTCCAACTATCCCAGCCGATAATGCGGTAGTGAATCAAGCCCTGATTGTCACACCTATAACACCAAGAACTACACTCCCTTTTGGATTTAGCTCATTGAATGCTTCCGCTACCACCACTGCCCAAACCACTACCCAAATTGTACCGGGAAGTTCCATACCTATCCAACAACCCAGAGGGACTGGTCTTGGTGGCCCTAACCTGATCGGTGGCACCGATTGTCATTGACATCTGGCTTTCAGATCTCGGGAACTCTACCTCAAAATGGGGGGCATCCTCCCTCCGGAGGACAAATTCCATTCGGAGGGAACCCTAATGCTGGGGGGCATCCTCCCTCTGGAGGACAAATTCCATTCGAGGGGCACCCTCATGCTGGGGGGCAACCTCAATCCGGAGTACACCATAAACCACAAGGAAAACATTTGTCTGCCGCACCCAACCCGTGGAGCGTCCCTTTTCAAGGAAATCCACATGCCTCCATGGGACAAAATGTTTAGACTCCGCAATAACCCCCTTGTGGACAAATGCCAAACCCACCCTATAATCCACAAAACCCATCCGGTTATCCTCCGCTCACCAATACTTCACAAAACACCTCAAATCCTATGTACCTTGGTCAAAACCAACCTCACATGAGAGGGCCCATGAGTTATAACTATCCACATAACCCAGTATTGGGCCCCACTGGTGTCCCTTTGCCACACCAGCATTACCCACAGGTTAACCGACAACTACCTTTTATAGCCACCCTAGATCTCCCAGACTTATCTCGGTTAACGAATGATCCCATTTATCATTCTCCGATTTGACCACCTATCCCAGCTAAACTTCCTTCTGATATCCCAAAATTCGACAAAATATCTAGAGAAGACCCAAACAATCACGTGATGACCTTCCATTTGTGGTGCTCATCCAACTCCCTCATGGACGATTCGATTCATTTGCTTCTTTTCCAATGAACGCTCATGGGTACTGCAGTGAAATGGTACATTGAATTACCACGCGCATCTTTTCATGACTTCAACTCCCTTGCCATGTCCTTCCTCGCACACTTTCAACTACCCATTCGATACGAGACGGGTACTGAACTATTAACCTCTCTTTTTCAGACAACTTCCATACATATCTCCGATCATATCCATGAATGGAGATGACGACGAAGGCTAATCAAAGTGGTCATTTCTGACCAATTGTTAGCAGAATGGTTAACGAAATCACTATTACCCCAGATTGCTCGTGATGTTGCCATGGGTGGTGTAGTCACCGAGGAAGAAGCCATCGCTCAAGCTCAGTACTTAGACTTAGTCTATTCACAATCCGGTACTCTGTATGAGTTGATACCCAACGCTACCCGTGCCACTAATGACCATGGATGATTTTAGGGGCTAAAGTTCGCCCGTGGGATAATTTCCCATTGTTTTTCCCCAAAACCGATTCACTATTTTAAAAACGATTCGCCCAAATTATATAGGATAAAATTATTTTACCTTAAAAATTGCCAAAATTTTATACAAAATATACAAAATCCTTATAAATTTGAATATTTTTACAAAAATATCGCCAAATTTTTTATAGTTGGCATATGAAGGATTACTAAGATTCGCCAAGGTTTCTACATTTTAAAATAAATTTCCATCCTTAAAATCATCCTTGCTAACGACCCATCCAAACCATCGACTGCTTCGCATGCGGATGGAGTTATTGGCTCTGTCAAAACTCAATCTACTACCCAGTATACTGGAACAATCCAGTGGCCCGCCCCCACGGCCACTCCCAGTTCGACTGCACCCTCTTCTACCCCACCTCAAACTCAGGTTTCTGATGTGAATGTGGTCCAGTCAACCCCTTCACAATAGCTTGGGGGCAAGAAGAAAGCGAGAAACAAACCAAAGAACAACAACAACAACAAACCACCCAAGACCCAACCGCAAACCCCTGCTGCCAGAAAACAACCACAATGAAAACCGAAATTCCCATGTCTCATTTGTGGCGATGATCACTACACTCAAGACTGCCCACATCGCGAAGAAGTGGCCAAACTTTTCAAGGGAAATTCACAACCCGCTGTTCTCACTCAGCCTTTTCCGCAGCAACAATCTTTGGTTGCACAAACCCCCACGCTAGGGGGCAGTCCCAACCAACCCCACGATGAGGCCTCGACAAGTTCCCACATTTACATGTTTAACGGATTTAATATAAAAACTTGCTCTGCGACATATGACACGCCAGTTAAACCTAACAAGCCGAAGATTGCTAACGGCTCTGCATCAGACCCGTTACCATCCTCCACCAATCCTCCATCTGTTAGCCCTCCATCCGGGCCACTCCAGATTGAGAAACCATCTTTTGACTCTATCCTACGCCCTCCTAAGAGCACCATCTGGAAATCTACATTCAATCCCAACTCACGGGCTGCCCAAAACTACAATATCGTCGAAGATTTGGCCCAAGCCCCATGTGCCATGTCCACCTTGGAAGTTCTACAACACTGCCCCAGCCAACGTAGAACACTCTTAGCCTCTATTGGCACTTTCGACCCCGAGTCATCAAACTACCTCACGTTTAACCTGGATGATCATCAACCGCGACTCTCCCACCAGCTAGCCTTCCAAATCGATGTGGTTGTTCACAATCAACAAATCCACCAGATTATCTTGGATGAGGGAGCCTCTACCTGTGTCATGTCCCTAGCCTGTTGGAAAGGCTTGAAATCACCCGCCCTTAACAAATCCGCTACCATGTTACATGCCTTTGACGAATGAGGTTTTCATCCTCATGGATTATTACAATCCTTAGCCGTTCAATTAGGCGGAAAAATTGTCACTATTGACGTCGAGGTGGTCGATGCCCCCCTCGATTACAACCTATTACTTGGAAGAAGTTGGTTCTACGCGATGACCGCCATCTCTTTTTTGGTTTTTTGATGTGTACAATTCCCTCATCAAGGCAAAATTTTTACCATCGATCAACTTGATTTCTGCACACCCGATGCTCGCATCCCTGCTACCAACAATATTCCTTTTCTGAGAGACCACCCGGTTACGTATGAAAGCGTTGGTGTTGGCTTATTGAAAGATTCTAGCCTCATGGGTACCTTCCCTACACCACTTCCACCTACTGCACATCATATTGCCACCGTCAATATGATCTCGACTTTGCCTTATGAATCCTTGGAATCATCTAACCCTTGGATTGTGCCTAGTCCTTTGGAATTCGATGTGCTCGGTGACACAATGCCACTGAGCCTAGCCGAGGCCGCATACGTAGCCATTCAATCTGCCTCTCCCTCATTGAATGATTCACATTCATTGGCACCCGATACTTATTCAGTGCCCTCTTGGTTAGATTCCCTATCATCGGCCATCGATTACATTTCCCATATTTTTCCTTCGGATGAATCTATCATGGAAATGCTTAACATTAATGATCTGCCCTGGGATGACAACCACCATCGATCCTCTTTTCTTCCACCCTTGGAAGAAATTCAAGACATACGATCTGCCTTCCCCCACAATGTTACCAAAGCTCTGCAATCTCCTATCCTCACGACAGATACTCTATCTGAGGGGAACATGGGTAACATATCTACTACGACCACGATTGACATTTCAATCAAAGAGGGTGTCATGGAAAACATAAACCTTGGTGCTAATTGCACACCTGACGAAGTGGTCTCTTACACCGCTTTATTCAAGGAATTCCGCAATGTCTTCGCATGGAGTTACGAGGAAATGTCAGGGATCGATCCTTCGATCATCGTACACAAAATCAAAACCTACCCTGACGCGAAACCGGTTCGGCAAAAGATTTGCCCAGTTCACCCCAAGAAAGTTGCAGCTATAAAGGCAGAAGTTGGAAAACTTCTAAAATCTGGCTTTATCTATCCCGTCCCTTTAACCAAATGGGTCTCCAACCTCGTTCTGGTCACTAAGAAACAAGGGACCATCTGTGTTTTCATTGACTATCGAGACCTCAACAAAGCTTGTCCTAAGGACAACTACCCTACGCCCTTCATCAACCAAATCATCGATAACTGCGTAGGGAGCATAATCTTTTCTTTCATGGATGGCTTTTCTGGATATACCCAGATTGAAATCTTGCCTACAGATCAACACAAGACAACCTTCATCTACCCTTGGGGAACTTTCGCCTACCGAAAGCTACCTTTTGGCCTTAAAAATGCTGGAGCCACTTTCCAGCGATCCATGTCGTATGCTTTTCACGGCATCAAACATATCGCAAAACCGTATCTTAATGATCTACCCACACATTCACTAAATAGATCTGATCACATTGATCACTTACGCACGATTTTTCTGCGATGTAGGTTCTACCATATTTGTCTGAACCCACACAAATGCATTTTCGCTGTCGAATCCGGTCGACTCCTCGATTTCATCGTCTCAAAATATGGAATTAGGGTGGACCCCTTAAAGATCAAGGCCATCTTAGCCTTACCTCCACCCACCAATTTAACCCAAATCCAAAGTTTGCAAGGCAAAGCAAACTTTCTTCGCCGTTTCATCTGCAATTATGCTGAGATCACTAAAGGATTTATGTGGTTACTACAAAAGAACGTCCCTTTCATCTGGGATGACGCAGATCAATGGTCATTCGATGCTCTCAAGCACTCTTTGACCCATGCACCTTTGTTACATCCACCTGAATATACAAAGGATTATATCCTTTACTTGGCTGCTTCTACTTCCACCATCACCATGGTGTTAGTTCAAGAAGACTCCAACGATGAAGAACATGTGATTTAGTATCTGAGCAAGAGTTTATCTAGACCCAAACTCCGATATTCACATGTTGATAAACTAGCCCTGGCAGCTGTCATCACTGTCCAAAGATTCCATCATTACATCTTATTACGTGTTAGGACCACATATTGCACCTTTTTGCCCATACTTTTTGCCATTATTATACCCTTGATCACCTATATTTAGCCCCATATTATCACTTCATCTGATCACTCCAAGGTATACAACGTCCTTTCTCATTACTATATGTTTAATTTGTCTTGCATAATATTTTACATTACTTTTTGACCTAACCATTGATCAGAAGCTTATAAGTGTCCATATTTGCAAAATTGTATTCAAGGCTGATGCTGAAACACAGAACTATCTAAAGGCGTTGTTGAACCGATGCTGAAACACAGAAGCTGCTACACAGTCCAAAGATGCAGATGCTGAAACATGGAGCTGTTACACAATCTGAGGACGCATAAGCCGAAACACGGAGCAAATACATAATTCGGGGATGCAGATGCTGAACACGGAGCTGTCACTCAGTTCAGAAGTACAGATTCTGAGACACAGAGGAGACTGCCATGATGCTGAAACACGAGTTCTGACAGCTAGCAGTCAAAGCCGACATAGGCAAGAGCACAATTCACGTGGCTGAAACAGCCCGTGAATTGCGATGCTGAAATAGCATCAGTAGCTATGAGAAGAAGCTATTAAACCAGCTGTAACAACAATGCCTCGTCATCTCCTATATTAGCATTTGGTTGCGTGAGAATAGGACACCCTATGCTGATTTAGAAAGAAGATCCGATTTAGTGTAGGATCCAGATCTGCTTTGTAATGATTGTATCGATGGGATTTTCCCTTTAAATTCAAGGGAAATCACCATTCGAGGGGAAGTTTTTATGTATTGAAGAACTTCAGAGAAGCGCGACGTGCTCGATCTTTCCAATTTGTAATGTAATATTTCAACAGATGAATAGAAGACTGCCTTGATAATTCGTCTCTAAGTTTTCCCGTTTCAGGGGAATCTTGTGAGAAGGGAGGGCCCACCTTCTTCACAAGATTCATCCCTTAGTTAGAAGTGTGATTGTTTAATTCTTGTTTATATTTTGTTTGACTGTTATTTGCTGAAATAATGTTTAATGGATTCCGCGTTGTTGAAACACTATTGACTCTGTCTCAGTTATTGAATAGAACTTGTAATTCTTTTTATCAACAATCTTGTGTGTTGATTTTATGTTAGCAGAGGTTTGATTAAAGATTCCTGCACATACAGAAAGGGATTAAGATATCAGACCCTCTGTAGAATCCATTCCTACTGCAGTTGTGCTAGACAGAGGTCTGGATAAAAGGTTCCTACTCAGACAGGAAGGAATCTAACCATCTCNGTCTCAGTTATTGAATAGAACTTGTAATTCTTTTTATCAGCAATCTTGTGTGGTGATTTTATGTTAGCAGAGGTTTGATTAAAGATTCCTGCATAGACAGAAAGGGATTAAGATATCAGACCCTCTGTAGAATCCATTCCTACTGCAATTGTGCTAGACAGAGGTCTGGATAAAAGGTTCCTGCTCAGATGGGAAGGAATCTAACCATCTCGACTTCAGTAGATCTCTTTCCCCTGCAAGTGTGCTAGCCAGAGATTGGGTTAAGTGTCCCTGCTTAGACAGGAAGGGACTACAACACCTTATCTTCTGTAGATTTCATTTTATCCCTGCAAGTGTGCTAGCCAGAGATTGGGTTAAGTGTCCCTGCTCAGACAGGAAGGGACTACAACACCTTGTCTTCTGTAGATTTCCTTTTATCCCTGCAAGTGTGATAGCCAGAGATTTGGTCAAGTGTCCCTGCTTAGACAGGAAGGGACTACAACCCTTGTCTTCTATAGATTTCCTTTCACCTCTGCAAGTGTGTTAGCCAGGGATTGGATTAAGGGTTCCTACTCAGAAAGGAAAGAGCCAAAACATCCTATTCATTGTGTACTTTTCCTGTGTTAATCAGAAACTGGGTTAGAGATCCCTGCTTAGAAAGAAAGGAATCAGATTGCCCTGTTCTCTGTAGACTTCAATCTCACAAGTGTGCTAAACAGAA
>JZKD02S0075651.1:511411-551417 GCA_000966675.3 Picea glauca
GCCTCGACCTGACTTGTATTTAAGTTTTCTTCGAATTTTACATTTAGGTCACTTCTTTCTTGGACCAACTCGACTTGGAAGAAAACCAACTTGAGAAATTCGACTTTGGTCATCTCGAATTTCTTTGGCTGACATGTATTTTCTGACTTAATTATCCTTCTATTTTGACCTTCATTTGGTCGAATTTTCCTTGACTTGCCTTGAAATTGATTGACTTGTCTTCTCCAACTTCCTTCAATCTACAGGCTTGCAGTTGGTCGACTTGTCTTTGACTCGTCTTGCAGTTGATCGACTTCTAGATAGTTGACCTTATTGTTGTTTGAATCGACTCGACTTGTGACTTGATGGTTTCAATGCTTCCTCACCAAACATCCACCATTGACATTTTTTCTCATCTCTGAACTCTTCTTCAATTGATATTTTCTGAATCACTTTTAATGAACCATGTCTTATTAACTTCTTTATTTGTGATTTGTATGGATCCATATTGGATTATCCATTTACCTTTTTATCTGGACAATTTCTTCACAGTTTCTTCCTTTGTGCATGGATGTTAATGACACAATATCAACCTTATACAATATCATAGTTATAAACAACACACGACCTGGGACAACAAACAAGCAACTAAATTGTATTTATGAGGGACATGAAGGGAATCGGGTAGTCATGTGCGCAATAAAAAAGATATCTCTCGAGGAAGAGTTATTATTGGATTACCATTTGAATCGAATAATAGTGTGTGGGTACTTATGAAACACCTCTTTAAGAAACCTCTACTTATTGCATTATATTTTTTTATCTCTTTAACATGTACTAAATGATTAACAATTTCAATTTACAATTAATGTGAATTTTATTATTTGTTTATATAATTTTATTTGTGTGGCGATCAGTTATTTTATTTCTTTTACATAAATGAAATAACATTTATTTTGTTGAAATATGTAGTCTATGAGTCATGATGCTCATGCTTCAGATGGCAAGGAGGACTTGTATTCATCCCTCGACCCGATGGTAATGTTACATAAGAATATCATTAAAGAGAACAAGGAACTTTCTCTCTTGTTAGACCTTGAATATAAAACTCCTGAGGTTAAGAAATGATCAAACTACTTATAACACAACTTAGGACATATAAGGTAATAACCATAATTTAAAGTGATCTTTTTATGTTATAAGTTCAATTATGAAAGTTTGTTTTTTAACTTTTACATTATCTAAATGAAAAAACATTTTCTTTCTTACATAGAGTTATTTGGAGCCCATTCACCCCAGTGTTGGTAGTAATGGCATTGCACAAATGCCACAGATTCCTAATTCAGGCCCTCATATACCTTTTAGGATATTTAGTTCTCTGGCTTTTACACCTTTAGATGGGAGCCATGACATTCACCCCCAAGCATCCACACAGCCAGGCTCTGGAGGAGGTGACAAAGATGAGCCTGATAATGTGGATTATACGATTGCATTTCCTGGAGCGAGATGTGTTACCAGCACGGGGAACCTTCCTTGCACATTTATGGTCAACGAGGAAGGACTTCCATTAAATAAAATAAGACTCTCGAGTATTTTTTAATATTTTAATTGTTTCATGTTGTCTATCTCAAACATAGAACATCTATATTATTATTTTTAAATTAATGATCATATATTTTTGCGTGTAGGAAATGACTATTTTTATAGGAACTTGGACACCAAAACATTGCTGATTTTTTAGCCAACCATATGCATGAGGTGGAATTCTAAAAATTCCAACCTTAAAAAAGAATTTATGGAGTTTCTTGAAGGCCTCTTTGGAATAGACACCTTGAATAAAAAGGTGGCCACCTCCTTAGCTAGCCAATATTTGAAATCTACATGAGATGTGTATAGGGTTCACTTGCAAAATAACCCCAAGTATGACCGTCCTCCTACGATTACAGAGAGGAAGTGGAAGGGACTCATTGAGGATGAAAAGGGAAACAAATTGAGAAAAGAAGGAAAAACACCAACTGGTACCCTAAGGTAAATCACATTTTGAATTCAATACCTTTAATTTACTTTAGATCTAAATAAAAGTGTGGTATATAACATACTTGAAACTTTGGATGATAGGTTGCCTAACACTTCGAAGGAAATGGAAGGAAGGATTTCCAAACATATCCAGCACAATCTAGGCCAGGGAGGCTAGATGAAGTTGCATTCGTGAATTGTAAGTACCCATACATATTAACAATATTATTTGTATCACCTTCCAACTTTCAGGTAATTTCATCCAATAACATTAAAAATACATACTCTTATGCAATGTAGGGAGACAACTTTGAAATCGAAACCATGGAGTAAGACCTCCAAATTGGTTATAGGTATGGCTATCAAGTTGTCATCGAACATAGGAAAAACATGGGGAAGAACCCAAGATCTAGTTAGTAGGATAAGATAAATAAAAATCAATCCACATTAACCTTTCAGTACCTTTAAAATACATCCATGTTTGATATCATCCATAAACATAATATGTTACTTTGTTTTAATTAGGGAGTATCACTATCAACGAGCCCATTAGTACTTAATATCAGTGCTACATCACATCAACATGGTTCCCTTGAGCAACCCCATTCCAGTGGGATGCATCCCCACGGTGTTCCTAAGACTGAGGCCCACAACGGTAATATGGTTGTATATTAATCATATAATTAATAATTTCATAATTTCAAATGTTGTACTTCTATTTTTTTTTACTTATGCATTTACAACTGTGTCCTTATAAATTTTGTGGTTTCAATGGTAGAGAATGTTGTACTTCAGGATCCTTCACTTGAAGAGGAGGACATGCTGACAACGATTCTAACGGTGTCAACAAGTGCACTAGGTAAATAATTACATTGTAGAGGTTTTTCTTAATATTACTAAACTACTTCAATGATATTTATAAATTGGCCATATAAAATTAAGATTTTTTGTTTTTGTAGGGGATTCCCCCTCACAGCATCTTGCACGTCGTCAGTGCAAGACCAAGTGCGCTCTCATGCATGAGAGGATTCAAGTAGAATCAACTGTTGAAGAGCCCTAGAAAAATAAGATCACGCAGATGTTGATGATTTACTTAAGATATGGAAAGCACATAATAAGAGTCCTAAAAACAAATGATGATGTATAAAATTATTATAAGACAGATTGATGTACATATAGCTAGTATAGTTGGAACATTTTTTGGATGATAAACCTAATATATAAAAACTATTTTTTATGACATATGCCTTTGAATGAGTTCTTTCATACTTTTCGTTGCATTTCCTTTGAATGAGTTATTGCATACTTTGTTGTACTTATGTTAGCAAAATATGAAATATAGATGGTTAGTAAAATATGGATAGAGAGATAGAAAAAAAATCCAATTCTATTCATTTGTAGTACTTTTGTTCAAAGAGAAAGGAAATCAAACAACTTTGTACCTCTTTTATCTTAGCTTTCTTGCTTAGCTTTACAAACATGTTTTTATCAGTTTTCAATATTTTTAATGCATATTTTCTATTAGAATATAGATTGTGTATTGGGGAATTGAGAGTGATGTGGGGGGGGGAAAGGGCCATATGAGCTTCCACCTTCACGTGGTTGTCCATTTTCAGTAGAGAATAATTTATTGGAGTCGTTTAATCTTGGAGCAAACCTCCCTCTATCCAATAGAGCAACAACATAGTCAAAGTTGACTTCGTTGTTGACCCTTCAAATCGAGGGAGGTTTGCTCCAAGTTTAGACGAGTCCAATAAATTATTCTTGAAACCAAGAGGACATTATTTAGGAGTTCTATTTAGTTATATATCTGTCATGTTTTTAGTTTTTTCCAATCGAGTAAATCCATGTTTGAATCTAGAATGATGAGGGACTAGTCCAAAAAATAAATCTTATAAGGTGCTTGGAAGCACTGTCAAGGTATGTTCTGACATTTTCATAAAAATGTATTTTTGAGTAAACAATTCTATCGATATGAGTTGTATTCATTTTATAGATATTTATTGAGGTTGAATTACTTGGAATGCACTGCAGGTATTAGAAAAACATAATGATGGATGATCTATGATCAGAGGAGGTATGTTATACAAATAATTTACTAACTAAATAATGATGTGCAATTGGAATTGTTATGCTTTTTAGAATGAGGATATCATCATTAAATTTATAAAACAAAGAAGCTCTAATATTGATTGATAAAATAAAGACAAGAACAACAACATGTCGGAAAGGGCTCACTAGCCAAATCGTAATGTATTCACACCAATGTTACATATTTATACTACAATGGGCGATGCCACCTCATCGAGGGATTTTATCTAGATCCTAAAATCAAGCATGATGACTAAGCTAGGAAATATTAACTAAATCATTAGTTGTCACTTGGGGATATATTACTAATATCCTAAATTAATAATAAAAATATAGGTGACAATGTAGACTTAGCGATTGGTAAAGGTAAGCCATAGGCTAACAATCCCCCCCTCAATCACAAGTCTGATCAATAATACCAACAGGGTATCAATTCCAAGTCTTCATACTGAAACTCATGAGTTGAGACTTAATGAAGAACTGCCTGAAAAACCACCAATCTGAATGTTGAATGGTTCATCTGAAATGAACTGAAAGAGAGATGAGATATGGAAGTGAACAACTACAATATCTAAAAATTCCCTGATTGCTTGACAATTCGATCATTTTTCCAAGTATCTAAGCTAGAAGAATATGATGTCTTCTGTTAATAGGTGAACATTTAGTATCACCATTCTATTATCACTCATCACTGAAAGTTCTCTCTGAATCTATGGTTTGGGATAACCTCTGACCAATTGATACCATGTATTTGATGGTTTTTGGATAACCACTAACCAATATTGACACTTTTAGGTGTCCAATAACATCCCAATGTATCATGTGTATGATTCAATTGCAAGTCATTGAACCATAATCTTTCCAAATTCTGCCATCTCTGGAAAATATCACTATGTAATCATGTGAGCCATGATGCATGCAATTTGTTCACTTAATTTAAACTCCAATCTGATGAGAGCAGACCAAGAGAAGTGAATCAACTTCTAGTTTGACACATCCCTCAAAATGCTTGACAACTTAATAAAATGCCAAGTTTCAATGCAGAAGGATCCTCTTGTCCTCTACTAGGTCGAATGACCATCTATGTGAACCAAAACGTCCACGTCATTGCTCTAAAAATCAAATTCAACATCTTAATTATGTATGATTCAACTTAAACTTATTGAATGATA
The DNA here is from genome assembly GCA_000966675.3 of Picea glauca. Taxonomy (NCBI): domain Eukaryota; kingdom Viridiplantae; phylum Streptophyta; class Pinopsida; order Pinales; family Pinaceae; genus Picea; species Picea glauca. Next base: position 516,670 of record JZKD02S0075651.1, read on the forward strand.
ATTCTACTAAAGTCTGTCATCTATAGACCACAGTTTCCCATTTGGAAAATTCCATGCCCATCTAGCATACTTGATGTTTGTTGTTGTCAAAACTTTCTGTCTAACAACCATCTTCAATTCCATCATCAATTCTCCCCTTTGTCAGTGTTATAACCCTAATTTGCACCAGACATGCTTACCTGGCATCAAGCCATCTCATTTTCCTTCTTTGACAAGCCACTACTGAACATCTCTTCTTAAAAACACATGTTTTAAAGGCACATGCTAACAGACCCACTACATTCCACGTGTATACACTAGCTAGCCCATTACAGCCCGCATGTACCTACAAAATCACGAAAAATGGAAATTTGTTGACAGAACACACAATTTTGGGTAAGTTAACTAAACCTTTCGACTGTGCATGGCCAGTCACTTGACTAAATACCTAGCTTCTTCTAGCCTATAAAAGAATGGGTAGGGGTCCCATTTGAAAGGAGGAAAATCATAGTAAAGAAACTCTACCCGAATTAGCATTCCCCTTGTTTCAACCTTTTTCAACTATTGTGTGAAGAGAAGCATATACAGAAGTAGTTGGAGCACAGTTGAAGAGGAGCCCAAGACCAGTTTCGAGGAGCAGTGGCCGATCTCACTATTGTAAGGTATTCTTTTAAGATTAATAAAAGAAGTACTTTTCCCGTCCCGCCATATGAGGTTTCTATTGTTTGAATATTGATTATATGTTGATTAAATCTCTAACCCATTATTTCATAGATCAAATGCATGTGGAGTTCTTTGTTTGTGTTTTGTGAATGTAGGTCAGCATTGGCAGGAGAGTTGCAGTTGAGGAGTGACCAAGCATGAAAAGGGATTGACATCAAACATGAAAATAAGGTATGTCAACTTGATCTTTTTAACCTTGTATTTGCATATGAATAATGGGGTTTAGGCATGGGATGATGGTAGAAAGTAGGAATCTTTAGGTAATTTTTGCATGCATGATAAAACCCTTAGTGCTAGTCCGTAGGAGGGATTTCCCACACACAACATAATTTGCGACCATACTGGGGATCTCTCGGGTTTTCTAGGGATACATTTTTGGTAGTTTTAAATTGGTTTCACCACCTTTTTTCTAAGTTTCTGAAAGAGTGTGAGCTAGTAGGGATTATGGTCCTCCATACCAGTATTCCCTGCTTTCTCTGCTTGGATGCTTTTTATTTTTCGAAAGTCATAGAGGTACACGTGTCCTATATAAGGCCTGAATGCATGTACCCGCACCCTACCTTAACACAACCCGTGTGCACATGCTAGTTGATTAAGTATCAGTCGCGTGTCTGAATTCAGATTTTTGTTTTTAGAGAGGCAGTCATCCTCTCTCCTTTCATAAGTGATTCTTCTCAGGGGTTTTCTGGATCTCATTTTGGTCTCTTTTTTTTCAGTTTGTAGCTTAGGTGCCACCTCAGATTGGTCTTCTTCTATGGAATTTTCCTTGAATTGTTTTTATTTTCTATTATAGTAAGTTTCTGAGTCTTCAAGGGACTCTGGTTCTCAATACTAGTAGTCTCTGCTAGTGTTTGATTGCTTGTTTTTTCATTTTTGGAAGAATTGAAAAGGTACACGTGGCATGTATAAGGCCCACATGCGTGTACATGCATTCTGACCTTACACAGCTCGCGTGCACACCCTATCTATTGAACTGTCAGCAGTGTGCCTGTTGAGAAATTTTTTTTTTAAGGAGAGGCATTCATGCTCTTACTTATCAAGATTTATACCTCTCAGGGATTTTCTTGATTTAATCTTGGTCTTTGTCATAGTAGTCGGAAACTTAGGTCTGATTACAACAATAGCTTTCTTTTTCATTAAAAAGTTCTCCTCAAAATTTTTTCTTTCATAGGGTTTTTAGACAAGTGTGAGAGTCTTCTTTAATCAATTTGTGTGTTATTGTCGGTAACTCTTTGCAATCTGTGCTTAGGCCAGAAGTTTTCTTCGTCTTTACTTGTTGTCATTTTTCCTTTTTTTCTTTGCGAGCATTAAATAAAAAAAAATCTTCTATTTATTGGTTTGGTTAAGTAGTTGTTGGTTAGCATTAATAACCAGGAAAAAATTTTCTTTCATAAGTTCTTGGTTGTTTACTTAGGACAATAAGTAGCTCGTAGTTGAGTGAAATCATGTTTCGAGTTTGCTGCTCAAAGATCTTAGAAAAAAATTTAGTTTGAAATGTTGATTAAAATTTTTGTCAAGAAGAAGTTATTTTGTTTCCATCTTTCTGTGTATCTTTTCTTTTGTCTTTTAAAAACGTCACTAGTTTCACTTTAATAACCTTTGACTTAAGACAAGACATAAAAATTAACGATTAATTAAAATCAACTAGACTTTATGTTTGTAGGGTCCATCAACTAGTCTAGGCTAGAGCCTTGATTTAGGTTGGAGAGGAAACTCTTCAATGATGTAAAACATACATAAGAGTCTGTGCTAGGGAGTGTTAAAAGTCCAGTATCATGAAATTTATCCAGGACCCCCCTCTAACATAGGGGCTAAACATGAGGTCTCATGCAGAAAGGTAGTGGAGATAACCCCTCCAAAGCCAGACCAAGCATAGTGGGGAACACATATAGAAGGCTTGCTTTCGGATTTCGTCGATTGCATTTGCCATGGAGATTCGTGGGTCTCGAATCCGTTTGAGGTCCTCAGTTGTCTTCCAGACCACTTTCTTTCGATACCCTTGACAAGTTTCAGGCTTGATACCCTTCTCATTGTAGTCCACACGACTGTCGACTGTACCCGCCTGGTGACTGTTCACGCACTAGCAACCTAGTTGCCATTATTTTAGGGACTTACACAGGTGACTACGGGGGTAGACCGCGGTACCTAGCATAGTCATCAGGCCACACTTTGTAGAGTATACCTGGAGGGTGCTTCCATATTCGAGTTGCACTTGTACCAGTAAGTTTGTCTAGTGTTGGTTGTTGTAACTATTCTTCCTACTAGTTTAGTAAGTGCTTGTTTTATCTCATAGGGACTTTTTGTGGTGTGTGTTGTTTTTGAACAAACATAAATCCCTAGTGTGTCTTTGATATTCTTACATAGTGGAGGATCACGAGCTCCATCAGTCACAAAGGCTTCTTGGCCTACCACCGGTTGCACTGGAGCCACCCCCGCCACCTCTAAGGCGAAAGCTAGACCAACAAGGGTCTTTTGAAGCAACCGGTTCATAGGAAACGGTGCCTGACCAACATCCGGAGGAACCAACCATTTTGGACCTTGGAGCAGAATCTCTTGGTCCATCCAAAACTCTAAACACTAATATTTCAGCACCCATCATTGTACAGATTTATCCTTACAAGCACCAGATAGTGTCACACACAGCAATGGAAACAAATGCTGCCACTTCCTCCGGGAATTCTCCTATTCCCACTATGGTTGTCACCATAGGGGGTGTTCCACCTCCTAACCCACCATTGTTGGTCTGAGCCACCATGTTCTTGACTGCCTCTACCTCTAGAAGTGGTCTTATCCTGTCTTTGATGGTGGCCACTGCTCCTTTCACACAGAGTGCGACAGGTCCTGCATTCTCATAAAGTATGCCTAGCTCAGGTACAAGTCTTGTGCTTTCCTACTATACTTTAAAAAATTTAGGTCTGGGGATAGGGAGCTCTAACGCTCCTCTTCAAGGACACATCAAGGGAACTTCATCTCCCTTTAACACTTTCCATTACGGAGGAGGACATATACCTCCTTTGTCCCCTTCACTCGATGGTGCCCACCAGCATTTCGTCGGGTCAAACACACACCATAGTTCATTTGGAGTAGGGAGTCAAGGACCACCTTCTCATAATATGCTAGTAGGTTTGACATCATTTTCTTTGTTCAATGCATTTGGTAATAACACTTTCTCGTCAACTGCTTTCCCGACTAGGGGCAACCCCGGCTACGGACTACCTAATCCTATGCAGGGTATTATTTCTGCACAAGGGGAAAACCTAGGAACTTATTTCACATCAGGACCTTGGAATTCTTAGCAGGGATCAGTTCCCTCATCAGGAATGTCGATCAGGGGAAACTCTTTGCACAACCAATGGAACCCTGGGGAAGGTGCAGTACCTATGCCCATGGAATCTGCATGGGGAAGCCCTTCCCAAAATCCCCCGAATGTAATGCACACCAAACCATTTACGTCCTATTTCAGGAATCAACCAATGATGTCTCCTCAAATGAAAAATATATATGCTATTCATGGCCATGGTTTTTACTAGAAACCAGACCAACAACCCAACTTTTCCTGGAAACCTGGTGCCAGTCAAACTCCAGGCACCTTTTTCCATGGTTATCACCAACAACCCAAACTACCTTTTCTGGCAACCTTGCATTTGCCAGACTTAAAAAGGTTGTTGAACAACCCTATCTGTCACAATCCGCGTTGGCCCCCTATGCTGACGAAGTTGCCTTCGAACATACCACAGTTCGAAGCCAAGACTAACGAATATCGATAGGATCATGTGACTAATTTTCACCTTTGGTACTCGTCTAATTCATTGAAAGATGACTCTGTACAGTTGTGATTGTTTCAATGTAGTCTCATTGGGAGTGTTGTGAAATGGTACATTAAGCTTGACTGCTCAAGATACTCTTCCTTCGGTGAATTGGTAATGGCTTTCCTAAACCATTTCCAATTACCTGTGAGATATGATGTTGGCATATAATTGCTAGCCAATTTCAAACAGACAAAAGTAGACCATATCTCTGATTACATATGAGAATGGAGACGCTAGAAGAGTTTGATTAAGGTTCCAGTCCCACCAGCATTCCAACTTGAGTGGTTTCTTAAGTCTTTGGTCCCACAGTTATCAAAATATGTCGAAACATCGGGAGTGTTTTCCGAAGAAGATGCAATCATGTGAGCTCAAAAGCTTGAGATAATTTATTCTTAATTTGGTCTACTGTATGAAATCTTGTCAGATGTGCCACGATCAATACTTGATAAAACCAGACAGAGAGTTGGACCACATGTCGATGGTATTGTTGGTTCAGCAAAAATAAATCCCATTGAAAAACTGATGAAACAATTGCAGCAATTGTCTATACAGCATACAACGGCCAGTCAGACTACTGTTCTGGTTGCTCCCCTTACCCAAACTTTGTATGTACATAGTGTGTAATCAAAAAATCTGAAGGCCACCTAGCAGCCTAATGGAAAGAAGAAACAACGTAAGAAGGTTAAAGGGGATAAGAAACCCACTCATAATACTAGTGGAGGCAACAATGAAAAAAGGAAGTCGAAGCATCCCTGTAATCTATGCGCAGAAGACCACCCGACTCACCAATGCCCTCATCTTGTAGAGGCCCATAAGTTGTTGTCACAGTAGCAGCTTGCTATGTTAAAAAACCCATTTCAACAGGGCCAAAATTTAACTCAATCCTTTACGAGCGTGGAACGGGGCAGTCAAGGACCCCCTCCATCTCCAAACAATCCTGCATCTGTGAATGTGTATATGATGAAAGGTGATGCCTATATATCGACTAGAGCACATGATTATAGCAATCCAAGCACCTCTGAGAAAGGTAAAGAAGTTGAAACCCCATCTCTTCCTCTCTAGATCGAGAAGACATTGGGTGAAACCATGAAACGTATCCCAAAAGGTGCATTTAAGAAAGCTTCTCACAACCCAAATGAAAGGGTCACCCAAAACTACTCTATGGTGGAGGATTTGTCTTAAACCCCTTATGCAATGTCTGCTTTGGAAGTCCTCCAAAGCTTCCCTTCCCAGAGAAAGGCTTTGTTAGCTTCTTTAGGATTTGCTGAGACTTGTAGTCCAGGTACGATCATGCTTGATACAACCGACTTAAAACCTCATCTCCCTTACCACATAGCATTCCAGATAGTAGTGTCTTACACCACAAAAAAATTTAGTCAGAACATTTTTTGCACAGTGGTTGATGAGGGTGCCTCAACATGTGTAATGTCTTTGGCATGTTGGAAGGTTATTGGCCAGCCCACTTTGTCTCCATCACCTACTCTTCTTACCTATTTCGATGGTCGTTCATCCGAACACATGGCATTATCCCCTCTTTTCCCATACAGTTAGGAGGGAAAACCATGTGTGTCGAGGATGAAGTGGTCGACGCATCTCTCGACTACAATCTCTTGTTAGGGAGGAGTTGTACCTATGTTATGCAAGTAGTAGTCGCTACAGTTTTCTAGGTCTTGTTGTTTCCACATGAGGTCCAGATCGTGACCATTGATCAGTTGTCTTTCTCCCATCTTGACACTTCATTGGGGGAATCCATGGTCCCAATGATTGATAACCCTCAACCTGACATCATCAACATAGGGGTTGGTTTGTTCCCACCTTTGATGGTTAATTTCAATTACCCGCCTCCTCAAAGTGATGTTAAGTTTATATCTGACCACCATAAGGTTGAGATTTTCCAAGTTTTGTCATTTCGCATGACTTACTTCAATGGTCTGTGGATTATTCCTTCCCCATCGGCCACAATGGAAGTGGCAGGGAACCATGGTATGGCCATGCCCTTGTTCGTGGTAGAAGTAGCATACTCTTTATCCCAGCAAGCTTTCACTGACCCCGATCTGACTTCCACACAAGAGTTAGATCTTATTCTAGAGCCTATTTGGGCTCAAGGTTCCCTCACTGATACAAATTCTTTATACTTAGTCTTTCCCTCAGACGAAGCTATCATTGAAGCAATGACTAGTCCAAACAAACCCTGGGACGATCTCCATCATAGATCTTACTTCCTCTCAGAGTTAAGCAGAAATTAAGCAAGAGAATTCACTTTGACTATGTCTGGAGATAGGTCTTGCCCTATCAATCCTTTGGCTACACATGTTGTTTATGCAAAGGGTAATATGGCAACCATCGTCGAAACTATACCTATAAACATCTCCAGAACCCCTGGCATCATGGAGAATGTTTTCGTCGGAGTTGACTGCTCCCCTGAAGAGATTCGAATCTACACGGATTTATTTAAGGAGTTCTGCGGCATTTTTCCTTGGTCTTACGAGGACATGCCAGGCATCGATCCAAAAATTGTTGAACACAAAATCACAACTTATCTTGACGCTAAGCCTTTTCGGTAGAAGCTTCGTCCAGTTAATCCTAAGAAAGTATCAACTATTAAGGTTGAAGTAGAGAAACTGCTCAAGGCAGGTTTTATCTACCTCGTCCATTTGACCCAATGGGTGTCAAACCCTATTTCAGTTGACAAAAACCAGGGTACGATTTGTGTATGTACGAACTTTCGTGTTTTGAACAAAGCCCATCCAAAAGATAATTTCCCCACACCATTTATTGACCATATAGTCGATGAATGTGCAGGTTGCGAGGCCTTTTCTTTCATGGATGGTTTTTTGGGATATAATCAGCTACAAATCAAACCCGAAGATCAACACAAAACAAAATTCATTTTTCCATGGGGTACATTCGCGTATCGTAAGATGTCTTTTGGTCTAAAAAATGTTGGAGCTACCTTTCAGTGGGCCATGTCTTTTTCTTTCCACGATCTCAAACATATCATCGAGGCCTACCTAGATGATTTAGCATCACGATCTCGTAAGAGAATTGATCATCCCACACACCTCTGTCTTATCTTTGAGCGATGTCGCTACTTCCAAATTCGCTTGAATCCCAACAAATGCATTTTTTGCATGACGTTGGGTCATCTACTAGGTTTCAAAGTTTCAACAACAGGGATCATTGTCGATCATCTCAAGGTTGAGGCAATATTTTAGTTGCCTCCCCCACGTACAATCCTTCAACTTCAAATTTTACAGGGAAAAGAAAACTTTTTGCGACATTTCATCACGAATTATGCCGAGATCACAAAGGGCTTTATGCATTTAATAAAGAAATACATTCCTTTTCATTGGGATGAAGCCGCTCAATGCTCCTTCGAAGTGTTGAAACATTCCCTCACGACTTCCCCTCTACTTTGGCCACCCAATTATAACAAAGATTTCTTATTGTACTTGGTTGCCACAGACTCAACCATCAGCATGGTCTTAGTTCAGGAGGATGATTTGCTCTCAGAATATGTGATTTATTACCTAATCTGAGTCCTGGTTGGACCGAAACTCTATTATTCTCACATCGAAAAAATTGTGTTGGCAGCAGTCCATGCTGTCCAATGGTTTTTTCATTATATTTTGTTTCGCAAGACCACCATCATTGACGTTGTGAATCCGTTTCAATACATGTTGAAACGACGGGTAATCGGCGGAAAGATCAGTAGATGGATAGTTTTCCTCCGGGAATTTGACTTGGATTTTGTTTCGGCAAAATCCAAAAAGTCACTCGTCTTTGCAGAATTCATCTCAGAACTTGCGGTCAAGTCAGGTGATGTTATGCCTGAAGAGTCGCCTATTCAAGGAGACATGTTTTTGATAGCATCTTCAGACCCCTGGTATGGAGATATAATTATCTATATCTATAATTTGAAGTGCCCCACCTTTGCTTCTCGTGATGAGAATCACTGTATATGCCATCAGGCCAAGAACTATCTCATACTCGAAGATACTCTGTATCATCGAGGTGTAGATTGCATCCTTCGTTGGTGCCTCACTCATGAAGAATAAAAAATCGTTCTTAACGACTGCCATACTGGAGCATGTGGCGGTCATTTGTCTGGGTTGGCAACAACCCTAAATATTTTACGAGCCAGTTACTTCTAGCCACCACTAATCAAAGATTGTATCGCATCAGTCAATAAGTTCCACCCATGTCAAATATTTTCATGGAAGATGAGGGAACACCCCGCTCCCATGTTTCTTGTCATCACCGTTGGCCCCTTCACCAAGTGGGGGATTGATTACACTACCTGTAACCCTCCTTTAGCAAGGGGCCACTGTTATATCATCATAGTAGTAGACCACTTCACCAAGTAGATCGAAGCTATGACAACATTCAAAGATGATGGCGAGACTAATGCCCTCTTTCTGTTTAACTAGATTATAGCACGGTTTGACGTCCCGAGAGAGATTTCCACTAACCATGTCAGTCACTTTCAAAACACAATGATGATCGATTTAAAATCAAATCTTGGGCTGAGGCAAGAACATTCATCACCCTACTACCCTCAAGTGAATGGTCAAGTGGAAGTTGTCAATAAATATTTTAAGACCATCCTACAATGAACGATCAATTCATCCAAGTCAAATTGGCATTTGATGTTATACCCGACATTATGGGCCTATCGAATGTCTATTAAGACTGCAACCCATTTCTCACCTTTTCAACTCATTTACAGGTTGGAAGCAATCTTTCCCATAGAATTCCAAATCCCATATTTAAAGTTGGTAGTACAGTTATTTCCAGACACTTCACTGCTTGAAGAGCGTTTATTATATCTTGAGAAACTTAATGAGTAGCATTGCGATGCAGCCTTAACTAACGAAGCTCACAAACAAAAATTCAAGTGTTAGTATGATCGGTCTGTTCATCCTCGTATTTTCTTGGAAGGTTACCTTGTCTTGGTCTATGACCAAGATAAGGACCCCCTAGGGGCAGGCAAGTTCAAACCCATGTGGTTCAGACCTTTCATCATAAAAGAGGTTCTAAAAAAGGCCACTTATCGTCTAGTATACTTTGAGGGAAATTCTTTGGTAGAACCTAGAAATGGGCTCTACCTCAAGAAGTATTACTCATAGGCAGGTCACCTTGGGTAACTTTTTGTAACATATGTATAGTCTTTATACTATTACTTTTTGTTTTCTTTTGGTTTTATGGACGTGTCATTTTTTATGTTATCTTTTTTCACTGTGGCAGATGTCAAGTGAATCATATGTGTTCATTGGATTCATAGACGGCACTAGCCAGCACACTCGAAGGCTTTCCTCTGCAACTTGGGTAATTTTTACACCTCAGGGGCAGTTACTATCTTCATGAGGTATATGTTTAGGCGACACCACAAACAGTGTCGCCGAATACAGTGCAGTTATTGAGTTTCTCTGTGATTCTTTTTCACTTGGTATCTCTCACCTCCGCGTCTATTTAGATGCTCAGTTGGTTGTGTCTCAGTTAAATAGAGTTTACCGTGTTCATGATCCTACTTTACACCGACGGTTCCTTAGGGTACGTCTCTTAGAACAAAGCTTTGTTTATATTACATATTTTCATGTTCCTAGGAGATTAAATCAAGTCACAGATACTCTAGCTAATCAAATTTTAGATTGGCATCTCACACACATATAAGAAAGACACACACATGCACATGTAAATACATTAAAAAAAAAAAGCAAATGTAATCCATAAGACATAAAAAAGACATAAAAATCCACATATATTATCAAAAATATCAAAGTATAGGCATGGGCGCCAACGCCTCAAAAATATGTTCAGTAAGGAGTCATGGGGATTATGCCCTCAAAAATATACAAATAGTGCCCTCGTCACGTGAAAAGTCCATCCTAACTAAGGACGGGGCATGTTGGCCCTGTTGTAATGGTCAACAATGTTTGCCAAATGCTGAAAAAGTCAGACCCACACCCGTGATGCCCACACTACCTGAGGCTGCATAGACGGTGGCAGATCCTTGATCTCTGCCATGGGGACTATGCGAGTGAGTGAGGTAAAGTTTTTCTCTACTCATCTCAAAACTCTCTCAGCCTCACTGTTTGGAGTTCATCCTACTATTTCTAGTCCGCCAACTGTGTGTAATATACCAGATATAAAAAGTATGCAAAACAGAAATAAAATGCTAGAAATGGTAGAATAACAACAATATAACCAGAAATCCCCAGATGGGGTGTCAAAAGGGCCATCGTGGCAGGAGACGAATGAGGGTACAGGTCTCCGTGGTATGGAGACACATGCTGGGCATGTGCCACAGCCTGTCACCCCACCTGGTATTTAAATGTGTTAATGTTGATATGAGGCGCATTTACGAAGGAGTCCTTTCGATGCAAATTCGAATGTGCTGTGTTATAATGGCGACGGTTAATTCATATTTGTTGATAGTCAGGCTCATTCTCCCGAAGCCAAATTGTCACCCTACTCTTCTCCTCTGGGGTGCGCGAGAGCCCATCTTCCCCTGCTACTCGCCAACCTTCGCTCTCCCTACAATTAGCACAGACGGCCTTATGACGAGGCCTCGAGGCAGACCACGACGAGGTGCGCCATGGAAGCCTCGCCGACCTATGCTCTCCTCCCTAGAAACTTCCTCTGACGATTCTCGTCCCCGTCTTCAGTCAGTCTCCTCCCAAGTAAAACTGCAACCTCCACAACTTGGGTCCATGGCTATCATTCCAAATACCTCAATTATACTTCGTTGGATCCTCCACGATCCTGGGCCATCCCAACCTCCCGCTAGCAATTCCAGTCTCGTCCAGGCCTGTCAGCAATTACCCAGCACACTATCTCTCGATGGCCTTGCCCCCTTTGACAGAGCGCAGTTCAGGGACAATTTAGCCACACTGTATACCCTAGTATTTGAGCTTCGACAGGAGGTTGCAAACTTGCATCACCGGATGGAAGCTACGGAAATTAAGGTGGCCAACTTTCTCCAAATTTTGGCATCCATGCACGATGCCATGTTCTCAGGTTCTGAGGAAGAAGCCGCAGAAGGAGACCCCGAAGTCGAGGGGGATCATGACCAGCATCATGTGTCGAGCCCACCTGGTAAAAGCAGGGAAGAGGAAATGTAAGAGGACACCGCCACGGTAGCTGAGCGCAATCAGGAGCACAACAAGCATGGAAGCGATGGGATGACGCACTTCGCGGCAGAAACTGGAGACCCCCCAGCCACTTGGCCAAGTTGCCAGCCAGGTGTATAGGTTCACTTTGTCTAGTTTTCCAGGTGTCTAAGTGTCTAGGTTCTTTATGTATGCCAAAGACAGGTTATGCTCTCTTTTTTATACTTGCTCATGACTTAACGGGCCGGTTGGACTGATTTCCTCTGAGATGGGGCAGTCCAGTAATTTCGGCCCGGTTAACTTGGTATGTGGTCTGTTTTTTTGGAATCTTTTAATATAATTACACTTTATTTACAAAAAAAAAACAATATAACCAGAACAATCACCACAATAGCACTGAAATGATATAGGAACAACAACAGAAATAACACTTTGATTCTGAAATCAATGTTCACAGGCCTCTTTGAGGGGGAAACCTCCAATTGAGAAGTGTTTTATTACAATAATATCCAAGATAGGGTTCTCATACCCTCGACTCCTATTTATACTAAATATGTCTATCAAAAGAAGCATCTAGAGGAAGATCCTTCTAGAAGCGGAAGCTTCTATTAGGTCTTCTTACCTCTGACTTATCTTATTTTATTGCAAGGCCTTATTAATATTGACCTTTATTACATCTGAATATATTGTTCTACCTATGTGTGGGTTAGGACCCTAACATGTCCTCCCCCTTAAAAATAGCATTGTCCTCAAGACTTGAGATCTAGAAATTGCTACAGAATGGTAGTTGGTCCCCAAGTGGCATATGCTGGAGTTTTATCTTTCCACTGGATTAACACTTCCTTGAAGGTTCTCTGATGTAGGAGACGCTCATGCTAGTCCAAAACTGTTTGTGGCTATAGCCAAATGGATCCGTCTTCAGCTAACTCGGGAAGGTTGGTTTGAATTTGGCACTTAGTTTCGATCACCTTCTTTAAGAAGGAAACATGAAAAACAAGATGTAGCTTCGAATGACTAGGAAAATCTAATTGATAGGCCACCTGTCCCACAAGATTGAGAACTGTATAAGGACCATAAAATTTGGGCGCTAGATTCTGACAATGCTCGGCCTTGAGGGAATTCTGCTTGTAAGGTTGCAGGTGAAGAAACATGTGATCCCCTTCTTCAAATTGACGTTCAGAGCGACCTTGATCTTATTGCTTCATGTGATTCTATGCCATGACCAAATTCTCTTTGAGGGTATGGAGAATAGCCTCTGGAAATGTAAGTGTTTGGTCAACTGTCTGGACCTTCGAGACACCAGGTAAGTATGAGAGAACTGAAGGTGGCTTCTGTCCATATATCGCTTCAAAAGGGGTCATGCGTGTAGTTGTATGGTATGAAGTGTTTACCACCATTCAGCTAGGGGAAACCATTGAGCCCACTGATTTTTATTTTCTGAGGTAAAACACCTCAAATATGTTTCCAAACACTTGTTGACAACTTCTATTTGACCATCAGTATGGGGATCATAAGTTGTACTTAGATGCAATTGGGTTCCTTTCAGCTTGAACAATTCTTGCCAAAAATTGCTTGAGAAAGTTGGGTCACGATCAGAAACAATAGAGTGTGGCATGCCATGAATCTTGAAGACCTGATCCATGAAAATTTGAGCCACCATGGATGATGTAAACGAGAGTTGAAAAGAGAATAAATGAGCATACTTGGAAAGGCGATCAAAAGCCACCATGATGACTGATTTATTTCCTGATTTGGGTAATCCTCTAATAAAATCCATAGAGATGTCTTTCCAAATAGCAGGTGGAATCGGGAGTAGGTGTAGTGTGCTCAAATATTTTACTATTTATCCCTTGTTTCATTGACACACATCACATTCAACAACAAAAGTATGAATGTCCTATTTCATACCATCCCAGAAAAAAGACCGTTTGACCCTGTCATAGGTTTTGGTGAACCCTGAGTGCCCCGCTGTCGGTGTAGCATGAAGCTCATAAAGTACCATGGATTTAAGCTTTGATTGTTTACTTAATTACAAACAGCCTTTGTATCGAAGATCATCATGGATCCAAGAGTACCTTGGGGGAGTGGAGCACTAGACTGCAATTGTTGTATTAGTTGTGAAGTTTTGGGATCTTGTAGCCATTCCTGCAAGCATCTTGGAACCAATCTGGTACAATGAAGGAAAGAAAAAAAAGGGATCCTTCAACTTCATATTTGCAGGAAAGTGCATATGCAACTACATTTTCTTTGCCTCTCTTGTAAATGATCTCATAATCATAGCTAAATAGCTTGGTTACCCCTTTTTGTTGCTCCGAGGAGGAAATACGTTGTTCCAAAAAATACTTGAGGCTTTGATGCTCTATCTTAATCTGGAAGCGTTGCCCAAATAGATAAGGGAGCCACAAATCAACAACATGTAGAATAGACAACATTTCCTTTTCATAGATAAATTTGCCTAGATTTCTTTCAGATAGTTGTTTGTTGGTAAAGGCCAAGGGTCAACCCTCTTTCATAAGGACAACACCAATTCCTTTCCCTAAAGCATCACATTCCAAGACAAAGGTCTTTGTGAAATCAAGAAGGGCTAGGACTAGAGTGGTGCACATGGCCATCTTCAAGGTTTGAAAATCTTGAACAATAGTTGGAGTCCAAGTGAAAGAGTTCTTTTTTAGGAGAGCAGTGAGAGGTGTTGCAATCTTTTCGTAATTCTTAACAAACTTGCGATAATAACCTATTAAGCCCAGAAATCTACGCAAGATTTTGAGAGTCTTTGGGTGAGTCCAGTCTTGCATAGATTCAATATTTTTAGGATCCAACCTGACTCTGTCTTTGCCAACCAGATGACCCAAGTACTCTACTTCTGAGGCGCCAAAATCACATTTAGATTGTTTCAAGAAAATTTGGTGCTGAGAGAGTAGATGGAGAACTTGATCCACATGAGCAAGATGTTTTGTCTAGGTCTTGCTATAGATGAGGATATCATCAAAAAAAATAAGACAAAATTACGAAGAAAAGGATGGAAGACATGATTCATGAGGCTTTGGAAGGTGGAGGGGGCATTGCACAAGCCAAAGGGCATGACCAAAAAATCATAGTGGCCCTCATGAATTCTAAAGGAAGTCTTGGGAATCTCTGCCTCTTTCATATGTATCTGGTGGTAGCCCAAACGAAGATCAATTTTAGTAAAGAATTGGGCACCACTCAGTTCATCCAGGAGGTCATCAATGACATGAATGGGAAATTTGTCTTTAATGGTAAGTTTGTTGAGGGCACAAAAGTCAAGACACATTCTCCAAGAACCTTCTTTCTTCAGAACCATGACCATAGGAAAATAGTAGGGGCTAATACTAGGGCAGATAACGCCTGCATTAAGGAGTTCCTGGACCATATTCTCAATTTCATTGTTGGGGGAAAGGGGGTGATGATATAGATGGATATTGGGAGGAAGGCTTCTAGGTACAAGGGGAATGGAATGATCATGAACACCACATGAAGGAGGGAGTCCCCGGGAAGTGAAAAAGACCACTTGATGTTTAGAAAGGATGGCTTGGAGGTATTGCGGTACCAAGGGTGTTTATGTTTCTTGTATGGCATGGAGTTGAGAAATAACACCAGAATGACCATTTTTGAGCATCTTTTCCATGCGATGGGAACTAATGATCTTAGGTGAACCAGTGGTGATTCCTTGGAACTTATATTGGTGGCCCTCTTGGTGAAATTGCATGGTTAATTCCTTGAAATCCATGAGAATGGGACCCAAATTTTGTAGTCATTCTGCACCCAACACAATGTCACACTCGCCCATGTTGATAGAAAACATATGATATTTCAGGTGGTAGTCACCAATTTGGAGAGGCACATTTTCACAATGCTCTCCACATTTCATGGAGCCACCATTGGCAATCATGATTTGGAAATTATTGACAACATGGATGTAGCAATGAGTTTCTTGGGTGATGTGGCGATGAATAAAATTATATGTGCTTCCACTATCAAATAGAATGATAACCTTCCAGTGATTGATGTAACCGATTAGCTTAAGGGTTTGGGGAGTGGAGAAGCCAGTGAGGGAATTGAGGGGAATGACCGGTTCTACTTCGGGAGGGTCTGAGGGAGGGGTTATGTCAAGGGTTTCAGGTGACTTAGACACAAGGGGAGTTTCAATATCCTCTTCTGAAATATGCTCGGAGATGGCCATAAAATTTTTTTGTTCCTTACACTTGTGGCCCGGGAAATATTTGTCATCGTAATTATAATAAAGGCCTTTGAGTTGGCATTCATCCATTTCAACCCTGGTCAATTTTTGGATCTTTAGTGGAGCGGAGGGAGTAGTTTGATTTAAAGGTTTAGGGAGAGGGATAAAGGAGGGTTTTTGGTTTTAATAAGATACAACTTGTTGTGCTTCTTTATCTCTTTTAGTAGCCTCCACCCAACTTTGAGGCCGAGCCATGAGGACATGGGCCCGAATCTCATCCTTGAGACCACTGATAAAACATTCTCATAAAAAGGAATCATACATGCCCTCTATCTGAAAAGCCAAGCGTTCAAAGGAAGCTATAAAGTATTCCATTGTTCCTGATTGTTTCAACTTTGTCAAACAACCCAAATGGTTGGTGTTAGTGTCGAAGCATTCATAAATCTATGCCACAAAGTGTGTCCAAGTAATATACCCTTGACGAGAAGTTCTTCTCCATTGCCACCATTTCCAACGTTCTTGATCTAGATGGAGAACACCATACCGGAGTTTGGCCAAGTCATCTGTAATTTCGTATAAAGAGAAATAATGTTTCAATTGGGTTACCCAACTAGTGGGGTCCGAGCCATCTAATTTGGTCACATCCACCCGTGGAAGGCGTAGGTCACGTTGAAAGTGATGGTTCTAAATGTTATGGGAATGAGAGTAATGGTCATCGTCAGTATGCAGAGGTGAGGAAGAGGAAGGGTTATCTGTAGGGATATGCAGTTTGGTGCAGAGTGTCGAAATGACAGATTCAAGTTGGGTGGTGAGGTCTTGTTTGGTTTCCTCCATTGAGGGTTGCATGGTTGTATTGATGGCAGTGACATTGGCACTGAGTGGTTTCACTTCTTGTTGGGTCTCGATGAGACCAGATTGCAAGGTGTTGAAGTGAGCTTCCAAGTCTTGGCTATGGGTATGGACCATGAGGATGGGGGAACTGAAAAAGGGTGGGCGGGGTCAAAATGTTTTCCGAAAAATGATATGGATTAATGTGATAAGGGCAAAGATATGAATCCAATGGAATAGGTCTCAAATAATGTTCAAAAGAATATTGTAGAGAGGAAATGCCCAAATACTTAACCAGAAAGAGATGTGTATTTACTTGGCAATCCAAACATAGTTGCGCGACAATTTTTTTTATTTTTATTTTTACACCTGCAGAGTTATACTCTGGTCTGAAGAATACTGTAGAGAGGAAATGCCCAAATGCTTAACCAGAAAGAGATGTGTATTTACTTGTAAATCTGAACATAGTTGCGCAGCAATAGATCTTGTCTGTTTGAATTTGTTTATGATTCTTTCCCTAAGGGTTAAGTATTCAAGGGTTCTACAGATAAGGGTTTGCCCTGTGCTATAGCTCTCTGATATACGTGTGGGGTCCAACAGTAGTACTTGACCCAATATCTTAGGGAACTAACTAAGGAGGATAGACCATACCCTTAGTCGTACTACCCAACTACCTAGGTACTAGAGAGTATCTTCCCGAGTGTTGTTCTCAGTGACACTATAGCAGTCAGGTGGCCAATCAGTTTATCTATAGAGAGCTTCAAGTAATCTAGGCTGATCTGTACACAGGTGTTGTCTAATGTGCTACCACTCGAAGGGGTACCAACAGGGGTTACAAGGGTGACCAATAGATGTGCGCTTAAGTACCACTTGTATTTCCTACGTGTATGAATCCCTCAACCATGGGTTTATGCACGTAACGACAGATCTTTGTGGCTTAAAGATGTCAGAATACGTCTCTACCCTGAAAAAAATTTAACCCACACTTTCTACTAAGGAAAGTTCTCTGATACCACTTGTAATATACCAGATATAAAAAGTATGTAGAACAGAAATAAAATGATAGAAATGGTAGAATAACAACAATATAACTAGAACAATCACCACAATAGCACTAAAATGATATAAGAACAACAACAGAAATAACACTTTGATTCTAAAAGCAATGTTCACGGGCCTCTTTGAGTGGGCAACCTCCAGTTGAGTAGTGCTCTATTACAATAATATCCAAGCTAGGGTTCTCATACCATCGACTCCTATTTATACTAAATATGTCTATCAAAAGAAGCATCTAGAGGAAGATCCTTCTAGAAGTGGAAGCTTCTATTAGGTCTTCTTACATCCGACTTATTCTATTTTATTACAAGGCCTTATTAATATTGACCTTTATTACATCTGAATATATTGTTCTACCTATGTGCGGGTTAGGACCCTAACAATGCAGTTGGGGAGCCCTCTGGTCAAGGAAGTCGCATGTTCCTCGCATAGTCTATTGGTCACACTAGCCCCACATCTTCACATAACATACATAGATCTGTCAGATACTCTGGTGTATAAAAAAAAATGATATATATAAAAGACAACATAAAAATTACATATATTTAACAAACAAAAAAATGAAGAAAACTTACCCATCTCTCCTCACTGCTCTCTGGGAGGTATCGGTATCTTAGGATCTCTAGAGAAGTCAATCCCGGCATAGGGGTAGTCCTCTATGACCAGAATCTGTCATGCCCACCAAGCAAAGAACTTGTCATCGAAGGCCTCGATGGTCCTCCCTCCCCCCTGTCGCGACAACGGTGCCACCCATATGCATAGTGCGGGGTGAGAGGCTCCGTGCCCTCATATAGTCTCTCTAGGACTGAACTAGGCACTTTATCAAAGACGAAAGCACAAAGAATCATCCCAAACCCAAAGTTCCTCTGATTCCGCATTAGACACTCTATTAATTGCCTCTTCATACAATCCAGTAAGGTGGTGCTCCAGTCAAATATTTGGGCATTTAAGAACTGCACTGCACAATTCATGTGTGCACGGGAAGCCTGATGCAAAGATGCAGACCCAAGAATCCACCCAATGAGAAACACCATCACTTTTAGTAATAAGTTTGAGATATCGCTTATCGGCACATGTGAGCTCGTTCTGTCGGTATCATCTTCACAATGGAGTCCAATCAACTATGATGTGTTGTGAGTCCTGGAGGGAAAGGTACGAAAATTGAATGGTTCCCCTGTCCTTGAGAGGCCAGTTAGAAAGTATATATCCTTCGTCGTTGGAGCCAATGACTAGCCCTCTAGCATAAAGGCCTCTACATCGGGATGCTAATAATCCACCAAGGCGTTCAGTAGCCTAGGTTGTGCTCGCATGAAAGGACAATGGAAAAATTTAACAAAACACACTACAACAATGCAGCAAGAGCATCAGGGTCCTCATCAACCAACACATCAATATTTTCATGCTCTCTTTCTCTCTAGTGAACATACAACCTACAAATAGACAAAGTTCAAGAAGGTTAACACTTGTTTTTTTTTTTTTTTTTTAACACTAAATGGAAGGTCCATGCGGGTTGTAGTGCTCAAAGTAGTGTGTACACTCGGGTTTTCATAAGGAATCCCGCGTGTACACTTGGGTTGTCACAAGACAACCCACGTGGACGTAGGGCCGACCTTTTAAAGGTCGACGCCCCCCCCCCAAAAAATAAACTTAAATGCATAAAGAAAGAATTAAAATTGCAAGAAGGGGTAGTGAGTACTTACTTGGTCCAAGCGGATGCTCATTTCATCCACTGAAGCCCCCGAAATCAACTCTTTTCACAAAGGAGTAGTTTTGGCTTTTAGTCAATTTCTCAATTAGCAATGGTGATAATGAGCGGCTAGCTTCTATTTATAGACTTTTCAGCCTCTTTTTGTCAATTTTTGGACCTTTTTGTCATTTTTTCTAAACTGAAAATCATTTAGTATGGTTCGGGAGTTTTTTTTGGATTGTCACAAGAAGTATTGTTTGGGTATTGGGAAACGTTTTGGAGTTTTTGGGTCGTTTTGAAGGTCATTTGGTAAAAATCCATTTTTTCCAACTTGTTGCATTTAAATATAGGATTCCACCTCCACCTTCTACATCTTGTTGTCGTTTCTTCTTTACCATAGGATCAATCCCACCGAGTTGCAACACAGAACCATCATTGTTGCTTTAGGAGTGTCATAATTTAGTGGTAGATCCTACCTTAACATGGATGTCCTAGGTAGATCCTAGTTGCATTTTGGTGTGCATGTTGTCAATAACGAATATAGGCCTAGGAGTCCTTACTAGTTTTTCTTGATTACGAGTTTGAGCCTCATTTTCATGATTCCTTATCACTCTTGATCTCACCCTTGGGACTCCCAAAACTTAACGGGTCTTCTTTTAATCTCTTTTCAGACCCTCTAAACATGAAAAGATTGTCGAGCGATCTTGTTTACCTTCACACTCGCTAAACTGAAATTTGAAGTCATGTTTGTCTAGTGGTAGTTTACCCCTTTTTCAGTTTGGATGGTCAATTGTACAAACAAAGGTATACTCTAGGAACCTCAGTTCTCTAGAAGAGTATTCTCACGTATAAGTTTAACCCTTTTTCGGGCCTGAGGGACTAAATTTACTAAAAAGGAACCCCCACAGAGTCCATATTTAATCCCTTTTCAGACTCCCTAAAATTGAAAATATTGTTGAGTGACCTTGTTCTTTCACACTCGGTAAAATGGTCCAGAAGAACATTCATGATGAAGTCCATAGTTAAGATTTTTCCAGACTCCTTAAAAATGAAAAAATTGTCAAGTGATCTTCTCTTTATCACACTTGTTAAAATGGTTTTGAATAGGCGTCCAGTCGGTGCTAGTTTACCCCTTTTCCAAACCAACTAGACTATATTCGAAAAAGGTGCCCCAATAGAGTCTCCTTTTACATTTTTTCAGACTCTCTAAATATGAAAAAAATGCTAAGCTTACCTTCTCGGGGCTCGTTAAAATTACATCGAAGGATGTTACCATTGTGTGTCATATTAATCGTGTTTTCATAGCTACGTCTTTGGCCTAATGTCAAATCCATGTTTCTCTCAACTGAACCATCTGAAGCATGCCTTATATGCAAGCCCCGTATCACTTTGCCTTTGCGTCTTGACACCTTTGGCCCCAAGAGGGATTTTTTCGAGTGTCCTTGCTCTGAACATCAGTCTTTTCCTTGTGTCTATAACTAGTATGTTTGTGACACTCATTCCTCCTTTGTAACGTAGCATTCTTTTATTCTTTTTCCAAAATTATTGAAAATGAAAAAAAAAATCAAATATACCCCAAAAAGAGGAAGAAAAAAGTATTTTCTTTTTATTGGCGACATAATGAGTCGCCCTTAGACAAAGCACATCCTTTCATTTGTTCTTCAATATTTGGGATTTAATATCACCTTAGGAAGTTGTTCTCACTACATAAATTTGTGTCCTCCTCCATTTGGTTATTCTTCCAAACATATGGAGGGTTTGTGTTGCCTCCTGCATCGTGAACTTATGTTAATTTCATGCTATCTGAGTCTCATCATTTATCGTGCTATTGTCCAAGGGAATTTTTTACCAAGCCTGAGTCGACGCCTCTGTAGTTTGTCTCTTTCCCTCATGCATGGCCATCCCAAAAGTCCAATCAAGTATTTGCTCGAAATCAATGAAGCCTCCAGTTTGATCATCAAGTTCCTCTAGTCCATGCTCGATGAGTTGTCGAAGACCTCTGGGTAGTGAATTCGTACACTCATTTTACACTCCTACCCGAGTTTTGAAGATTTTGAAGTTGTTTCTCGAGCTCTGAAGACCTCATCTCCAACAATCCATCCTTATCATCTTCTAGAAGATGGATACTATACATGTATATCCTTTTGATTTGGAGATGTAGATCCGTTGTGTATTGCTCGCGGCTACACTTTATATAGTTATATGACATGGATCTGTAGTGTATTTGATTGGAAGCCATGATTTTATTTCATCCCGAGCATGGGTATGCCTACCTCAATGAGACAATTCTTATTTTGCAGATGGCATCTCCTGAATTCTGGTTCCTGGGCTCACTGGTTTGGTATGTTGATAAAGATTTATAATGTATTTCGGCCATCAGATGCTCTTCTGACCTCACACATTAGGGGGAATATATTATAACCCTAATTTGCACCAGACATGCTTACCTGACATCAGGCCATCTTATTTTCCTTCTTTTCCAAGCCACTATTGAACATCTCTTCTTAAAAACACTTTTTTTAAAGGCACATGCTAGCTGACCCACTACAGCCCGTGTGTACACGCTAGCTGGCCCATTACAGCCCACGTGTACCTACAAAAGAACGAAAATGGAAATTTGTTGACGGAACACACTGTTTTGTGTAAGTTAACTAAACCTTTTAACCATACATGGCCAGTCACTTGACTAAATAACTAGCTCCTTCTAGAATATAAAATAAGGGGTAGGGGTCCCATTTGAAAGGAGGAAAATCATAGTAATGAAACTCTACCCAAATTAGCATTCCCCTTGCTTCAACCTTTTGCAACTATTGTGTGAAGAGAAGCATATACAGAAGTAAGTGGAGAATAGTTGAAGAGGATCCCAGGACCAGATTCGAGGAGAAGTGGTTGATCTCACTATTGTAAGTTATTCTTGTCAAATTAATAAAAGAAGTACTTTTCCCATCCCACCATATGAGGTTTCTATTGTTTGAATATTGATTATATGTTGATTAAATCTCTAACGCATTAGTTCATAGATCAAATGAAAGTGGAGTTATTCGTTTGTATTTTGTGAATGAAGATCAACATTGGGAGGAGAGTTGCAATCGAGGAGCGACCAAGCGTGAAAAAGGATCGACATCAAACATGAAAATAAGGTACGTCAACTTGATCTTTTTAACCTTGTATTTGCATATGAATAATGGGGTTTATGCATGGGATGATGGTAGAAAGTAGGAATCTTTAGGTCATTTCTACATGCTTGATAAAACCCTTAGTGCTATTCCGTAGGAGGGATTTCCCACCCACAACAGTCAATTGAAAGGAGAGACCACAAGTGGTTTCATGAACCATCGTCACTGGAATTTTGAAATCCCCCCTTTAAGGTATAGAAGAGTTACATCATTGTACTCCCTCTTCTAGGATTAAGAGAGTGTCATACTTATTCCATTTGTGTACAGCATGAAGTGAGCATGCGGAAAAAACCACATGTTATCTCATTCTGTGAGGGACATGCTTGAAAGTTATGCCATAAGGGAACCACTTATGTGTGGTACAAAAATATTATGTGTTGCAAGATTGGTCTTTACTCAATATTTAATTCTACGGTAAGACTTATATAAATGCTTGGTTGTTGATAACCATTTCCAAGGATGAATCCACTCATAGTGAATATTCAATCTTGCAGGTTTCTTCAGTCTTGAACATCTTTATGAATAATGGTTATTCTTGCCACAATGCTGGAAAGGATGGAGATCAAAACATTGATTCTCCATGTGACCAACTCAATTACAACGTTGGCACTTATCATTCTAATTTTGAACTTGAACAGGTGAAAGTGAATCTTCTTGAAGGAATCCAACACCTTGAAACTAGGTTTTGAATAATTGAGAATATGAAAGGTAACTTCCTTGTCATATCCAAGTCTTGTTCTATTCTTGTTGTAGATGATTTATTCCCAAGGTCTTATGATGGGATTGGAAAGAGTATTCTGAATCTGTTGCTTTGAAATCTGTGGAAGTGGATTTATTGTATGGTGTTGCATCATTGAAAGGTTTTATTCACTGAACTCAAAATAAAACTCATGAAATGTAAGATCATGAATAACTCCGTCTTTGTATGTATCTGCAATTGTCTTTTTGAGTTTCTCCTTCATTGACTGTTGATCATAAAAATCATCATCATCACCATAGAGAGGATTGTGATGAACAAAAACTAGTTCAGAACACTTCACTGATTGTTGATTTTTGAGATCCATGATTTCATCATTCAACAGTCGGGATAGATATTGAAAAAGTCTAACTTTAGCTTGCGTCACTTGCAAACAACTTAGCACTGATTGAAGATCTGTTTTGTTTAATATTATTGTGTTGTCTTCAGTGGTGTTTATTAGAGTTTTCAGTAACTCAAATAATTCTATATTTTGAGCCATTTCAAAAAACACTAAATGAGGTCTCCTTGTGTAGTTAGATCTTGATTATAGTTTGACTCGACAGAAAAAGGCTTATTTGCAACTCGCTCACTTGAATCGCTCACTTGAAATTCATGCTTGATTGATTTTGTTTCATGTTTGCTTGTACTTTCTCGCTTGAACTTTTCTTTCTTTCTTCCAAGAAGTTGAGGGTGTTGGATACTATAAAAAATTCACCCAAAAACTTGATGTTTACAATGATTTGAGTTTCAACCACTCAACCTAGTCAATTTTGACTCAAAATTACAATTACTCAGGAATAGAATGATACAATAAAGTTGTGGGTGTCAGGCTCAACCGAGAATGCACCTTATGACAAATTTAATTCAACTCAACTTGATTTCAAAAAGACAAGTAAACTTACAAATACATCATTGCAATTACAAATCAACTTGATCAAGTAATATTACAACAAACATTGTTTTTAAGTTACAATTTAAATTCAAAATTTCCATGATGTGTTGAGTTCGAAATCTTTGATTTTTCCATTACTTATGTGGTTGTGACTTGAATGCTTGAGAATGTTCTTCACATATACTTGATCATATGTTCTTGATTGTCATTAATTTGTGTGCCTGAATTTGATTTCCTTGTACTCAATGTATGATGTGTTAAATGATACATTACAAACATGTTTATGTCAAAACTAGACATTAAACATCATAAATCAACCATGCAAATATTCACCACAACACACTACACAAGGTGTACCTAAGATCCCCTTATCCAATTTTGGACGGATCTAGGATACGGAGCAAAAGACTTCAATTTTATTATAAGTATCTCTCTTACGAGACCACATACAATGGAAAGGCTACAATGTACTTTATCTTTCACCATGCTTTAACAAGGCTTTCAATTCATAACATTTTTATTTTTCTCTCAAAGACTTAAGAAAAAAATAAATGTCTTCTCAAAAAAATGAGTTTCTTACAACCTCAGTTCGTCACTCACTTACAAATTTTCTTAACTCATAAAGAAATAACGAACATCTCTCACTCATGCTCACTCTCATTTACTAATGAAAAAAAAATCTTACATTTACTCACCTCCATTTCCTTATGTTAAAATAATTTTAGGTCATTCATCTGGTCCTTCATCCGGTCCTTCATCCGGTCCTCAATTAGGTCCTTCATCCAGTCCTCAATCCATACCTCGATATGAACAAATATTTTTGCAATGATTTTGATAATTTAATATCAATTGAAAAAATGTTCACCAAAATCGCGTAGAAGGGGCTTCAAAAAACGAGGACATGCAGCAATCATATGACACGTAGAGGAGATCTGAGTGGGTGAAATCACACCAATTTGTGTGGAGATCCAAATAATCAGGATATTCTTGTTGAGATGATTATTTTCCCCAGATCTGTGTTCGCCTTAGATCTTCTTATATCTTCGTTTGTGATGGAAATGCAGTAGCAACAGTAAATCTCATATCTGCGTTCACATTTTGGTTATGGACCCACCACATTTAGATCGACCCTCGTTTTTCCATGATGAGTAGCAACAACATTGAATGATGATTAACATTCATACTCAACCCTGACTATGGAATATGGAACTTGATTGTCAATTCTAGAATCAGTTTTTTGCACAAACTAAATAATCAATGACATAATTCAGATCCTTTACCTTGTAGCGAAGATGCACATTACAATTATGTCCATGATTTTCTAGATCTCCATATTCTCCCAACACGTTGGATTGCACTTTGGATGCATTTTTTATCTCATCCAAACTTGATGAATCCAATGTCTATCACAGATCCAACGCATGCAAAATTGTTGATGCTTTCTACCGCCTCTCTGAAGCAAATCGAAATCAAATTGAGTGATTTATCTCTATGCCTATCCATAGCTGAGTAAAATCTAAAATTGCTTTCCCAAGAATGCTTAGAAATGTAAGGGAACACAGGTGTGTATCGAACTCAATATCAAATCGTTGGACGCTATAACTTGGGCAAACCGTAAGAATGTTTGTGGATAAAATCTCATCAACAAAAAAAAAATTGAAAAAACTAAAGATACCCATTTGGGTAATTACCTAAGCATTCCATTTGCAACCTCTGTCTCAAAAAACAAAAAAAAATTGTTAAGAGAAAAAATCATTTTTCATTTGCAGCGTTTTTTTTTTTTTTTTTTTTTTTTTATTTTGAGGCGAATTTTATCAACATGTTTTTTTCTTTAAACATTGATTTTTTTAATCAATAATTGATTTTATTTGATAGATCTATAAAATACCTTTCCAATGCTATGCTATATGCTTAATTTGGATTTGTATGGAGGTCAGAATTTGCATTTTAATGGTTGCATATTCCGCAATTGGACAAAATATGTTTCTTATGGGATGAATATCTTTAAAACAGATATGAATATTGACAAAAACAAATAACCCTTGGTGCATCTTGGAATATAGTTTCCAACTCAATTGAAATCATTAAAAACAAATAAATATTGAAAGAGAAATCTAATTTTTACCAACAAGGACTCCAAATTATTGAATTTCCCCTTCAGTAATGTCTTCTCCTTGGATTGCGTGTAATTCCAGTGCTGCATATTTTCTTCATTGTCTTATTGAGTGTTTCATATTTTCTTCATTCTCTGTCCACCAGATCGATCGCCATATTAGGGGTCTATTCTCATCTGCAAACCCAATGTTGGGTAGACTATATTAGTACGATTTGGTCTGCTTTATAGTCCTCAATACAGTCCATGATACAGTCCTTGATATAGTCCATGATACGGTCCTCGATATGGTCCTTGATATGGTTTTTGATACGGTCCTCGATATAGACCTCGATATGGTCCTCAAAATGACACTACACTTAGTATCGTTGCTCTTCCTTCACAATTTTCACCATGGATCTAATATTTTCATCCTCTTTTTAACATGGCTCTCATACCAATTGATAAAACATGGAAGCTATGATACCAATTGATAAAATAAATACAAGAACAACAACATGGCAGAAAAGGATCACTAGCCAACTCTTAATGTATTCACACCAATGTTACATATTTATAGTACAATGGGTGATGCCACCTCATAGAGAGATTTGCTCTAGATCCTAAAATAATGCATGATAACTAGGCTAGGAAATCTTAACTAAATCATTAGTCATCACTTGAGGATATATTACTAATATCCTAAATGAATAATACAAATATAGGTGACAATTTAGACTTAGTGATTGGTAAAGGTAAGCCATAGGCTAACATAAATAAGGATTTGGTACAATGTGGATTATTTTTCATTGCAATAGTTTAATCACTAATGAATTGGTAACACCCATACCATTGGATAGAATGTGATCCCTATCCAATTGTAAAAATACCCATGATTTATCTTTGTCTTCATAGAAGAACATTGGTAATGAGAGTGAAATTTATTTAAAAATTGAAGTTGATTCCATAATAGCCAACAACAATCAACCTAGTAGCTTCCTAGAATGTCTTATATAAATAATTGGTGTGGGGTAATCATTGTGCAACATATTTTATTGCTAGTCCTAGATAGTCACCAATATTGAGGTATCTAATTAAATTACATAAGTTGGAAAGAAGGGCACTCAAGTTTTCTATGCAGTGAAATAGCTCATGTATCCACATTTATGCATAGACTCATCATAACACATGACATGTATTTGGAATGGAAATATTCATGGTGCTAAAGAAAAGAATGACACTTATCTCAGGTTGTCTCTGGTTATAGTAATTTCTCAAAATGATGTATGAAACATGCTTTGGTTATCTTCTTTTTTAATTTAACTTATTATTGTATTTGAAAAATGTAGGTATGAAGGGCAGTCACCTCCACTATCCACAACACATTTTTGAGAAGGTATATGTTATCCATGTTTTTCTATCCTTGTTTTGGTTGTTTTCGACGTGTCTGGGAGCCTATGGAAAAAAACCAAGGAAAGGATGGAAATCATGGGCAGCGCATGAATCTACTCGAAGATTAATGGATAAATTAATGGTGAATATTGGACATGGAACAACTTAATGGCAAAGGTTGGACATGGAACAACCTAAAAATGATCTGCTAGACAATTGGCTCTATTTCAAGTTCTATGCTGGAGGACTAGATATACTATGTTTGTCGCAAATGTCATTTCTATAGTTGTAAGTAGAAAATAGCACATCAATAGAGTTAAACAAATTTTTATATATGAATTTTCTGTGTATTTTAAACAAATTGTTATATATGTATTTTCTTGGTAGTTTGGTCTTCGAAATTATTTGTATTCTTTTCTTCACATTTGTTAATGGTTATACATCAACACTTTTCACCTCCTATTTTCACTATTTTCTTAGATGAGAACACCCTTGTCATAAAGTACATCGAAGTCAAAATTGTTTTCACCTGATACGTGCTTCTGCATATATCCCACTACTAGCCCCATTGTCATTCTTCCATAATTCATTCATCAATATTCCCCTCTCATCCTAAGACTGGTTTCATCAATATATATTATTCAATCTATTGCATCCACACTAAGTTTTCTCCTCTAGACCACGACACCTTGTCATAATGCCCCTTTTGCACAACTTAAGCCACCTCATGCATGTTGCACTCTTGTACTAATCCAAATATTACATGATTTATGCCAAACTCAATTCATGATCTAGCCTCCAAGGATTCGTTTGAACCTATTGATATCACGTCTTAAGTATGATGGTCTCACGAGGGTAAACACCTTGATTCATGGATTCATAAGGAATGGGTACGCATAAGGAATGAGAATACTTCAGATGAATTGGAAACAATGGAGGATAGGGAAGAGTGTAGTATGGAATCGAGAACTAGGCCACACCCATATTGGTATCAAGTTGAGTTATAAGCATTGATTAAAAAATCATGTTATCAAGCTTAGATGTACATTTAGAAATGTAAGGCCTATTCACAAGTGTCAATAGAATGATTACTATATACTTGGAGCTTTGTTATTTGTTTTAGTGGTCTCATCAATTAGTGGGGAACTACCTTTGTTGTTTACAAATTGGATTTGAGTGGATGAAAAAACCATTGGAGCCCAAATAAAATGGAGCATTTTATCATAAATCATAATGATCAATGCAAAATTTCACATATCCTTTCTAGAATAATTCCTTTTAAGTGTCCAACTTCCACTACTTATACATCACCTAGTTCTAACACCAAGCCCAAATCCCACATGGTACAAGTTTTAATACTAGGTAATTCCTCCTATGATACTCTAATATTTTATCACTCTATGGCATCAAAAACTACAAGTTTAATGAGTCCATAATGGGACAATGCATATTCATTCCCATTATTTACTTTGTAACTCATATGCCTCAAATATTGTAGCAAGAAATAGAGGATGTTAAGCTTTTCCTTATATATTTGGTGAAATAGGTTTCTTAGATGGCGTAAAAATATTAAATGGTATGCATGCAACATGATTAGTCTCCCTTCACAAATTATATACTTAAACATATGATATGCTACCTCATCCCAAGGTCCTAGGAGACTTTCCCTTTTGACTCCATTCTTATTCTCTTCTAGTTCTTCATAGCTTAATAAAAATAGTTTCTTGGCATCTATAGCAGGTTGTCTATCTTCCTTATCCCAAGGTGGACCCACTATGAGGCATGAAACTTTTCTTATGACAACCTCATTTATCTTTATTTCCATCCCTCTCATAGTAGTTATGTATTTATGATCTCTAACATTCTAAAAGTTGTATGCAAACTTTAGTGCCACTTTGTCATCATATATCTAAAACCTATCAAAGTATACCATCCAATTTGATTATTGAAATACTTCTGCTACTTCAATGTTGTTATATACCCCAGGTCTTTGCAGACCCCCTCTTGTTAAAACCACCCCCTATTTTTCACTTTGATGTCTATCTTGAGAAATTTGTAAGGTTGAATACAGGGATAAATTCACTATCCTAGAATATTCTTGTAACAAGGAATATCAAACAGAGATACCTTGACTCCCTAGTTTTGTGATGTGAAAGGAAATTCAACAAAACAAGAGGGTATGGTCATCTCTTGGTATTGGTCTCTCTATAAGTGATATTCTTGGTAATACTCTTGGTGATATTCTTGTTAAGTATGGTGCAAGTTCGAGAGAGTAGTGCAACTGCAACTGCTGCAGTTTTGTATGGTACTTGTTCTATGGATATGGATATTCTCTCTCTTGTGCGCTACCCTTGGATAAGTAGTGCTCTACTTTTCTTGATTTTTTGTTGAATTTAGCAGCTAGGGTTTATCTATTGGTTCTAGTATGGCTTTCTAAAATAATTATTTCAAAGGTTAAGGTGCTCAAGGGTTGTTGCGTGTCTATGGTTGGCTGGTAATAGTGATATTGCCTATGGTAAAATGAGCACATCAATTATTTTAACAGGTTATGGGCCCACACCACCTTTAGGATATTCTAACCATTGGAAGGTAGCGTGGAAGTCCTTTGTTAATCTCATTGTGGCACCAATTGCAACTGCAG
Organism: Picea glauca; assembly: GCA_000966675.3. Taxonomy (NCBI): domain Eukaryota; kingdom Viridiplantae; phylum Streptophyta; class Pinopsida; order Pinales; family Pinaceae; genus Picea; species Picea glauca. The sequence goes on from JZKD02S0075651.1 coordinate 546,991, forward strand.
CTAAGCTTTCTGATTGGACAACTGCAACAAACCCTAATCTAACCTTATGGGAACTTAAAGTGAGAAGTTTGGAATAATTCTTGGGCATTCTAGTGTGCCTTATCCTAACTCACCTACTGGTACTCTTACCAAGAAAAAATGTCAATTTTGAATTTTTGGTCAAATTCAAAGTCAAAGGTTGACTGGTCAAATTCAAAGTTAAAGGTTGACTAGTCAAAGTCAAAGGTTGACTTTTGGTAAAAATTGAATTTATGATCAAAGTTGAAATTTCACAGTTTCTATCCTATTCTAATCATTGAATCTTTTTATTCAGTTTCTAACCTCTTCTTGTCAAGATGGTGTTTAGCCTCACATTAGAAGACAAGTTGAACGATGCTGCAAATTTCAAAGGTATGCACTTGTATATGATTTTCATGTTATATCATCCACAAAAAGAATGCAGGTGTTTTGCAGAGAATGTACAAGAGACCTTGACCAAGAAATGATCTTGGATTCAGTACATTCATAGGAACAAGCAGTTGAGGCTCCAGGTTCCAGGTTTGATTGATCAAATTGTTAACATCTACACATATCAAGTTTGATAGTTGAGTTGTGACAACAATATTTGAAAGGTTATATTACTGCCAAGTATACTTGGTTGAATATAAGTACTATTGATATGGATGCTTATTACACTTTTTTGCAAAATGAACTAAAATTGCCTCTAGGAAATATTTCTTATTCCCGAGAAGGTCGCCTTGGTAATTCTAAGATCCTTGTTACCATAGATATGTTCTTATGAAAATGTTATTGGAAATACTTTTTCTCTTGTTGTTCTTGTTTCTGGAAGGTCACATGCTATAGCTATGAGAAGAAGCTAGAGTGGCAGTTTCAAGCATGGATAAGATGACTTCATCAGTGGTGAAGAATATGGTCTCACCAAGTATCAATTATAAAGGAAGCATGGAAAGCAGAAAGAATAGAAGGAAGTTATGATGGAAGAATATCAATCATGAAAAAATATGTATGGGAAATTGTGCCTAAATGGATTTACAAGATAAAACATGTAGTGGATAGAAGCATCGGTAAATATAAGGCAAGATTTAGGGCTAGAAGGTTCTCCCAGAAGGAGTGAGAAGACTCTGATGACATCTTGTTATACTAACCATATATACCTCTATCTAAGCCATTATATCTCTTGCAGTATTCATGGGTTGGAGTTTACATCAGATGGATGTAAAGACTGTTCTTCTCAACAGAGTAATTGAAGAAGAAGCATATGTAGAGAAACCTGAAGGTTTTGAGGTATACCATAAGAGACCCATGAATGTAGATGGAAGAAGACCTTGTATGAGTTCAAGAAACTTGGTGTAGAACCTCTCATGTATAGCAGAAGCATGGTGAAAACTTCCTATGACAAAGGAAGTGTATCAAAATGGTTCTTCAGAAGTCTGGGATGATGGATTAGAAATCCATGGAAAAATCCCATGATGACAGATCTGAAGAAGTTGAGAGACTTTGATCTAGTAGACTCATCCCTGTATCGATAATTTCTTTGATCCTTGATGTATTTGATGAATACTAGTCCAAACATTTTCTTTGTTGTGAACATGTTGAGCCAGTTCCAGGTGGAACCTATCCATGAGAATTGAATAATTGCAAAGCGTGCCTTGAAATATATTAATGGACATTTGAGTTATGATATGCAGTTGAATGGATTTATCGATTCAGATTGGGAAGGGAGTGCAGATAATAGAAGAATTAATTCTTGGATATGTTTTCAGTTTGAGGTTTAGCATGATATCATGGGCTAGAAGGAAACAAAATTCTATTGCACTTAGCACTGCAGAAGAAAAATATATTACAGTGTGTGATGCTTGTACGGAAGTAGTGTGGCTCTTTAAGATGGTTTTTAGACTGTTTGATTAGGTGTTGGATTTGACCGTGATATATTTTGATAATCAAAGTTGTGTAAAGCTCCCAGAGCACCTGGTGTTCCATGACAGGTTGAAGAACATTGATATCAAGTATTGTTTTCTTCGTGATAAAGTCTAGAGGGGAGAAATAATTCTCTAGTATATCTCCACTAATGAGAAGATAATAGATATTTTGGTAAAGCCTCTGTCCAAGATGAAAAATTTTCATACTTAAGGGACAAGATGGACTCGTGGAGATGACTTCATTATTGGAAAGGGAAGTAATTACTCCCCAAGTTTGGAGGGAGCATTGACATTTTATTGATATATTGACAGTCATTTTCCAGTTTGGAAAATGTTCTAGGTTGGGCAGTCACTTTATGGTTCGGAAAGTGGTCCAAGATATATGATGCAAAGTCATTTTCCAGTTTGGAAAATGGTCTAGAATGGACAGTCACAGTTCAACATATTGTTGATGTACCATAAACAATGATTCCCCTTGTGGCCAGTGTGGGGGAATGGTCTAGGAAAGTCACTCTCCTTGGCATTCACTCTGAGAAGTGGTCAAGAATAATGGTATGGCTCTCCAAGAAGTCATTCTTTCGAAGTTCATAGTTGTGAGCATTTTCAAAGAATGGTACGATGTAGGAGGTTGGTGCAGGATAGTCATTTCCGTAGGAAATGGTCTGTGTTGGATTTTACCCATTCATTGGCCTTTGTTTTTTCTACTTAGGATTCTTTACGGGTTATTTTGATCCTACCTTACTATCATATATTGACCCTGGTTCAGATTTGATAATCTCCCAACAAAATCCCTCTAAAACTATCATCCCCTCTATTAGACCAGAAGAAAATGCAGCACACAGAGTGTACTGCGTAGTCTCATCTGAGATAGCTCTATAGGTGGTTGTAGGGTTCAGCTCCACAAAGCCTTATAAAACCCAAAAAAAAAATTAATTTAAGGAATGCTAACCTAGAATTTTATTTTACTTCATAATCAGCATAGAACCAAAATTTATTGAACTGAACATAATAGCTTACGAACAACCTTATAACCCTTCATATTCCTTAAATTGCATAAAACAAATACGTAAATTAAATTACCTTGGTATGATGCTAACCTTCTGCTTGTCTTGTTGACCTTCCTGCTGCTTCCGCTTGTCTTGTTGACCTTCCTACTACTACCTTGCCCAGCTTGAATCCATGGACCAACTCTGCCCAAACCGTGTTTCCACCCTGCCAACTAGGACAGCTTCCTAGCTCCAGGATACCATATGGATATCCTGGCCCCCGTGCCCAAAACCCCCATCAAACTGGTGCCTCCTGTACTAATCCTTCCCGACTACAGAACTCAAACTCCCATGTGCAAATCCAAGAGAACCCTCCAAAAATGATCCTCCCTCTCTTTCGTAAGCCTCCTCCCTTCATATCCCTCCTTCACCACCCTTTTCTCCTCATTTATTTCCTTATCTATACATTCATTACCTTATCCACATAGTTAATACCTTACCCTATTATCCTTATTTTTAATGCTTCTTATCCCCTAGTATACGTAGATCATTTAATTAAACAGTTAAATTTATTAACCCTCTTAAATTTATTACCCTGTTCATTCAATACGATAGGTAATTAAATATTTAATTAAATAATTATTCAAAATTATAACAATTAATTAATTAATAAATATTTAATTAATATTATTATGCCAATCTTTGTTTAGTTAATAACATGTTAGAAAAATTAATCACCTAATAAATTTTACTTAATAATCCCTAAGCATATATTCAACTAGGGTTGTTACATACACCCACCCTTCGGGAAACTTCGTCCCAAAGTTAAGGTATCTTATGGTCAAAGGAAAAGAAACATGGTTCACACATTCATAACAATTAACCGACATTAACAGTAAGTAAGTCAAGAAAACTCATACATACTAGTGTATATGTACAAGAAATGCATGTGTAGATAGTACATACAAGTCTCGTGCATGTACTAATAATCAAAACTATCATCCTTTAGTAATTTATGTATGCATCCAATTCAGTCAGCAAGACTAGTCTTTTATAAAAGACAACAAACCAATCAATTGTTTGAGAAATCCTTTAATTACTATTATCCAGTTCAACAATTTTTATTTAGACAACTGTGGTTTAGTTACGTAATTATGAATATTCATATATACACATTTATTTTTGTTTTTTTTTTAAGGGAAAACATTAAATTCCACCACAAGATAGATCTCCATACCTTCTCAACTATTACTACTCATCCTTCCTCCCTAACCTACTTCCATCTCCATTCCTATCCTCTCTCTACTAGACTATCTTGGAGCATCAACTATATTGACCTAACTCCAAATAGAACCTGTAAGCAGAAGTGTCACGATCTCGGCCAAGCTTCCCTAGCAGGCATCTGATAGTCATCATCACATGTCTTGGGGAGCGTGAACTAACACCGTCCTCCCATGACTTCAGGTTTCAGAGGATACACGGTGGGAAATTCCTCCACCCCTCCTAATCATAACTAGGGTCC
>JZKD02S0075651.1:551427-566475 GCA_000966675.3 Picea glauca
AATTGAGCATATATAGTGCGTGGCTATCTTTGAAACAAAAGACTTCCCTGGGTTGATAATTTATGTTTCACTTGGTTGTTTAAAATTAATTAAGCAATTATAGTGACCAACACTTACGACATCAAGGCTCTAGTTGTAAGTTTCTCTTTCGATTAATATGATACAGTGATATATTTCTTACCCATAAAGTGAGATCTACTTTATTACATAATTCCTTGATCATATGTATAGATTAGCTATTGGATATATTATTTTCTTTCACTTTGGTTGGTTTGTGTTGTTTTGATCTTGACCGCACAAGAGCGCTAGAGCGAAGCAAGGAACAACAGAGACCAAGGAAGCGATTATAAGGTACATATCTTCTTCTCACTTCCAATTTAATTCAATAGTTAGATCTAGGGAAAGTAGTATATTCTGTCCTGTTTTGTTCTAGATCTAGGTGGATCTAGGGAGATCGGTTTGTGTCCGCACTTACAGATTTATCCAATAACACTCTTCAAAATCAGTCTTTTGAGGTGTCTTGCAAGTTTTCTTGATAATTTCATCTGAGACACGACATAGGCAAGATGATAGTATGATATTTGTGACACTTGTGGGCAAAATGCGAGACTTGCAACATTGGTAATGATGACACTAAGCCATCATTCTAATGAGTAATTTTGATGTGTAACACTAGCATTCATCAATTAATCATCCATAAAGATGCATGCATTCATTCACATAACACATGTGTTATCGTGATTCACCCCCTCCTAGGCTACATCCATAAAGATCTGGCTCTCAAGCTTTTATTATGGTTCAGTAATATATCACATTGTGCATGTTTACAATCTTAGGTCTTACTCTCTTCCATAGGATCCTCAATCCATGTGAGGCTTACTATATCACACCAGGTTCCTTAGGTTATGATCTAACCCTCAGGATCGAGTTTCTCACTACCTCCCTAGCTCACCAGCTTATTGAGTAGTACAGTTTTACAACTTCCTCTTCCTTGGTCGCCCCCCTCTCATCCGATCTCTCTCTGCTGCTCTGAATTTCCATCGCTTTCTCCTTCTAAGTACTACCTATTTATATTATTGTCTCATCAGACATTACAATACATTAAAAAAAACCTAACCATAGTGTCATTAGGTCTTCCTTGCATGCACACCTTGCCTTCTACCCTTACACGTGTTGCTTTTCCTTTCAGTTGTCCTTTCCTCCTTACATGCTTCTCTTCCAAAAATAGCCTTTTCTCCTGACTAGGCCTACATCCAACAGGCCCCCAACACTAACATGTGGCTCGTCCCAAGCCACCTAAACTTTGTGTGCTTCCTCGACAACTCCTGTGAGAACCTGGAACTTCTCTGTGAGTTCCCTTGCTTTTGTTTGAGCATGTGCAGTCTTTCCTATGAGTGCGTCCAACACTTGCACTGTAATTTCCTCTTTGATCATCTCTGTGCACTTTGCCTAACTTTGTTCCATGTTGTTCTTTTCCTCTTATTCCTATGCAATGACCTTCGCTACCCGCTCTTGGAGACATTCCATTTGAGCTTGTTGCTCCTTCTTCTGTGTCTGCGCGACTATGAGTTATTCTTGCAGCTTCTTTGTATCATGTACTCTTTTGAGGCGCTCGATGATCTGCATCATCTTCTGCCTCTACTTGAGGTCCTGGATAGATATACTTATCTTCTCCTCTTCCTGGTCCCACTGTTGGACCTTTTGATCCTCCTCCAACTTTTTCCATAGTTTTGTTTCTTTATCGAGCAAGTCAACAGCTGCGTTGACTTTCCGTTCCATCTCCTCCATTTGCCCTACTTCTTCCTACTGCCTTTTCTCCTTCACCTCTGGGGGAGTGGTAGGGATGAGTTGTTCCTAGAGGTTCTCGATCTCCTGCCTATATTGATCGATTGTGTGCACAATATGATCAATTTTTTTCATCGTCATGAGATCTTTTATCTACTTTCTCTTCAGAATTATGTCATAGGCTACAGCCAATCCCTACTTGAGCCTATCCACATGATATTTATCATATTTGGTCTCAATATTGACCTTATCGAGAACCAATTGCAACGCTTCTCTACTATCCTTCGTTTGTTGCAGTTCTATTGTGTCTTTGCATGTGCACGATTGTACCTCCTGCGCGACGCTGACTTGTATTTTATATAACTCCTTGGTTGGTATCTACCCCATTACCAACTGTATTTGTGCCAGATATTTCAAGGGTTTTTGGACCACAATTTCATTCATGTGCATCATGCTGGATGTAATGTGAAACATCGAGCTCAGTTGTGTTGTCATCTGGATCCTATCCTACTCGCTCGACCGAGCCTTGGATTCTGTCTGTGATGCTACGGGGAATAATTCTATTCCTTTGTCAGCCATCTCATCCTGAATGTTGTCCCTTTGGAATTGGGCTTCATCAAAATCCTTCGTTGTTTTTTCCTGGACCATTTCAACCATGAGGTCTATTTCATCCTCAGTGATTGTATATTTTGGTGACATTTTGTGTGCCTTAGTTTTCTTTCACGCACCCCCCATTTGTATGATTGGCCTCTTGGTATGGCCTTGCTCCTATTGAGTATAACTTTATGTGGTCCCTGTGTTGTCTCATTCTCTTTTTCTTGTTCCTCTGATGTCTGGGTGTTGTTCTTCTTCCCTGCTTGGGTACCTTTCTTGGATGCACACCCTTTCTTTTGTTGTGTTAGGTTTTGACCTAGCTTTGGCTTCTTGCACGTCAACTTGTCTCCTATAGGTGTATGTTCTTGCCCTGCATCAGCCTCTGTACCCATAGACATCTCTTGATTCAATTCTGGAACCCTCTAGTGATCGTGCCAATCCTTGATGGCCATTTCTACGTCCTCTTTATTGACGCGGTACCGTAGTTGTATCCATTCGTTCTTAGGATCCTTACGTGCTTGGATATATACTACATGCTTGGTTTCTTTCAATTTGACTATGCCCTGATATTGCGCGACCCCTTCTGGTGTAATTCGTTGAGTGTTGGCAATGCTTTCTTACAGGTCCTTGTAATACCCTGCGAACATGCATGCATTCGGACTTTTATTTTTAGGGTCTGAAGTGCTCCCCAATGATAGGTATCGTGTTTCATGATAATGGGTGGATCTCTCATAAAAGTATGTATACTTAGGCTCCCTCCATCCGACCAAGGTGATCAGGATGAGTAGCCAAGAATAGTGAAATTTTTCCCCATGTCCTACGCGTCCTTCCAGTCTTCCAAAAACACATTTAACAAGTACAGAGCCGAGCTAAGTGCAGTGCCCTCCGCACATTGTGCTACAGCTGCGACAACCCCAGCAGGGACTTCCTCCTTATGAAACTTCCTGATAAAATTGCACGCCATGATTTTTGTGGGAATCCTTGTTGTTGCATCACTAATGCGCTTAATTATGATTCTATGTGACCCTCTTACTATACCATACATCCTCTTCATTTCCTTAGCTAGTGCCTTCTCCTTTATTTTGTCATCGAGGAACTACACGGGTGTTTGTCACCGAGATGACAACCTTGTAATACACATAATGAGCTTTACGTCTATCGATATGGGATCTTCCACCCATAGGTATGCTCCGTGGGTAACTACCATTAGTTTCTTGATGTTGTTTATTACATCCTAAACCCTTCCAAAGTTCGGGATCTCCAACAGGCCTAGAATCCCAGTGTTGGCCAATCCGACTGCCCACTATTTTGGTTGGTTAATTGGTTCATCAAAGTGTCTTATACCCATAGTATCTAGGTAAACTTTCTTTGCAAACTCTAGAAACTTTTCCATGTCGGTCACATCATGATCTGAGTATCGTAGTTTTTCCACGTGGCCTAACAGGTTAGTTGTGACACACAACCCTTTCAGAATATGTGGTAAGACTATGGTTGTGGCAGCCTACATGCATGGTAATATTGCTCCTAATTTCTTTCCCTTCTATTGTGGTGGTTGAATCAAGGTTCTGGCCTCCACTTTTCTCTCTTCTACATACACGTATTCCCAGCCAGTGACATCTTCTACAATGCCCTTATGTGGTTGCTCCGGTGTGGCTGTGTATGACCTTTCTGGTGCGGCCATTTCTGCTTGGTTCGGGATCGTCCCATTAACACTTAAGTATTCTTCAGGGTTTTTAGACCATGAAGGATTTCCTACATCTTGGGTCTGTTGGCTATGTCCTACTTCTGACATATCAATATCCATGCCCACTGGTGTTGTATGTTGGGTTTCCTCCACCACTGGTGTAGGGCTTCCTGGTTCCATATTGGGCGATGGGATTTCATCCAAGTTGACGATTTTCGTAGGACAAGGTGGTTTTTTTTCACTTCCATGTGGCTAATGAGGTGTTGTGAGGTTTCTTTGAGGTCGTCTGTAGGCCTCGCTCGATGCTCATAGCTTGGGTGGTGCCATGGTGGTAAAAATGTTCTTTGTAGAGATTATTTGGCTCTGTAACTTCTGCAAACTTACTCTCTGCTCTGTATACTCTATCTCTCTATTCCTTTCTCAATTTTAGAATAACCTGTTTGATCCCCATGTTCTTACCTTATATAGGAATCGTGTGAAACTTCTCGGAGAAATTACCCAATTTTCATTTTAAATGAATTGGCACTTCCCCCATACTTTCCATTGAATTGACTTGCCATCTCCAGTTGGCATGGTTAATGCGACATCCCATCAATCATTCTTGTCATTCAATTTTGATAGTTTTCATTCACTGGCACCTATTTTTCATACCCACCATTTTCGTTGTTTCCTCCTTTTAATGATCATTGGTCCTTTCTTTGTCACACTAATGTTTTCGAGGGTGGGTGAACATTCTTTGTTCGGTGCGTTGCCCCTTTTTTTATATCTTTTGATGTCTGCCGTGTTAGCACTCTATAAATTTTGTTTGGCTGATAGAAAAATGATAGAGGTAACTCTTTCAACCAACATTAGAGCTGAGGCACTAACCTGCTCAACTTAGAGAGGGCTCTTTCGTGTCACTTGATATTTCTTTGATAATAAGTGGCTAGATTTGGTTTGTTTTGGGGGTTTTTAATAAAATTGTTGGCAATGAAGAGGAGGAACAATCAGGGCTATGGAGTCACAATTTTGAAAGTGAATGAAAACAATGATCAGCCGGTAGAACTCTCCAAAAGATAAAGGCTAATTGAGGCAATGAATCTGAGTTATTCTTAGATTTTAGTAGAGTGTAGAAAGATAGAGAAAACAAATAACTGCATCAAAGCATCACTGAAATGAATTATGAATTAGTTAAGAAGACAATCACACAGTTTAAATTGATTAAGCCAAGAGCATCATAAGATGAATTTTGGGCCTTTAACTCTCCAATTTAAACAGAAGAAAATGTAAATGGAATAAAAGATCATAGGAAATACATACAATGAAGGAAGACAAAGCTCATATCACCACCATTAGAATATTTTCATAGAGACTTCGAAAGCTTCTACATATATATTCAATTCATCTTCAGAAAATTACAATAGAGTTTACAGCAACAAAAGGTGCCCTTGCACTTATGCCAACATTAATTCATTCAAGTATCCCAGTATTTATACAATTTTATTACAATGGTTGAAACTGAAACGTTTCAGCTTCTAAAACTGATTATAATAATTTCAACTGACAGTCTTGATATGGAAACCGATTTACAATGATTGAACAAAAAGATGTTTCAAAACTAAAGTGGATTCCTCTGACTGTTCAACTTCTTTCACGACATATATCTCGATCTTATCCTCTGTCGAATTTGTAAATTTGATGACACGTGGAAATCATTTATTGGTTCCGAGGAAACTACATTTTTTCTTACCCAGCCACACGATTTCCTTCCATTGAGTTGGAGGGGATATCGTAGTCCATCATATCTTTAATCAAAATCTCCAAGTCAATGCACATGGCATAGGACATATTTTACAGACCAACTTTCATTGTTTTGAACTTATTCATAATTTCAAAGTTTGTAGCCAAATACTCTACCAGGCTTGGGCCTTTCAGACTTTCTTCCATAGCCTCAAATTTAGAATGGTCCATTCTAGACCGAATGAGAAGAGAATTGTAATCTTATTGATTGTATAATGAACCTTTTCCATAACAAAATGATGGGAGGCCTTTGATAAACAATTGTTCAAATGCATCCTTAAACTCTTGTATGTTGTGCTCCATTGGCATAGCTTTGTTATGGACCGATCTGAGCAGATTTTGCTTGGTGGTGATCCTCCTAGAAAAAATGATCAACGCAGTCCTATCCTTTGCCCTAATAGTTTGGAGATCAGAAGTTCACAAAGAATTTAGTAGTTCAATAGCATTTTGGGCCCATTCTGATGGTTTCTTGGCTAATACTTCATTAATGACAGTACACCTTCTCTGAGTCGTAGAAGCCATGTTGTCTTTGTCAAATTTTATAAAATTTAGATAAACTCTGAATTTAGCATCCTCTACAGCAATAACATCCCATATCACATGTTTGGCTCCCTGTAATAGTGTTTTTTCCTTTTAACCTAGCTTTCATCTTGCTCACTCTCTCTTGTAAATCTTGATTATCTCTGTGGATTTGAGCCATCTTCTCATCTTTCACTTTCATTTCTTATTTCAACTTTTCTATGACATGTTTGAGACCCTTGATCTCCCCTATTTTTAAGAATACCTAGGACGTAGCTTGGACTAACCCCTCAGTGCTTAATATAGCCTCTGTATTAGTAGGTACAATGATAGTCAGATCTGATGTTACTGGTTGTGCTTGCGACCAATTCTCTTTCTCCTTTTCCAATTGCAGCACTTTAGCTTTGTAATTGAGTGCCTCTTGTCTGAATGTTTCCTTCTCTTGTTCCAAAGAAGTTAGTTATGTTGTCTGTGGATGATCTGTAGTGGACATCTTCATCTTTTTCTTTAGGCTTTGGATCATTTTATCTTTCTCATCCAAAGAATCTTTTACCCCTTGAGGGCCTTCAGATTATAGCCTTTTGACCTATGTCATCCAAGCTTTGTTGGACACCTTTTCCTACTTCAATTGTCCATCTAGTTTGAGTGCATGCATTGTCAATATTGCAACCCTCATACCTAAGCTCAGATAATCAGAATATAGCAGGTTGTTGACATTCTTGTGGAACTTTAATTTGTCAGGGGCACCAATATTTTCATAGTGCATTTTGATCTCAGAAACCTTATCATCATCAGCCACTGCTATGTTAAACGTCTTTCTTTCCACATCCATGACTGAGAGAAGTGAAGTCTTATGCTGGGAGATCTTCTCTACTTCGAGAAGCAGGTCCCTTATTTATCTATTGGCCATACTTCCCTTCACAACATACTGGTTCATTAAGTCTTCCTTGGACTGATAAACTGCCCCAGGTGTCTAGCTAAATACGTGTTTCCTACTGCTAAAAACCTTTGTGTTTCTTTCACTTTGTGGCATGCTTCCCGTAATAACTTCTTATTTCTTAGTTTTGTATTCCACCATCTCCATGCATGTTTTCCCTTTGGGATCTTCTTCTTCCAGGTCAACTATTTGAGAGGATGATGTGATTTTCATTTTCTTGAGAGTATCTCACTCACTACTGGCACTCAGGGCCTCTAAACTGCTCCTCTTATTATAGACGCTCATTTTAGGAGCTTTGACAACCAGCCTAGGAGAAGGTTTCTGTGCTGGGATCTGTTGAGAGGTTGTTTCTATATGTTTTGTCTGATCATGCCACAGAGTAACCTACATATCTACACAGGTTTCTAGATTGGCTAGCTTATCGAATCCTTCAACATGCTCATGTTCATAGGGGCCTTGTCCGTTCACCAATCTCCTCTTTGATATGATCTTATGTGGATCATATCTCCTCCCCTACAACTGTGTGAACCTGAATTCACTGAGTTTGGATTGAATCTGAGGAAAACAGGACTTGTTATTTACCACAAAGGGTCCAACAATGAAAGGAAACTTTAAGTTAGAAGCCTTGTGTGTTTTCAAAAAATGCTCTGTCTCTGAGATGATCCTTTGTCTTATGAACTCCAAAGAAAAGATTCTGGGAGTCAAAAAGGCTGGTAAAATATAAGTTCCTTCATGAAATCCATATACCCAAAGCATAGTAGATTGTATGAACAACATCCAATCTCCTATCTTGCTCTCTGGATTTGGTTACAAAGAGCCTTTTATTTCCTTCAGAACCCTTGGCAGATCTGAACTGAAAATAAGACTGTGCACCCTGGACATAATATTATTGATGAAAATAAGCATGGTGATCCTTTTACACTCAGTTGAATTAAATACAGTCTCAGGAAATTCGGTTTTGTTAGATTCCAGAAACATTCTCAGCAAGTGTGTGTAGTATCTAAAGTACTTCAATGAATTGAAGTTAACCAGTTGTTGATGCATATTGTAAGCAATAAATTTTTCAAAACTGACACAGACCAACTGAACAGATAGAAAGAAAGTTAACAAGATACCTAACATGACTTCTACCACAAACTTGTCGCTGTCCAATCCTAAGATTTGACTTAGGAGAGAACAAGCCCACTGGACTTTGATGACCATGACACTTACACTGGCAAGTAACGACAGACTCTCTGAATGGTTTTCAGGCTTGTCAATTGTTATTGGATAAATCGGTAGGTGCGGACACTAACTGATCTCCCTAGATCCACCTAGATCTAGAACAAAACACACCAAAACATGACGATTTCCTTAAGTTTTAAATATTGAATTTACTAACTAAAGAGGGATAGGTGACATACAATTTAAACATCACTTCCTCTCACCATCGCCATCCTATCTCCATTCCAACACTCATATAATGATGATCCTGCAAAAGAATGAAACCAACCAAAGTGATAGTAATAGCATAAACTCAATATAAACCTATGTATGTGATAAAGGAATCATACAATAAAACACAACAAGATTTATAGGAAAGAATCATATTAAATGTGAAAGAGAGATTACAACCATGGCCTTGATTTCGTAAGGTTCCTTCCAACTGTCCTTTGTTCCCCACACACTTCCACTCCAAGAATTATGAGAACATAGATCTGATAATATTCACAATCTATCTTGACAAAATGGCTCATCTATCCAAGCTAACAATCTCCAAAGCTCAATCCAATCCAAGCTAATCCCAAAATCTAATTTTCTCCATGAGAGATCCTCTCCTTTTATAAGTTGAAGAGGATAAGGTGAGGAGGTTAGGATGATCCCACTAAATCATGAAATCAAGTAAGATCCAAACCATTCGGATTCCACCTCACCATGGAAGTTTCTCCTTCTAGAAGCATCTAGAAGATGCTCATTTTTCCCACGTATGAGCATTTTCGCACCCTGCATATATAGAAACCCGTGAACACTTCACGACCTAGCTATGGTGCAACCTGCGAAAATCAGGCATTTTCGCACCCTGCCTATATAGAAACCTATGACCATCCTCTTTAATAGGTTTTTTACAAAGGAGAATGCAACTTCTTTTCTCAGGAAAAGTTCTTCTCCCTTCTTTCTTCAGGAAATCAGGCCACTGACCCCTCAGAAGAAAACAGATAGGTTTACATCATTAATGGTCATAGGGATGATGAAAATAATGTTTAACAGAGAGCCCCCCAAAGTATGAAGTTATAACAAAGTGATAACTGAAATACTTTGTCAAGTGAGTGTAGGGAACAAGAAATAGTCGGTCGGAAACCTACCAATAAACAAGGAAATACAGTACAATAATATATCACCATTGAGGTAGGCATTCCCATACTCAGAATACAAATGACTCAAAGCATAAATTCTAATATGAGAGGATCCATGTCAAGTAAGACAGGCCATGGAAACCAAACATACACTATGGATCCAAGCCAATATGACTCAAATATGAACATAGCCACCAAAAATACACTATGGATCTATGTGTTAAAGACTCAAATTTGAACATAGCCACGAGACACACAATGTGGATCTATGCAACAGTACAAACTGAATATACTCCAATGCAACATGAATCTGTCAGAAAAGATCTAGGGTCTTCATCTCCACCACTCTATAGTACGAATCTAACCATGTGAATACATGTACTGAAGTCGAACATGGTAGAAACCACTTGATTACCAGTCATTAGTGAATACCATTAACAAGTGCGAGGGAAATCACCATTAATGTTAATGAATCCCAAGGTACACTAGTACAATCCAACGAATGTGAATCAATGAGCTGAGGTCGAACACTCGACGAAATCTCTCGATCAGGGGTCGATAATGAAAACCCACTGTTGAAAGTGAGGAAACCTGCCATTGAGGCATGCAAGTTCCAAGGTACCAATTAGTTTCTAAGTCTAATTCCTGGATAATGAGTTGAATTCGACAGGAAAATACTCGTCACAGGAGGGCCTTAATGTATCCCGCATCAATGACACGAAACAAGTAACAAGATTTGATGTAGATCAGGGTAACCAGTAACTCAGGATTGACTCAGGGATGGCTGACGGAATAGAAGGCTTAAGGACTATGGAAATGGCCAATGCAATAGAAGGATTTTCATGTTGAACATCTCTTTTGAACATATTGACGACACAACAATTGTCTTGGAAACACTAACTCAACAACAGGGATCACAGACCAATTTGTAATCTTATAAAGGAGTATGATCAGGAGACAAGTGGATATTTTGACCTATACACAAAGTGAGTGAAAGTATGTCATGTTCAAAAGTGACTCTTCCATAGAATACAGGTTTAGACACATTTCTTTCCCAATTTTTTCCCCCACCATTTCTAGCGAGTACCTCTTTATTTTTATGCAATCTTGAGGAGGATAACATATGCTTGTTGATGTAATCTCATCCTTCAGACGAGTCCTTCGAAGTATATTTAACGAACCCTAGGAAGGAGTGGTTCGGTCCCATATGGGCCTTTCGATGTTTGTTTAACGAGTCCAAAGAAAGAAAACTCAGGGGTTTTTCATGTTTAGAGAGTCTGAAAAACACTTAAAGAAAACTCTCCCAGTTCCTTTTTCATAAATTAGCTCGACGAGACCGAAAAAGTGATAACCTATCGCTCATCGAACATTTCCTTCAAATACGTTTACGAGCGTGAAAAGAACAAGATCGCTCGGCAATATTTTCATGTTTAGAGAGTCTGAAAAGAGCTTAAAGGGAACTCCAATGGGTTCCTTTTTTGTATAACCTTTACGAGTCCGAAAAAGTGATAAAAGTATACTCGGTTACATTCTTGTTGATTTACGAGAACGAGAAAGAACAAAGACTAAGCTCAATAACCTATTCTCATGTATTTACGAGCATGAGAAAGAAAAAAGACTAAGCTCGGTAACTTATTCTCATGTATTTACGAGCATGAGAAAGAACAAAGACTAAGCTTGGTAACTTATTCTCATGAATTTACGAGCATGAGAAAGAACAAAGACTACGCTCGGGATTGTTTTCATTTTTACTCAAGCTTTAAAACAAAACAAAACTATGCTTGGACTTGGTTTCATTTTTACGCAAGATTAAACCAGAGGAAACTATGCTTGAGGTAGGTGGTTTCATTTTTACACAATCTTGAACCAAAGTAAAAACTATGCTTGAACTTCCCAGCGCATTATCCATGAATTTTCATGGTTGGTACTTAGCCCCCAGCTTAAGAAGCTAGCGGCTCAACTTCAGCATGAAGCCTAGAGGCTAAGGCAAATGCCCCCCAAGCTTCATTTCATCCAACTGCAAAGGAGAATGAAATGAAGCTTCAAATACTAAACGAAGGACTTGACTCAAATAGAGAGGGGGAAAACTATTTCATTTTTTAACGAGCTTGGAATAGAAACAAGAACTATGCTCGTAACCTCTGTTTCATTTCTTAGCGAGGTTTCCACAAATATGAAAATCTATCCTCATAATTGGTTTCATTTTTTAACGATCTTGAAATCAGAAAACCATGCTCAAAGACCTTTGTTTCATTTTTTAACAAGGTTGCCTCAGAGACACAAAAACTATCCTCGGAGTCTCTCTTCTTGATCATGAATTCCAAGAGGACAATGCTCCAGAATGACACCATGTCAAGGGACAAAACTCGGTCATGGATTCTAAGAGATCTTCACTGGAAGGAAGAAACACACTCTGGAAGGACACCATGTCGAGGGTTACGACAGGAGTAAAGAGATCAGTCTCTAACAACCCTATCAAAGAGATCACCATGTCAACTACTGGATATAAGTCATTAGAATTTGAATCCATGGGAGACAATGCCACATAATTGACCTGTGGCTAGGGCGATACCATCTTCATATAAGAACCATTTAGGGAGGCAATCCAGTCAAGGTCAATTAATGAAAATTGATCAACAATCACAACTCGTCCATTGTGAGGGAAAGATATCACATGAAAACAAGTAGACACAATAGCTTTCATGGCATAGACATAATCTCACCCAAGGAGTAAAGCAAAATCCAAGGGGTCTTGGACTACCATGACGCCAATAAAGACAGTTTTCCCTCCCAAAGTTACAGGAAACTGAGGAAGAGTCCCTAAAGGTTGACTAGTTCTTCTGTTAAAAGCTAACAGATTCTATGTAACCAGCACAAGCTAACGAAAACCCAAAGCTTGCCAAGAAAAAGAGGACAAAATACTAATGGACACACCTTCATCTATACGTTTATGAGGAACATCTCGACCACAAACCTGTACTGTAATCTGGAAAGGAATGTGAGAGGGAAGACGAGGTCGAGTTAGCACACCCCAATCAAAACAAATGGCCTCATTACTTGGAGGGGGTTCCACGGGAGAAGGAGGAATACCCACCGACATGGTAGATTATGTATCAATGAGAAAAACATGGGTAGTATCGGGTTTACTCTCTAGTGGGAGAGTAGGATTGACCGATGATGAAATCAAATTGACCACTTGGGTTGCATTCTCCAAGAGGAGAATGGGGTCGACAAGTGGAAACGGATCGACCACTTGGGTGACACTCTCTAAAGGGAGAGTGGGATCAACCAAGGATGGGATTGGATCGACCGCTTTAGTTTCACTCTCTCAGGGGAGAGAGGGATTGACCGAGGATGGTATCGGATCGACCACTTTGTTAACTGGTTCAACTAAGGATGTGACCATATTGATGACATGATCAACTGGATTGACCGGTGAAGGGACCAGAGTTATCATTCCATCAACTATAAGGGGGTCAAGAGTAAGCTTGCGATAAGCAGCTGGAAGTTGAGGCTATGAAACATTCATGCCTGCCAGTAATTTCGAGGCTTTGTCCATACGAGGGAAAAGGTGAGTGAGATGACTCCCTTTGCATAAAATGCACGACAACTTGACCCTACTTTTCTTCTTCCCAATCATATCATGACTGGTTGATGGGAGGGTGTCAGCATGTTGTTCAGAGGCTGACAACATGGACTGGAAAGGGTGTGTAGACCATACTTCTATAACCTTGGATAGATCAGGGCAATCCTTAAGAATATGGCTACCCTTACAAAGCCTGGAAGGGTACTTGGGCGTACGATTTGTTTGGGTGATCTTGACATCATCAACACTCCTAGCACGATTAATAGTAACTGGTTGTTTTCCAACATGTTTGACAGTGGTTGGAGGTTTTGACCCTTGTTTATCTTTCTTCTTCTTAATCTTTATTTTCTTCTTCTTCTTATTCACCAGGTTACTAGCTTCATAACTTTCACTCGATGAAGAAGATGAAATGGAAGGTGACCTTGCAAGCGAAAAAGGCGAAGAAGACTTTATTGGTGAACAAGGTGAAGGACCAACATGAGTTTGATGCTCTTGGGGGGAAGTGCTTATGACTGAATCACTAACTTCATTCGGGATTACCTGAGTGGAAAAAAACCATAGCGGTAATCCAATTGTGAGACCTAGAAGGCTCAAAGTAGAAATATGAGGAGGACCAATGTTTTCGTAAGAAGGAAAAACAAAAGGTTCCCCTGGAAAAGGAGTTCCTTCATTGGTCATTTCAGGAACTGACACCATAAAAAACAAAAATCCAACTTAGATTCCACTAGGGAAAAATAAACAACACATGCTAAAAATCTAGTAAGCAAACAAACAAAACCTTCTCACAATGAGCTCACTATTTGGTGATGAAATCCAACATCGTGGGAACAAAGTAAGAAGGGGCTGAGATATAGCAGGTGGAAAAGTTACCTTGACGACCTTCTTAATGGACTTACACCCCGGTGCAAGCTCCCACACATAATCGTGGGTATACCCTCCAAGGAGCCTGAGTGAGTTTGGCCAATGTCGATTCTAGGTACCGTGAAGACTTGCCCGTCCACAGTCACCTCGTGTAAAGAACCTAGATAGATAAGCCACTAAGGTTACCAATCATTACAGTGATTCTTGGGGAAACAGTCAATAGTTCAATCCACATGCAAGGGCAGGTTATCTAGCCCAAAATCAACTTGAAAGGCTTCCACCCATCATTGTGGGTATACCTTTCAAGCGATCCCCATAATACGTGCAACCTATACACCAAGACCAACAAAGCAGGGTGAGTAACTCTGTCAGTCTCAAAGAGATCTCATGATTGACCCTTATGTTAGAAGGGCTTCCCAAGACAAAATGCAATAAGTGGATTTTACCACTCCCTAACGCGAGATTCTATGTTTGTTTGCAACTTTGGAAAGTTATCTTTCACACCTATTCCAAATCCCTACAACTAATCTAATGTAGGTTTGCTACCAGAAAATATAAAAATGTCTAATCAATTTTTATAAGCGCTTTATTTTTAAGGTTTTTGTTACTCAAAAGGAAAATGGCGTGGACAATATGGTGTTTTGACCGACTCGAAAGTTATGCAAAGAGATGAAGATGCAATCTTTTCATTTTGATGAAAGCTATGCTACGAGAAGGAGAAAACATTTATCAATCCCATATGCACGATGTCTGAAAATTTTAAAACTCAATATCAATATCTTCAAGAAATGATTCAAAGAGACTGTATACCAATACACGATTCATGCCCCCCCCCCCGGCCTTGAGGGGGAAATATTTTTAGAATTTAAGACCAAAAAATGCCAAGAATCATGCAATTTCGCTACTTCAAATGCAAGGATGCCCCCAATCTAATATAAAGCAAGAAATTAAATCTTTTTGTTTCAAAAAT
>JZKD02S0075651.1:566525-613469 GCA_000966675.3 Picea glauca
TCACTAAAATCAATAATGAACTTTCTTAAAACAAAGAAACCCAAACTAAAAGTTTTCTTTTAAAGTGAACTATTCAGAAGAAGTCTGATCTTTCCCTAAACAATCCTAAAGAAAACACATGCTTTGTAATTGAAAGACACTCAAAGCAAGAGACTAATCCTTCAAAACCAAACAAAGCAAAGATGGCTAAAATCAATTCAAAGAATGTCAAGTAGACTGTAAACAGATCAATATAGGCTCCAAAAGTTCAATCCAGTTGATCAAAGAAAAACTAGGTATCAAAATATAGGAAATCCTAATTCCAAACAAAAATTTCAAATAGGTTCCTAGCCTAGCTATAGGGTGTAGTGTGAAAATCAGTGAAGCTCGCAGGTTGGACACAAGTAGGGTGCGAACATGTCACACTAGATTACACAGTAGGGTGCGAAACTAAGAGGTTTTCGCAGGTTGTAGACTAGTACAGTGCGACACTGCTTGAAATCAAAGAGAATTTGGAAAAGGACAAAAGGGTCTAAGTGAACTTTCAGATCCAAAGAGTCTGGATGGATCTCCCACAGACTCAGAATCCAGAAAACAAGCAATCAAAGAAAGGGAAAACTATACTAACTAGGAAACAATCCATTCCCCCAGCATGATCGTCAATTTTGTTATTAGATATATCAGTAGGTGCGGACACTAGTTGATCTCCCTAGATCCACCTAGATCTAGAACAAAACACACCAGAACATGATGCTTTCCTTGAGTTTTAAATATTGAATTTACTAACTAAAGAGGGATAGGTGACATAATGTTTAAATGTCACTTCCTCTCACAATTTCCATCCTAGCTCCATTCTAACACTCATACAATGATGATCCTGCAAAAGAACGCAACCAACCAAAGTGATAGTAATAGCATAAACTCAATATAAACCTATGTATGTGATAAAGGAATCATATAATAAAACACAACAAGATTTATAGGAAAGAATCATATTACTGTATCATATTAAATGTGAAAGAGATATTACAACCATGGCCTTGATGTCGTAAGGTCCCTAGGTCCCTTCCAACTATCCTTTGTTCCCCACACACTTCCACTCCAAGAATTTTGAGAGCATAGATCTAATAATATTCACAATCTATCTTGACAAAATGGCTCATCTAGCCAAGCTAACAATCTCCAAAGCTCAATCCAATCCAAGCTAATCCCAAAAGCTAACTTTCTCCATGAGATGTCCTCTCCTTTTATAAGTTGAAGAGGATAAGGTGAGGAGGTTAGGATGATCCCACTAAATCATGAAAGTGAGTAAGATCCAAACCATTTGGATGCCACCTCACCATGGAAGTTTCTCCTTCTAGAACCATCGAGAAGATGCTCGTTTTTCCCACGTATGATCATTTTCACACCCTGCCTATATAGAAACCTACGAACACTTCGCGACCTAGCCATGGTGTAGCCTATGAAAATCATGCATTTTCACACCCTGCCTATATAGCAACCTGTGAACATCCTCTTTAATAGGGTTTTTACAAAGGAGAATGCAACGTCTTTTCTCAGGAAAATTTCCTCTCCCTTCTTTCTTCAGGAACTTAGGCCACTGACCCCTCTAAATGAAATAGATAGGTTTACATCATTAACGGTCATAGGGATGATGAAAATAATGTGTAACAACAATGGTCCACAGAAATAGGGTTTTCACTTCTGGTGGGCATTCTCTAAATATCATGATCATTTTATGTTCCTCGAAGGGCTCTGACACTGTGGGGGAGGACTCTGGTATACTGAGGGTGTGTCGAAGCGATGGACTGTCTATTTCACATCAAACCTCTAGCCCTAATTTATTCAGAATGATGCTTTCTTCATGAGAATATCACTTTGGCCACCATCTTACAAATTTAGGTAAAGAAAAGACTAATTCTATGACGTAAGGGGTGATGGAGGCTTGAGCCGCTTCGAGGAAAGGTATGTGTGTTCTGACATAGTCTAACAAATTTGATCTGGATATAGAAATGGGCGAAACTGTTATCTCTGTGTTGAAAACGTCAGAGTTTCTATCAATTAGGGCTTCTTCTCTGGAGTATATTTCTTTTTCACTCATGGATTAAACAACAAGATTAGCGAACATGGTGAAAAATACTTGTTAAGCGGCGAAGGAAGCACGAATCTAATTCAGTTCTGGGCTTGGGTTTCAAATGGATTCTTTGCGCCAATTTCTGAACATTTGAATGCTTCAAAATATCATAAAATAATGTCACGGGGTCCTCCTTTTATACTTTCCTATCGACATCGGGGGTTGGAGAAAATAGTTTTAGGTAGACCACTTTTCTCCCTGGTGTATCTCTGAGGGTGCCATGCATCCATAATTTAAACCATTGCAGTTTTACTTGGCCCACCCTCGTCTGATTAATCTTTGCACTACTTCAATCGTCGATATGCACCATGGTCGTTGATCCTGGTCACTTTCAAGATCGACAGTCTGCCTTGACCTAGAAACTCTTGACATCGTGGGTTGGATAAAGTGGTTTTAGTCAGACTGATTTTTGCTTCAATGTACCTCTAGAGGCGCCACGCGTCCATAGATAAAACCATGACAATTTTCCTGACCCACCATCGACTGATTATCTTCCATGCTACTTTAATCACTGATATGCACCCTGGTCATTGATCTGGCCTGCTTTCAAGATCGACAGTCCATCGAGTCTTACCTTTCACACTTCCACTACATTTGTCCACATGCAGCCAGATATAGCCTAGTCCTCTAAATTATCATATCTCCTTAGCGACATAGACCTTCGCCAAAACTTCGGGACTTGGATACCATCTAAAACTTTTTATGGTGATAACATTGGCTCCAAATGGGGATGCTATCCTCCCTATGAGTTAGCAAATAATTGTAGACTAAGTGCTTATCCATTGGGCTGTAATCTATTTGTGCGATCTGAATCCGTTGCCCTTTATTCAAAAACTAAAAATCTACTTAGCATAGCTCAGGGCCTTCACCTCGGTCTTCAAATATGCTTCTTTTATTTTGACTTTCATGTGTAAACAAGAATACAAAATGGTTATGTACAATGAATGGTAGGGTGATGATTTTTCAAACAATGTAATGTTTGAGGAACCTACCATTCACATGCCCTCCTTTGGTGAGTTCTCCATTATTCTCTTGTAATAAGTAGGCATTGCTTCTGCGGTAAGTTGCAATTTTGAATGGGCCCATCCACAGGTGATCAAATTTCCCATGTTTTCCTTTATCTTCATTTCTGGCCTCCCATTTCAGCACCCAATCTCCTGGTTCAAAGTTATCCACCTTTGTGGGTCTGCCAAAATCTTCTTTGATCTTGTCTTGACGTAGCTAAGCATTTTTTAAGGCCTTTTCTCTAGTCTATTGTACATTGAAGAGCTCATCATCTCTTCTTCGACTGGCATTTGTTTCTACTTCTTTCTCTTGTAACAACTTCATTACCAGTAATCCCAATGTAGTAGGAAATATGGCTTTTGTACCATAAACGATCTGGAAAAGAGATCTGGCAATAGATCCTTTTGGGGATATCCTGTCAACCCTTAGTTCATGGATGAGATTTTTGTGCCATGCATTTTTATTCTCTTGTACCAATTTTTTGATGATTTTGACCAAGATTTTATTCGAAGACTCATCCGACTCGTTCCCTTGTGGATAATATTTCATGGAATGACCAAGGGTAATTTTGTAATCACTGCAGAATTTCTCCAATTTTTTAGACTTGAATGTCGTTGCATTGTCTGCTAAAATCTTGACCGGGCATCCGAATCTAG
This sequence comes from Picea glauca, assembly GCA_000966675.3. Taxonomy (NCBI): domain Eukaryota; kingdom Viridiplantae; phylum Streptophyta; class Pinopsida; order Pinales; family Pinaceae; genus Picea; species Picea glauca. The sequence continues at coordinate 570,300 of JZKD02S0075651.1, forward strand.
ACAGGATATTGTCTTCTAGGAATCGAATGATAACATCATCTATAGCATGTCTAGTGGGAATAGCCTTGATCCACTTAGTAAAATAATTTGTTGCAGTCAGGATCCATTTGTGTTGAGTTGAGTACTATGGATGTATCTCTCCTATAAAATCCAGGCCCCATTGTCTGAAAGGAGCTTCTACTGAAATGGGTTTTAATGTTAGAGACTACAATTTTCCTTTTCCATAAAATATTTGACATTCATGGCACTTTGAAACTTATTTATAAACATTAGGAAAAATGCTAGGTCAATAAAAACCAACTCTCAAAATTTTGTGCACAGTCATCTTCCAATAATAATGACCTCCACAGTCACCTTTGTGGAACTCTTTGATGTTTTTCTCTGCTTATTCTTTTATCAAACAACTCAATAAAATTTCCCCTGGGTCTTTCCAGTACAACAATTCATTTACTATACAAAATTTTGTTGCCTTCAATTTCAAGAATCTAGCTTTGGTTTTACTATATTCAAGAGGAGCCTACAGATTTTCCAACACAAAAATGATATCTACACACCACGCAAAGTCAAGAAACTTCTGAGATATTTGTGGAGTCACCCTTTTTTCCTCTACTTTATTTTCTGACAGATTTGCAGTGAAGTTTATTCCCAAGAGTTCACAATTTGTTTGTGCCATCAATCTAGCAAGTCCCTATCCTTTAATCAACTTTGTGGGCTTGATTTCAAGATCGTATTCTAACAGTACTGCAATCCATTTTTCTCTCTTCCCTTCAATATCAGGCTGTGTCAAGATGTCCTTTACTGAGTTGTTGGGAACATAAGCCGTGGTATGTGAATGTAGAATGTAAACCCTGAATTATTTTAATTCCTTGATCAAAGAATACGCTTTCTTCTCCATGATGTGATATTTCAAAGGAGCATCTCTCAATGTCTTACTGTAGTATTCTATGGGCTTCTCAAAATTTTGGTCATCCTTCTGGAGTAATACACCTGCAATTGTGTGCTCTGAGGAAAAAGAGAATAGTATGAAGTCTGATGTAGAACCCCAACCCTCAAGCCGAGATCCACTCAAGATCGTTCTAAATCTTCCCTCTCGATTCTGATTGACTCTTTATTTCCCCCACAGGGAATCCCTCACACACACGATGGTGTATCCACAGGTCCTTATGAGTATTCCCTGTGTGATCAAACACAAGGCCTCACCCAAATATCCTAACCATAATAAGATCGCGCCCTTCGTCGAACTGGGGCTTTGGCTTTCATGATTTCGCAATTTCTGTCGTCGAGTTTCCAGCTCTTCAACCCACCGAAACCCGAAATGAAAAAACGTCAAAATCTTTGGCCGTGTCCTTCGAAAATTTTGGAGTAAAGAACCCCAACCTCTTGTCTTTGAAAATACCGAAATGCCAAACCCCGATACATTCAGCAATGGCGGGCTCCCCAATGAGACTTTTGGCTGATTCAGAGTTTCGGACTTTGTGATTTCACGAATCTGCATGCAAGAATCTTGACTCTTCGAACTCCAAAACCCCGAAATGGTCAACAAGGTTTGGCTCCACCTATTTTAGGAAGACACACCACCTGTCCACTCCACTGTCTTCTATCTCTGATGTGGACTCTTGCCACCTATCCACTCAAGCTTTCCGGCTTTCGAAACTTGAACAACCCTTCAACAACCATTCCTCTATCACTTCGAAACCCCGAATTCTGAAAAAGCACCTCTACAGAATCAATGAAAAGTAACCTCCCTTTTGATCTGATGGGCCATGTTATTTCATGCTTCTGGGTACCGGGAGTTCAAAAATCTCGATCCCAAACACTACTTCCTCTGCTTCCTGACACTCGAAGTGCCAAAATCCTGAAATTCACGCCAAGTCCTGTCGCAACTCACGACGTCGAGATTTTCACTCCACTATGCCCCGACTCCTTGTCGTCAGGACCCCTGAAATGTTGAACTCTGAAATTCCGAAGTGCCAAAAATTATACGCCTTGTCTTCACACATGATAATCCATTTCGTGATTCAGAAGTTTGAGTGACCAAGGGATGTGGCTTGCACTCCGGACTTACAAACCCCAATTTGCCAAAATTATCTTGACGGCTCAACGGTCACGATCAACAGTCGGAGTTGAATCTTGAAACCAATGTAATGGGTTCGTCCAACCCTTATCCACCCTGCAACTCTTATAGATCCTACGGTCCTCGTGACTTCATGAGTTCTCCACGAAGAATTTCGACCGTTCGATTTCTTCCTCAAGAATCTTTGTGAAATGATCCAATGTTCTTTCGCCGGAACTTAACCTTTTGCGTGATGATTCAGCTCCCCGTCTTCCTTTCAATACTTTCAAAGGCGCTGATCCTCCTGAGCTTTCTATTCTGAACTTAAGTCTCAAAAAGGACTCCTACACGCACTCCTTGTGGAAATCTTTCAAATACTTCTGTGTATTTGATTCTTCGACTTTGTGCACTCTTGGAAACAGAAGTCCTTCACTCTTCAACCTTAGTTGATAAATTCTAAGGCTTCAATTGTCCTGCGCACACCTTGCGTGACTTATGTGCTTCACCTGCACTTCTTCTAGAATGAGAACAACGGTATCTCTCCTGAGCTTTCTGAGATAAAACTCAGACTCTTGTCAACACACACCTTGCGGACGGTTCACTGCACTTCTTGTAGGAACTTCTCTCGGGAAGAGAAACAATTGAAACTCATTCTCTTTATCTCTCAAACTTCATATACTTAACATGAAATCACACATTCAACACAGCATTGAAACAAATGCATAAACAGAGAGAATAAAACAACTGTAAGCATACCATTCAGCATGTATAAACAGAAAACATCATAACACCATGAATCTGATTCAAAGCTTCATATATTAATTCAAAGCTTCTATACATGGGTTCTTCTTTTCATCATAATGTTACAATGATCATGATCATATATTAATTCAAATCTCTTTCTTCTGTTCTATGCTAATGATCATAATGTTACAATGATACAAGGGTGAGGGTGTCTATATCCATTTTCCCTCCTACTCTCTAAACTGTCTAATCTATGAATTCAAATCTACCTACTTTCATTAATTACGCATAAATGCCTCTACATACTACAGATGAGAGCAACGCTCAAGTTTTGTTCACAATATCTTGACATAAAAGTAAGTATGCTCCCCTCCATCTATCACATTAATGTCTGCTTCATTAATTTTACAAAACATTTCAAAAATGTGCGCTGGTGCTTTTTCAGCTGTCTTCCACCTTCATGTTCACTTGGTTGGCCACTTCATATGACTGCATAGAATTATTTGTCATATGTTGAGTACTTGATCTTCGCTTCATTCAGTTTTTCACTGAAATATGCGATCGTCCTGTCATCTTGGCTCAAGACCACTCCAATTGAAAATCCACTCGCGTCACACTTGACCTGGAATGTCTTGCTAAAATTTGGCAAAACCAGAATTGGTTGCTCCATGATTTTCTTCTTCAGTAGGTTGAAGCTCTTCTCTGCTTCTTATATCCATGAAAATACTTGTGTCTTTTCTTCACCATATCCATCATTGGTGCACTGATTCCACTAAAGTTTCGAATGAATTTCCTATAGACACTTGCTAAACCATGGAAGCTTTGAACTTTAAACACACTTTTCGATGATGGCCAATTCTTAATTGCATCTACCTTTTCTGGATCCATCTTCAAATCATTTGCAGAGATAAAAAAACCCAAATAAATGAGTTATGTCCTCATAAATGACGATTTCTTCACATTAATCAACAATTTTTCTTACTGTAATCTTCTCATCACTGCAGCTAAATGCTTTAAGTGATTTGCTTCTATCTTGTTGAAAATTAATATATCATCAAGATATACAATGACGAATTTCCCAATGAAATCCTTCAATACTTTGTTCATCAACCTCATGAAAGTACTAGGTTCATTCATTAAGCCAAATGGCATGACAAGCCATTCATACAACCCCTCATTCATTTTGAATGTTGTCTTCCATTCATCACCTTCTCTCATTCGAATTTGATGATACCCGCTTTTCAAATCAATATTTGAAAAAAAATTTGCTCCACTCAAGCAATCCATCAATTCGTCCATCTTTGGAAATGGAAACCTGTATATGATGGTAATCTTATTGATTTCCCTTGAGTCTGTACACATTCTCCAGCCTTCATCTTTTTTTGGGATGAGCACTATTGGAACAACACATGGACTCAAGCTCTCTCGAATCAATCCTTTGTCCATTAAGTCCTAGACCTGTCTCTTGACTTCCTCATTTTCCTGCGGCGTCAACATGTATGCGGCTTTGTTTGGTAAACTAGCTCCAGGTATAAGATCGATGGGATGGCTTATACTTCTGATAGGTGGCAACGAACAAGGTAGTTCGTCCACTACTATCTCAACAAACTCCTCCAACAACTTCTGGATTTCTTCTGGTAAATCATCTATCCTTGTACTGGTCAAAACAATTTTGGGTTTCCTAACTACAATGAATTGTGTGTCTTCCTTATTCTTAACCTCATTAAGAATTTTGTTCCCGCTCATGAGAAGTACAGTGTTTCTCACCTCTGTTTTCACTCCTTGGTTCTTGACTGAAAACAACATGTGAGTCCTGCCATTTTTCTCCAAGGTGTATGCGTTCTTTCTCCCATCATGAACTATGTTTCTATCATATTGGCATGGTCCACCCAGCAATAGATGAAAAACATCCATGGGAATGACATCACATAATATTTCATCCTTATATCCTCCTATTTTAAATTCAACTAAACACTGTTTAGTGACATTTACCTGATGTCCTTTTTGTAACCATGAATCTTTGTATGGGCTCAGATGTACAACAGTCTCCAGCTCCATCTTTTCTACCATTTCTGTAGATATGAGATTGTCTATGCTACCACTATCCACTATAACCTTGCATAGCCTGTCTTTGGTTTTGCAAGCAGTCTGAAACAAACTGTTTCTTTGGGTTGGGTTCTCTGCCTCTTTCTCTGGCGTTAAGAGAACTTTCCTCATCATCAAGGATCTTCCTCCCTAAGCATATTCTTCCTCAACATTCCATCCTTGAGCTTCAACAATGTGAGTTTCACCACCATCTTTCTTCTTATCTGGACACTTATAGGATTTATGTCTGATCTTCCCATAGACAAAGCATTTTACTTCATTGCCTCTGCCTCTTCCTCTTCCTCTAGCTCGAGGAAAAGTATTTCTATCAGCATACTGCCCTCTCTGTGAGCTTCCTCCTCTCTCATGTTGAGTTTGAGGTTTCTTCCCCTCTTCTTTAGATTTATGAGTTATGTCTTGGGAAATTGTTTTGCCTCTACCTTGACTTCTACCTCAGCTTCTTTGACCTTGCTTCTGGCTCAACTTCTCTTCATATTTTAGATCCATATGATAAGCATCCTCCACATTTTGAAGGGTCATCATGCTCATCTCGTTCTAAATGTCATATCGTAGACCATTCATGTATCCGAAACCTTTTTATCATCACTTTCCCGATGACCTGCTCTAATGTTTATCCTGTAGAATTATTCAGCATATTCTTTTACTGACATCATCTTCTGTCTCAAATTATGCATCCTCCAAAATATAGTGATTTGATAATCCTTGGGTATAAATTTGGCTTTCATCTTTGCAACCATTCTATCCCAGCTTTTGATTTTCTACTTACCCTTGCAGCGTCTGTCAGCCTGCAGTTCATCCCACCATAGTGTTGCATGCCCTTTAAGTCTAGTAATGGCATGTTTGACCTTCTTGTCTTCCTCAACATCCTCATAGTCGAAGTACTTGTCTAGAGCTATAATCCAGTCTAGAAGCTCTTCAACATCTAGGTTTCCCTCATACATGGGAATCTCCATTTTTTCTCTGACACCTATCCTTGCAAAAGCCCTGAATAGGCATTCATCCACAGCATCTTCGACTACAACTTATTCTCCTTCATGTCTAGCTTCATTTTCAACTTTAGCTTTGTTGATATCTCCAGTGTCAACTGTGTGCCTCTTTGTTGTCTCCATGGCATCAAGCCTAGCATGTAACTCACACATTTCTCTTTCCACTGCTAGATCAAGCATTGGCCTATCTCCTCTCCTCGACGGCATGGTTGTAAAATGTTCCTCTTTTCTCTGCTATAGAAAGCAAAGAACCTTTTCTAGGCTCTGATACCACTTTGATGTAGACCCCCGATCCTCAGGCCGAGATCTGCTCAAGATCATTCTAAATCTGCCCTCCTGAGTCTGATTGACTCTTTGATTTCCCCCACAGGAAATCCTTCACATACACGATGGTGTATCCACAGGTCCTTATGAGTATTCCCCGTGTGATCAAACACAAGGCATCACCCAAATCTCCTTACCACAATAAGATCGTGCCCTTTGTCAAACCGAGACTTCAACTTTCATGATTTTGCTATTTTTGTTGTCACGTTTCCAGCTCTTCAACCCACCGAAACCTGAAATGTCAAAACGCCGAAATCTTTGGCCATGTCCTCCTCCACAGCTATATCACATTTCGCGACTTCGGGAATTCTGGAACAAAGAACCCTGACCTCATGTTTTTGGAAATACTGAAATGTTGAACCCCGATGCGTTTAGAAAAGGATGGCTCCCCAACAGGTTTTTTCACTGATTCAGAGTTTTGGACTTCGCGATTTCGGGAATCCGGACGCAAGACTCCTGGATCTTCAACCTCCAAAACTCTGAAATGGTCAACAAGGTTTGGCTCCACCTATTTGATGAAGACATGCCACCTATCCACTCCACTATCTTTTATCTCTGACGTGGACTCTTGCCACCTGTCCACTCAAGATTTCTGGATTTCATAACTTGAACAACCCTTCGACAGTCGTTCCTCTATCACTTTGAAACCCGAATTCTGAAATAGAACCTCTACGGAATCAACAGCAAGTAGCCTCCCTTTTGATCCGATGACCCACGTTATTTCAGGATTTTGGGTACCGGGAGTTCAAAACTGTCGATCCCAAATGTTACCTCCTCTGCTTCCCAACACCTGAAGTGCCAAAATCCATAAATTCACGCCAAGTCATGTCGCAACTCAAGACTTTGGGATTTTTGCTCCACTATGCCCCGACTCCTTATCGTCAGGACCCCTGAAATGCCGAACTCTGAAATTTCGAAGCACCAAAAATTCTACGCCTCATATTCACACACGATAATCCATTTTGTGATTTATAAGATCAAGTGACCAAGGGATGTGGCTTTCATTCCGGAATTACAAACCCCGATTTCCCGAAATAATCTTGATAGCTCGACGGTCACGATCAACGGTCGACGTTGAATCTTGAAACCAACGTAATGGGTTCGTCCAACCCTTATCCACCCTGCAACTCTTCTGGATCCTATGTTCCTCGCGACTTCACAAGTTCTCCACGGATAATTTTGACCGTTCAATTTCTTCCTCAAGAATCTTTGTGAAACGAGCAAATGTTCTCTCGCCAGAACTTAACCTTCTGCACGATGATTCAGCTCCCCATCTTTCTTTGAATACTTCAAAGGTGTTGATCCTCCTGAGCTTTCTATTGTGAAATTAAGTCTCAAAAAGGACTGCAATACGCACTCCTTACAACAATCTTTCAAATAATTATGTGTATTTGATTCTTCAACTCTGTGCACTCTTGGCAACAACAATCCTTCACTCTTCAACCTTAGTTGATAAATTCTAAGGCTTCAATTAGCCTGCGCAAACCTTGCACGGATTATTTGCTTCACCTGCACTTCTGCTGGAATGAGAACAATGGTATCTCTCCTGAGCTTTCTAAGATAAAATGTGGACTCTTGTCAATGCACACCTTGCGGATGGTTCACTACACTCCTTACAAGAACTTCTCTCATGAAGAGAAACAATTCAAACTCATTCTCTTTCTCTCTCAGACTTCATATAATTAACATCAAATAACACATTCAACACAGCATTGAAACAAATGCATAAACAGAGAGAATAAAACAACTGTAATCATACCATTCAACATGTATAAACAAAAAACATCATAACACCATGAATCTGATTTAAAGCTTCATATATTAATTCAAAGCTCCTGTACATGGGTTCTTCTTTTCAGTTCTCTGCTACAACTCTCTTTCTTCTGTTCTGTTCTAATGATCATAATGTTACAATGATACAAGGGTGAGGGTGTCTATATCCTTTTTCCCTCCTACTCTCTAAATTGTCTAATCTATGAATTCAAATCTACCTACTTTCATTAACTACGCATAAATGCCTCTACATACTATAGACGAGAGAAATGCTCAAGGTTTGTTCACAATATCTTGACATAAATGTAAGTACGCTCCCCTCTAGCTATCACATTAATGTTTGCTTCATTAATTTTACAAAACATTTCAAAAACGTGCATTGGTGCTTTTCCAGCTGTCTTTCGCCTTCATGTTCACTTGGTTGGCCGCTTACAATGCTCCTGCATCAAAGTATTTCTCAAAATTTGGACTAGCTAATACAGGAGCCTTTGTCAATGCCACCTTGATGTCTTCAAAGGACTTTCTTGCTTCAGGGATCCATTTTATTTCATTTCCCTTTTTTAGCATATTGGTGATGTGTTTTATGATTTCAACTAAATTTGGGATGAACCTTCTTAGAAATTTTACTTTCCCCAAGAAATATTGTACCTCGTTTTTGCTTCTAGGTATCTCAATTTTCAATATCCCTTCAATATCCCTTTTTTCTATTGGGGTCCAATTTTATCCCTTCCTTCAAAATAATATGTCCTAAGAGCTTTCCTTCTTCCATGGAAAAATTTGACTTTTTTGGATTTAGTGACATGCCAAATTTTGTTTATTTTTCAAACTCCCTTCTGAGATGCTTGAGGTGTTCTTCATCTGAGGCAAAATACATAGTAATTTCATCAAGGTAGTTAACAATGCATTTATCCTTTTCGTCAGAAAAATCTATATCCCTATCTCTTTGAAATGTTGCCCCTACATTCATAAGCCCAAAAGGCATTTTTGCATACATAAATATTCCCCATGGTGTAGTAAATGCAGTCTTTTCCTGGTCATCAGGGTGCACCATAATCTGATTCTACCCAGAGAAACCATCTAGCATTGACATATTTTGAGACCCCACTACCTTCTATAGAATATGATCCATTTTAGGCAATGGATAGTTGTCCTTTAGAGACACCTTATTTAGATTCCGAAGTCTACACACAGCCTAATTTCTCCACTCTTTTTCTGGACTGGTACCAGGTTTTCCACCCATTTTGAAAACCTCAAGGAAACTATGATTTTTTCTTCAAATAGTTTCTTTACTTCCTTTTCTATCAATGGTAACAACAGAGGGTTTATTCTTCTTAATTTTTGTTTGAATGGCTTGTGATCTTCTTTAATTGGGATAACATGTTGAATTATACTTGTATCATAGACTTTTAAATCATCATAGATCCAAGAAAAAACATTAGGGAATTATTTCATTAATTTGACATACCTCTCTTTGACTTTATGGCTGAGCTTTTTGGATAGCTTCACGATCTTTGGATCCTCTGGAGTCCCAATGTTGCAATCTTCCACATCCCCTTCATTTATTGTTATCTTCGGACTTCTGGCTACGTCATTGTTATCAAAACGCTTCTCTAATGGCATCAGGCCCTTGGGAATGATGTTATTCTTTAGTTGAATGATATCTCTGCCAGCAATATGATTGTCAAAATATCGTTCTTTCATGAAAGCGGTTGCATCTATCTCATCATCACAATATTCATCATCAATGTTCAAATTCTCGAACTCGTTCTCCATTTTGAGTAAGCTTTCTATCTGTTTATAATTCTCGAAGACTTGTCAGTACTTCATATTGTCTGGTATTGTTGTCTTGTACTTCACCTCCACCTTGTATCTTTTTTCAGGGAAAATTGGAACTTTAAAGACTACTGCTGAAGTGGCCAGGGCATCGACAACCTGATTTTGTTCTCTTGGAATTGTTGAAAGATTGAATCCTCGAAATTTCTCAAGGAGTTCTAGTACCATATTCTATATGCCCTCAATTTGGGTTGTTTTGATTGGTAAATGCCTTTGATTTGATTTATAATTAGCTCAGAATCTCCATGTACAACAATTCTTTTGGCACCCATCTCTTCTAAAAATTTCAATCCTAATATCAACGCTTCATATTCGGCCATCTTATTAGTGCATTCAAAAACAAGCTTGTAGGAACATAATTTTGAGTCTCCTTTAGGGTGCTTGATCCATTCGCTAGATCCATCTCCTTCTCTACAGGCATCTCCATCGAAATTCATCTTCCATAACTGGTCTTCTACATCATCTTGTAGTTTTGAAAGATCCTCCATCTATTATTTAAGATCATTTTTGTCATCCATAATTCTTTATGTTTCCTCTTATTCAGAGCATAGGTCATTGAAGAAGATGGAATATCCTAATTCAGTCTCCATTGAATAGATAGGATGATTGCTAGGTTATGATTTATTGAGGGCCATGTATTTAAGAAAAACCTCCCTGTATAGTCTTTTATCTTGACCAAAGACAAGAATAGTAGCATAAGACATATCCATCTAGAGAGTTCCTTTCAATTTTGCAGCCCATGATCTGGACAACAACATGCCAAACTTTGGAGGGATATCAGTGACCACTACATCCATAATCATATTCTTTGCTGGGATTTGTGCCAAAGACACCACCAGATATTTGATCATGCCAAGGCATTTCACTTTTCTTGAATCAAAGGAGAATAGATTTTTATAAGGTCTTGTGACATCAAGGCCCAGTTGGTCCATGACCACTTTGGGAATCAGGTTGTGAGATGCTCCAGAATCTACCATAGCATTGTGTAGATTCATGTCATGGATCTTCAAACTGACATAAAAACAAGGAACTTCTTCGTTCTCACTGCTTTCTTCTACTCTTGGTCCGAATAATATGGCTAGGTGATCATCTTGTATGTTCAGGGTGTCATAGGTTTGCCCCATCTTAATCATCTTGATGATCTTATTTAGGTACTCACTATTCTTAATCAATTCATTAAATGGTACCGAAATTTTTATCTTAGCCATTTCACTTTCAAAATCAAAAGAGGATGGATTCTTTTCTACCTCTTTGGTGACCATTTCTTTCCTAGTCAATAATTTCTTCTAGGATTCTTATTTTTTCTTCCCCTTTTCCACAGTATCCTTTGCAACAGAATCTTTCACAGTGGAGTCCTTTGTAGCAGAATCTTTTTTGGTCTGACTAGAAGAAGGCACGTTGTTCTAAGCTTCTTTGGAGGGATTCCCCTTCGGGGCATTACCCTTTGGAGGGTTTGCAAGTACCTTTTGATTTTGGAGGTTATATTTCCTTTGGAACTACATGATGGTGTTTTTCAATCTAGTCTCATAATTCTCTCTTTCTACTGATACCATTTCTTCTTCATCTTGCAAAATGATCTCACTTGCATCCATGAACAGGTCGTGTTCTTCTTTGGTCAAAAAAACTTGTGTTTCTTTTTCATCACAATATTTCATGTTATATTCTAAATATCCATCATAATCCTCATTCACATAATTATTTTGGAAGGGAGGCATGATTTGTTGTTCCCCTTGATTTCCTTGGTTTCCCTTATTTTCCTGATTTCCATGATTTTCCTGATCTTCTTGATTTGCTTGTTTTCCTTGATTTCCTTGATTTCTTTGCTCTCTTTGTCTAATTTGTGGAATAGTTGGTCTTCTAGGATTTCTGGGTGGACCATCATCTTGTTCTTTGGGTTTAGGCCTATTTTCTAGAGCCATTCTTTCCATCATCCGCTCTGTGTTTCTCATCATTGCTTCAAATCTTTCCTCTGATGTTTGTGATGTCAAAGGATGTGCTTTATCCTGAGATCTGTTTGTGTCTCTGCCAGAATTAGTTTTCATCTTCCCTGAAGCCATTAGGTTCACTTCCACCTCTATGGAATCGGTCATCATATCGTCCAATGTGGAATATCTATGTTCTCTTAATAATAAAACAGAGTCACTTTCAAAAGAATCGGCATATTTAAGTTGAGCAACCTTGGGGGGGGGTTAATTGATTAGGAATAGCATTATATACCTTCATGAATCTAGCTGAAAAATCATGCACCGTTTCATCAGGTGATCTCTTCATATTGTTATACTGGGTCAACAAATGAAGGGGATTTTTCTTATCCCCCCAGTTTGCAAGGATGTTTGCTTCAAAGGCTTCAAAATCTATGATACTACCTGCTGGAAGGGCTCTGAACCACTTCCTTACATCTCCTGCAAGGCTTTGTGTAAACAACCTCATCTTCACATATTCAAAGTCCACTTCTTCCAAGTCTATGAAATCATTAAACCAGTCTAGATGTTTTTGGGCTGATATGTTACCTTTGGCATCATATAATTTGATCCTCGGATTGTAATCTTGAGGCAGATCATGTAGTTGAGCGAGTAGTATGAGGGAAGAAAATATGGCTTCCATAGCTATTGTGAGGGGTCAGAGTGGACATTGGTTCTGAGAAGGGGTCACTACAGGCTTGGCATATGCGGTTAAAATTAGATCTTGGAATCTCTTTTTGTTAAAGATAGACTCGCTTAACCAAGATTCGGACTTAGTTCTGAACAGGGATTGTTCACATTTCATGTCAAACTCAAGGATTTCAATGCTAGTCACTATGTCCTTAGGCAAAGACAGATATCAGTTTGGACACAATGCTAGGGTCACAGGCCTTTATTTTCTCCTACGTACAATCTTCTTAGGGTCAGACACATGGATTGCAGCTTCTGGGTCTGGATTTCTCCTGGTGTGAACTTTCTTAGGAGCCGGGATTTCCATCTCACACGGTGTGGTGCAACTAGTCATTGAGTAATGGAGTCTCTAGGGTAAAAATAATCTCATCCAATAAGGTATTTAATCCACTCTCACCCTCAGGGATCAAACTAAATCTTCAAGTCGTTTTCCCGGGGAATATTTTTTCAATTTCATCCCCGACAACGACGCCAAAATGTTAGCACTCTGTAAATTTTGTCTGATTGATAGAAAAATGATAGAGGTAACTCTTTCAACCAACTTTAGATATGAGGCACTAGCCTGCTCAACTCAAAGAGGGATCTCTCATGTCACTTGATATTTCTTTGATTATCAATGGCTAAATTTGGTTTGTTTTGGTCATTTTTAATAAAATTGTTGGCAATGAAGAGGAGGAACACTCAGGGCTATGGAGTCACAATTCTAAAAGTGAATGAAAACAATGATCAACTAGTATAACTCTCCATAGGATAAAGGAAAAATTGAGGTTATGAATTTGAGTTATTCTTAAATTTAAGTAGAGTGTCGGAAGATAGAGAAAACAAATAACTACATCAGAGCATTACTGAAATGAATTATGAATTAGTTAAGAAGACAATCACATAGTTTAAATTGCTTAATCCAAGAGCATCATAAGATGAATTCTGGGCCTTTAACTCTCCAATTTAAACAGAAGAAAATGTAAATGGAATAAAAGATCATAGGGAATACATACAATGAAGGAAGACAAATCTCATATCACCACCATTAGAATATTTTCATAGAGACTTCGAAAGCTTCTGCATATATATTCAATTCAGCTTCAGAAAATTACAATAGAGTTTACAGCAACAAAAGGTTCCCTTGCACTTCTGCCAACATTAATTTATTCAAGTATCCCAGTATTTATACAATTTTATTACAATGGTTGAAATTGAAATGTTTCAGCTTCTAAAACTGATTATAATAATTTCAACTGATAGTCTCGGTATGGAAACTGATTTACAATGATTGAACAAAAAGATGTTTCAAAACCAAAGCGGATTCCTCTGACTGTTCAGCTTCTTTCACGACATCTGTCTCAATCTGATCCTCTATCAAATCTGCAAATTTGATGACACTTGGAAATCATTTACTGGTTCCGGGGAAACTGCATTTTGTCTTACCCAGCTGCATGATTTCCTTCCATTGTGAGTCAGAGGGGATCTTGTAGTCCATCATCTCTTCAATACAAATCTCCAAGTCAATGCATGTGGTGTAGGACATATTCAGCAGACCAAATTTCACTATTTTGAACTTATTATTTCAAAGTCTGTAGCCAAATACTCTACCAGGCTTGGGCCTTTCAGACTTTCTTCCATAGCCTCAAATTTAGAATGGTCCATTCTACACTGAATGACAAGAGAATTGTAATCTGTTTGAATTTATAATGAACCTTTTCCATCCCAACATGATGGGAGGCCTTTGATAAAAAATTGTTCAAATGCATCCTCAAACTCATGTATGTTGTACTCCATTGGCATAGCTTTGTTATGGACCGATCTAGGTAGATTGTGCTTGGTGATGATCCTCCTAGCCGAAATGATTAACCCAGTCCTCTCCTTTACTCTGATAGTTTGGAGATCAGTAGTTGGCAAAGAATTTAACAAGTCAATAGCATTTTGGGCCCATTCTAAGGGTTTCTTGGCTAATACTTCATTAATGATAGTACACCTACTCTGCACCGTAACAGCCAAATTGTCTTTGACATTTATAAAATTCAGATAAACCCTAAATTTAGCAGCCTCTACAGAAATAGCGTCCTATATCACATGTTTGGATCCCTGTAATAGTGTTTTGCCTTTTAACCTATCTTTCATCTTGCTCACTCTCTCTTGTAAATCTTGAATATCTCTATGGAGTTGAGCCATCTTCTCATATTTCACTTTCATTTCTTGTTTCAACTTTTCTATGACCTCTTTGAGACCCTTGATCTTCCCTGTTTTTAAGCTTACCTAGGACATAACTTGGACTAAACCCTCAGTGCTTGATCCAGCCTCTGTATTAGTAGGTACAATGACAGCCATATCTGATGTTAAGGCATGTGCTTGTGACCAATTCTCTTTCTCCTTTTCCAACTGCAACACTTTAGCTTTGTAATTGAGTGCCTCTTGTCTGAATGTTTCCTTATCCTGTTCCAAAGCAGTCAGTTATGTTGTCTGTGGATGATCTATAGGGGACATATTCATCTTTGTATTAAGTATTTGGATCATTTTATCTTTCTCATCCAAAGAAGCTTTTACCCCTTGAGGGCCTTCAGATTCTAACCTTTTGACCTGTGTCATCCAGGCTTTGTTGGACACCTTTTCCTACTTCAATTTTTCATCTAGTTTGATTCCATTCGTTGTCAATCTTGCAACCCTCAGACCTAAGCTCAGATAATCAGAATATAGGATGTTGTTGACATTCCTGTGGAACTTTACTTTGTCAGGGGCACCAATATTTTCATAGTGCATTTTGATCTCAAAAACCTTATCATCATCAGCCACTGTTATGTTAAACATCTTTCTTTCCACATCCATGACTGAGAAAAATGAAGTCTTATGTTGGGATATCTTCTCTACTTTGAGCAATAGGTCCCTTATTTCTCTTTTTTCCATACTTCCCTTCACAGCATACTAGTTCATTAAATCTTCCTTGGACTAATAAATGGCCCCAAGTGTCTAGCTAAATATGTGTTTCCTGCTGCTAAAAACCTTTGGGTTACTTTCACTTTGTGGAATGCTTCCTGTAACAGCTTATTTGTTCTTGGTTTCACCTTCCACCATCTCCATGCATGTTGTCCTTTTGGGATCTTCTTCTTCCAGGTCAACTATTTGATAGGATGATGTGATTTTAATTTTTTTGAGAGTATCTCGCTAGTTGCTGGCACCCAAGGCCTCTCAACTGCTCCTCTTATTATAGAAACTCATTTTAGGAGCTTTGACAACCAGCCTAGGAGAAGGTTTCTATGTTAGGCTCTAATGAGAAGTTGTTTCTGTATGTTTTGTCTGATCATGATGTAGAGTGACCTCCATATCTACACAAGTTTCTAGATTGGCTAGCTTATCAAATCCTTCAACATGCTCATGTTCATAGGGGCCTTGTCTGCTCTCCAATATCCTCTTTGATATGATCTGATGCAGATCATATCTCCTCCCCTACAATTGTGTGAACCTAAATTCACTGAGTTTGGATTGAATATGAGGCAAACAGGACTCGTTCTTTACCACAAAGGGTCCAAATATGAAAGGAAACTTTAAGTTAGAACCCTTGTGTGTTTTCAAAAAATGATCTATCTCTAAGATGATCATTTGTCTTATGAACTCCAAAGAAAGATTTTGGGAGTTAGAAAGGCTGGTAAAAGATAAGGTCCTTCCTGATAGCCATATATCCAAATCACAGTAGATTTTATGAGCAACATCCAATCTCCTATCTTGTTCTCTGGATTTGGTTGCAAAGAGCCTTTCATTTCCTCTAGAACCCTTAGCAGATCTGAACCGAAAATAAGACTGTACACCCTGGACATAATCTTATTGATGAAAATAAGCATGGTGATCCTTTTACAATCAGTTGAAATAAATACAATCTTAGGAAATTCGACTTTTTTAGATTCCAGAAACATTCTCAGCAAGTGTGTGTGGTATCTGAAGTGCTTCAATGAATTGAAGTTAACCAGTTGTTGATGCATATTGTCAGCAATAAATTTGTCAAAACTAACATAGAGTGACTGACCAGATAGAAAGAAAGTTAACAAGAAACCTAACATGACTTCTAACACAAACTTGTCATTGTCCAATCCTAATATTTTACTTAGCAAAGAACAAGCCCACTGGACTTCGATGACCATGACATTTACACTGGAAGGTAACGACGGACTCTCTGAATGGTTTCCAGGCTTGGCAATGGTCTGCAGAAAAAGGGTTTTCACTTTTGGTGGAAATTCTCTATATATCATGATGATTTTATGTTCCTCGAAGGGCTATGACACTATGGGGGAGGAATCTGGTATACTGAGGGTGTACCGGAGCAATGGACTATTTATTTCACATAAAACCTTTCACCCTAATTTATTCAAAATGACTCTTTCTTCATGAGAATACCGCTTTGCACACCAGCTTACAAATTCAAGGAAAGGAAAGACTAATTCTATGACATAAGGGGTGATGGAGGCTTGAGCCTCTTTGAGGAAAGGTATGTGTGTTCTGACATTGTCTAACAAATTCAATCTGGATACAAAAATGGGTGAAACTATTATCTCTGTGTTGAAAACCTCGGAGTCTTATCAATTAGGGCTTCTTCTCTGGAGAAGATGTCTTGTTCATTCATAGATAAAACAATAGGATTAGCGGCCATGGTGAAAAATACCTATTAAGCAGTGAAGGAAGCACAAATTGGATTCAGTTCTGGGCTTGGGTTTCAGATGGATTCTTTGCACCAATTTTCAAATGTTTTAATGCTTCAAAACATCATAAAATAATGTTGGGGGGTCCTCCTTTTAAACTTTCCTATCGACATTGGGGGTTGGAGAAATCGGTTTTAGGCAGACCGCTTTTCACCCCAATGTATCTCTAAGGGTGCCATGTGTCCATGATTTAAACCACAGTATTTTTCCCCGACCCACCCTCATCTGATTCATATTTACGCTACTTCAATCATTGATATGCACCTTGGTTGTTGATCCAGGTCGCTTTCAAGATCGATGGTTCACATTGACCCAATAACTCTTGACATCGAGGGTTGCAGAAAGTGGTTTTACTCAGACTTAATTTCACCTCGATGTACCTCTAGAGGTTCCACGCATCCACAGATAAAACTAGGATAGTTTTCCCTGGCTCACCCTCGACTGATTATCTTTCGCGCTACTTCAATTGTCGATATGCGCCTTGGCCGCTGATCCAGGTCGCTTTCAAGATTGACGGTCCATCGAGTCTTACCTTTCACACTTCTGCTATATTTTTCCTTACGCAACCAAATATAGTCTAGTCCTTTAAGTTATCATATCTCCTTAGTGGCATAGCCCTTCGCCAAAACTATGAGACTTGGATACCATCTAAAAAAAATTATGGTGATAACATGGCATGGTAACCCCTTTATTGTGCTTAGTTTTTTTGGTTTTTTTTTAAGTGCTATGAGGTCAATTGTCCCTATACAGCTTTAGTCAACTCCCATTGAAAATCCCTCTCAGTTTTGTTCCTACTAAATCCTTCAATTGTACAGCTCCCCCATCTGTGACAATCTTTACTTCATATGGTCCTAACCAATGCATTCTAAGTTTCCCTGGGTGTTGAAGAGATTTACTGTCATATACCAAGACTAAGTCTCCCTCCTTGAAATTTTTCTTCTTGATGTGTCTATCATGCCAAGGTTTTTCCCTTGCTTTATGTACTTCTTGGTGAAACCCAGCTGTTATCTCATCTTCCTCCATGATCATCTATTGACTTAGCCTTTCTTGTACTGTGCCTCACTCTATCATGTTGGTAATTGCTGCTACGTGTAGACCAGGTACCAAAAACTCTAATGGAACCACTGCTTATTTCCCATACACCAACCTGAATGGTGTCTTCCCTATCAATTTTTTGCATGTGGTCCCATTTGCCCAAAATACTGTTGGTGTCTTCAAGTCCCAATCATCCCTATTAATGTTGCAGATATTTGCCAGTGCATTCTCGAGGATATTATTAAAGGCTTCTACTGTTCCATTTTCTTGAGGATGATATGGTGTACTCCTTTGATTTTAAACTTCAAACTCCTCATTCATAGCCTTAATAGTGTTTTTAATGAAGTAGTGCCTTGGTCACTCATCAAAATCCTTGGGCATCTGAATCTAGTGATCACTTTCTCAAACAAGAAGTGTATTGTTGTCTTTGTGCTACAATATTTTACTGGTGTTGATTCTTCCCATCTTGTTACGTACTTTTTCGCAGTAATAATGTACCTCTCTCCTCACCTTTTTGTTGTTGGGTTAATTGGTCCCACAAAATCTATTTCCCATTTTTCAAATACCTACAAGGTTACTTGTGGTATGATGGGCATTGATTCCCTTCTATTTGGTTTACCAACCCTATGACATGCATCACGTCTCTGGCAGTAGTCCTTTGATTCTCTGTGAACATTCAACCACCATAGTCTTGCGCGCAATAACTTCTTTGAAGTAGCTTTTCCTTCATAATGTCCTCTTGTTATTCCCTCATGGGATTCTTCTAAAATAATAGGTATTTCATGTTCTAGCACACATATTCTCAAGATGCTATCTATACCCATTTTGTATAAGTGTCTAGCAATCAACTGATAGTATGAAACCCTGACTACCAAATTGTTCTTCTACGCAGTGTTGAAGTCTTGTGGCGCAGTCCCTGTACTCAAGTATTGAATGATGTCTGTGAAGTATTCATTGGCTACTTGGACCAAAAATAACTATGCATCAGGAAAGTTGTCCTCTAGATTCGTAGGTTCCTCTCCATTACTAATCCTTGACAGGTGATCAAGTCCTACATTCAACTTCTTTGGTTTGACTATCACTTCAAAGTCAAATTCCTAGAACAACAATAACCATCTACAAATTATGCCCCCCAACACTGGCTTATTGACGAGGTATTTGAGAGTTGAATGGTCTATGAACATATTGAAATGTTTTCCCAATAAATAATGTCTGAACTTCTAAAGTGCATTGACCATAGCTAAGCCTTCTCTCTCTGTGGTATTGTAATTATGCTCTGATTCTGACATTTTTCTGCTAGTGAATTCTATAGGATGGTCCAATTCTCCTAATCCTGGTTGCACTAGAATAGCTCCAAGTGCTATGGATGATGCATCTAGATGCATGTGGCATGTATTTTCCCAATCTAGGAATACTAGTATTAGTGTGGTTACCATTTTCTCTTTTAGGGTGTCCAATCCTCGCTGACAGTCCTCATTCCACTGAAACTTATTGTCTTTTCTTAACAATTTATCCATTGTCACAATGATCTGTGCATACCCTTTTATAAATTTCCTATAGTATCTTGTGTGTCCCAATGTTTCTCTTAACGGACAGACTGATTTTGGTGGTGGTAGATTAACAATTACTGCAATCTTTCAAGGATCTACTATAAATCCTTGTTTGCATACTATATGGCCCAATAGTATCCCAAAGGGTGTTCTGAAGATGCACTTCTTGATTTTTAACGATATCTACCATTGCCTGCATATTTCTAACATCAGCCTCAACACCCCTATATGGTCTTTCAACAGAATATAGACTATCCAATCATCTAGATATACCTCTAGAAACTGGTGGATGAATTCTTTGAATGCGACTATGACTACTTTGGAAAATATTATTGGTGCATTCTTCAGTCCAAACGACATGACTTTATACTGGTAGGATCCCCATTCCATGGAAAAAGTGGTATTGTATCTGTCTTTTGGGGCTATCTTGATCCGATGGTATCCTGAGAATTCGTAAGTGAATGAATAAGCTTCATGTCCTCTTACGTTCTCCAACACCTCATCTATGAAAGGAGTAGGGAACGGGTCATGTAAGCACGCATTATTCAGCTTCCTCAGGTTGACACATATCCGTATCCCCCCCTATTTTTTTTCCTAAAATACCATCAGGCTTCCCATTCAGATTCCTCTATAGGTTCTATGATTCCAGCCTCCAACATTCTATCGATTTTGTCTTTGACTTTTTACTTATATATAGGGTTTAGTCTTTATGGTCATTTTCTGATCATTCTTGCCTCAGATCTGAGAGGTATCTTCATTTCACCTATCTCTCCATCTATACCTTTCATTTATGTGAATGTTGTTGGGAACAGGTCGTTGTACTCACGCAGTAACTCTGTTATGCTTCCCACTATTTTCTCATCCCAATAGTCTCCAATGCTGACCACTTTGGGATTCTCAATTGTCCCAATGTTGAATTTATTCACCTTGATCGGCACATCACAACTTATGATTCCAGAGGTGGACCTTCAACTTCTCTTTCGCCTTCAACTTCCTGAATTTGAATATTTCAGGGGTCATCTTCATCTGGTGCTTCTTCCTGCACATGGTAACATGAAACTAGTTCATTTACTGTATGTATATTTTGTTGTTGTTCTTCTGTCATGAATTCAACTTCCGGTTCTTTAATCAATATCACCCCTCTGATTTGTTTCAGTGGGGATTCTATGTTGTGTTTCTCATGCTCAAATGAGAAAGCAACTGTAAAGTTCTACTATAATATTGTCTAGTTTGTAGTTCCTCTGTGCAATTCCTAGTTTGTATACCAGTTTGTTGGGATCCTTTCTAATGTGTGAACAAAATGATGAGACCATTCCTATGGTGGTGTCATTCTCCATAGTGTTCTACACTTCTCCAAGTGTTCTACTGGTGCCCCATGTACATCATATTTATGTAGCTGGTTGTTTTCCTTTTCTGATCCAAACCTGATGCGCAGTAATCGCCTACATTGGTACCAATCCTTAATTGTTTCTTTGTGTGCACCCCACCATCTTTCAGGTGTTTCCTTGAGTGCTATGTACAGGGCTGTGAGCCTATGATTTTCGAACACTTCATCTTCATATTATGTTAAGAATTCTTCTAAGTCATTCACCCCATGGAAGCTAGGAGGTTCTCTTATCTTTGTACCTACCCATCTTACTACGCAGTCTATTCTTGCACATCTTCTTGTGGAGACTTCGTGTAAACTCTACTGCCAATTTTCTAAGCCTGTATCTACGTCTAATGAACATGAGGTGATGCTTCTCCAATTGAGTACCCCATCTACAGTCGAGTTCACATAATCTTCTTATCGCGCAGTTGTTTTGTACAACTGATTAATTTCCTCCAGGTCCAAGAAAGTAGGTTCTACAAACCTTTCCCCTTCAGATGGGTCCAATGGCACAATGACTTTGTATTCTCTTGAATTGAATGTCATCTTCCTCGTATTTAAGTTGATTATGGCCTGATTTTCAAATTCCCAATCCAATCCAAGAAATGATGGATAAGATGATGTGCCATCCACTATCTCTATTACTTCGAAGTTGGCTTTAGTACACACTCCATCCAATTCTATTGCCACTCCTTTTAGTCTTCCAATTGGTAGAACTTTGTGTTGATTTTCTAGTTTCAGCTGAACATGTGAATTTCCTAATGTAGGTTCTCCCATACATTTCCATGTATTCTTAGGTAATACATTTACTTTGGATCTTAAATCCAGTATAATATCTTCCATGTTGAAATGTCCAATGTTGGCATTCAATATGAATTATCTGTTTATTCTCCTTCTTGTATGCAGATGATTAACTATTTTTTGTTCTAGCTTTCCTTCTGCCTATATGCTACATCCTTCTAGCATATTTTGTAATACTTTAACAGAGGATGGATCATTTAGTATTTTAACACATGATTGAAAAAAAACCTTAATCGTAAATACTTGTCCTAGGGGTTGTGATTCTTTGGTGTGATCCAGTGATGGAGGAATCTTGTATGCTAGTACTTCCTTATTATGTTGTGCAGTTGATGTCGATGCAATGTTTGTCTTCATGAATTATTTTCTATCCTACTTGAATATCTCATTTTTCTTTATGCACATTGTACTGCTTCTTTGGTTTGGAATTCTTCTTCACCAATTGGTTTTGTATTGTCTCTTGTCTTACTGCGTCGTTTCCTATTTTAGCTCCTCTCCACGTAACTATGTTGATGTTTCTTCCTTCATCCCTCATTTCTGTCAAAATCCACTGAACATTCGGATTGTTCTAATTTATCTTCTCCTGGATATTCCCTAATAGTGTCGAACATTCTTCTGTGTCATGATCTGATGCACGACAATACATACATGTCGTGGGTGGAAGTGGAAATTCTCTTGCATAGTTTCCTAGTTGTTGAAAATCTTGGTATACCATGGATCTGATGCCTCTTCCAAATCCTCCTCTTACTCTTCCTCCACCTCTATATATAGCTCAATCCCCTCATGGTGCATTATACCCAAGCGATTGGTTATACTGTGCGAGATTATAGTGTGGTTGCGCAGTATTGTATTGTGGTTGCACAATGTTATATTGCAGTTGCACAATGTTATATTGTTGTTGCGCAGTGTTATACGGGGTTGGCACTTGGTTAAACTATGGTTCCGCTAGCCCGGTCATCATTTCCTCATGCACCCTGTATGTATTTGATGGTCTTTCCCTCATGAGTTCCATGGTTCTACAATCTTTTTCATTATGGCCTACTGACTTGAAAAAGTTGCAATATGAACTCTTAGGTACTGGTTGGTACTTCTGCATCATTGGGTAGTGATATGGATCATGCCCTTATTTCTTACAAATATCACACCATATTCCTCCTATTGGAAATAGGTTTGGAATTCATGCTTCCATGTACTGCGCGAATTTCGGACATTCATTCTTATTGTGTCATTATGTCCTACATGCGATACACCAAACGACTTCTCTTACCTTTGTTTTGGTTTAGCTGGAATGTTAAGTTATTCAGATCCTCCTTTATCTCCCCTATGGTTGGATCTGTCTTCTAATATTGGTTTTCTTCCAGTTGTAGGGATGCTTGTAGAGCCTTTGCCTGTGTATAAAACTTTTGTTGTTGCAACAAGTATTTCAAGTGTGGTAGCAATGAATTGATGAACAGATGCCTATGTTGCATATCTTTCATGACATATTTTAGCTTTCCCTTCAATCATTTGAATCTCTGGTCAATCTCCCATACAGATTCTTCTAGTTTCTGTCTAATCTCTATCATCGCGTTCATGTATTGATCTTCTAAACTAGGATTATGGAACTAATTTATTAATAGCTTTTTAATATCTCCAATCATCCTGGTTGTCCCTGGAGGAATGTTTGCAGCTAAACTCATGTACCAATCTAGTGCACGATCTCTTAGCATGATGGATAACTGTGAAATTTTAGTGTCCTATCCTATGATCTGTTGGATAACTGTGAAATTTTAGTGTCCTATCCTATGATCTGTTTCACTTCCCATATCTTTTCACAAATAAACAGGCGCTTCTCCAGGTCCTCCAACACCTCTCCTTTGAATTCTAGTAACCTAATGGTGGGATCATGTCATGTCATCCTGAATGTTGAACTACTACCTCTGCATAGTGTAGATACTTGACCAATGCTTCATGAACTATCTCCCCTAGCTGTTTTTCCTTGTGTAGATGTTCTTCCTACTAGCTTCCTTCTCTCTAAATTCAATTGTCTAAATGGTGGTGTTCTTCTTGGTGTATTAGTCTCACATCGGTTTATGGGTTCCACACTGAAACTGATATGGATAGGAGAGCTACCTTATATCCTCGTTCTTAGACCTTTCATCTTCATTTCATATGTCACGTGTAGGATTTCCTCAATCTTCTCCACATCCCAGAGATCATCTACCTCTTCTTCATCACTTTCCAAGCCTTCCCTCACGAATACGGATCTCTTCTTGGTGTTCACTTTATATTGGTAGGGTGCTTCAGTACGTGTTTTTCCAGTTGTTTCCATGATCCACTTTAGCTAGTCTTCATCCATAATAATTGGGTCCAAGGCCTCCTCCTTTTCTTTATCCACTTCTCCTTCCATTTCTCCTTCTCATGTCAGTGCTTCCCCCCTTTCCCCATGCACGCAGGGAAGTTTAGTTGTCTAACTCCATTTTCATTACACCTTTGTTATATAGTAATATATTAATAGAAGTATATAAATATCTGATGTACCTACCTCGAGGTCCCTTCAATAAATCTTGTTCAGYTGCTTTGTAAGACTTCRTTGTATCTATTKCAAATTATGTGATAAATCCTACAAWAATGTTGTWTAACCATAAATCTACTGCAYRCRTAAACTTATTATCAACTYRTTGTAACTRCGCRATCTCTTCARGATTCCACTCTAGTTGTCTGATACAATTTGTAGGATGGTTGTATTTAAACCTTTTTATCCACTCCTGCAATACATGTGGGAAATCACAGAAAAATACTTCATGCAAGTCGTTCAATATGTACTTGCCAATATATTTTCATGGTGTCAACATCGGGTTTCTATTATCTTTCTGCACAAACTATAGCTCCTTTGTCTTCAACCAATTCTTTATATCTGCCTTCGTTGGATTCCATGGTCTCAACATCCCCTTTTAGATTCTCATTCTCTCAACGTCTTGTTGTCCGATCCGAAATTATTTTGACGTGTCTTCAGTAAATATCACATACTCAATCCCATCGCATTCCCAACCAACCGGAAAAGGAACCCATTATAAACCTATAATTTATAGGATCATATGGTGACTAGAAAATTTTCACTATTGATATATGTCATCTTGCAAATAATATTTCATTCATGCAAATTATTTTCAAAAGAAAGAAAGAAAAAGAATAAAGAGGGCATAGAAGAAAAAATGAACAAAGCCCCATGCAATAACAATGACTTGATCCATACTATTTAAACATGGTCAGGTCCTTTTGAATTGATTTTGATAGGATTAGTGAATAGGCTTGGCTAAACTGTTTAATCTAAGCCAAGTAGAAAGGTTAGTTAGTGAATAAATTTGATCAAACTGTCTAATCTTGGTCAAATAACTCTAGGGTAGAGTAATCTCTTAGTCCAACAGTTTAATCTAGGATAAAGTGTAGGTAGGTAGGATAGGACACAGGCTAGCCACCTTTTCTTTCAATAAATTTTGTATGGTGTTCGAAGAAAATGTATGATTCTCATATTTTAGGTGCTTTCCTAACCCCATGTTGACAAAAGAAAGGGAAGCAGCGCAAAAAAATAAAAAAAAACACTAAGCCTAAGTTATGATTCACATATTAAATCGTGCTTGAAGATTAAAGATTGCATGAAGATCTACGGCTGAGTTGTTGGCGAATAGATCTATGGCTAAGGTGATATTTCAGACCCCCCCCCGACCATTCTACCTTTAACGATGGGGGGGGAGGGGGGGGTCCGGAATGGTGATTAACAAGTGTGCACAGATCTACGATTATCCCAACAACGCACAGATGCACGGTCTACAGGAGATTTTGGACCCCATTGACCTTTCTTCCTTTAATGATGGGGAGGGGGGGGTCGGAATGAGGCATATGTTCCCAGCGGGCCCCATCCACCATGTTGCTAATCTATTGTGTCAGACCTCTTCCCTTCTGACATACTGCCACCACCTCATTATGTCACATCTCAATATCCATCTCCGCCTGTCTTATCCATCCACCCACTACAAGTCATCTCTCCCTCTCTTATCCCCCAATCATCATCCTCCACATCACTCGGGTACACACGTCATACGTCCTTCGCCTGCCTCCTCACGTTCCTAAGGATCCGTTGGCAATTTACTATAGGCTACATATTCGTTATCCTGCTGACCTATCCCCCGTGCCCAACGGATACCCGTTCACTCAAAAGTAGCCCCTGTCCCACCATTTTCACACTGTTCACTCTCTTCGTGCACCAGACAATTTCCCCCCTCACTCATCCAACCATAGCCATTACCCGCTAACATTTTTGTTTTAGTTGTAGGTACCATTGGAAGCGATGGCGCCAAAGTCTAAAAAATAAGAGTTCGAAGAGAATCCATTCCTTCCCCCTCCCTTCAATCTTAATTGGATTCCATTAGCAGACAAAGATTATATGATCTCAGAGACCAGGTGCAAATTCGATTTCGCAAAATTGCAGTCGTGGTTAAAGACACATTCCTAGATCAAAGCGACGAGTTTGGGCTCTGGGAGTCAAATTTTCCCCTGTATCTTTTTCCCCAGGTCCACCATTTCCCCGACCTCACCCTTAAGTGTCAATCTCATTACGTTCCCGACCAAATAGCCATAGTTTCTTTGTCCAGAGAAACTCTTTTCTTTATCACACCAGAGGCCATTGATCAGATGATGCAAATATCTAGAGTTGAATCTGCCTCCCCTTTCAACCTTGAAATCCTAACAAAGTTATACCAGAACCTGTCTTTTCTTCAAAGAGACCAGATCTTTGAGCTTTTCCTCCCACAAGATGCTCAACTCCCCAAGAAAAATCCCCCGTATCAGTCCTCCATGTTCTCAGAAAAGGGAAACCAAGTGATTTCATCACCTTCTTTTCTACTTGGCTACTTTTCAGACAAATGGATAGATGAACCTATATTGGGGTTCGTATCTATTTTATCTGCTAAGGAAAAGGCCACCATCCAGTTTGACTACAACACTTTCCTAGTAGAGAACATCCACAATCAGCTTTCTAAATTCGCCACGGAGGGCATGTTTCGGTATTCCACGATACTGGCATACATGTTCATGTTTTATCAAGTAGATAAATTATCCTTCCTTATGCAAAAAATGGACCAGGACGGAAAACCACAGGCAGTAACCCTATGGACTTCACTTCTCAAAAGAAACTCCACAGACTTCAGTTTTAAATAGTTTATCGAGATGTTTTATCATACAGTGGTGAGCATGCTCAGTGGGAGACCAAAGCCAAGGATAAATGAAGATATACAAAGAATATTACACCTCTTGGACCTCGCAAATACAGGAGACTGGTTCCTTTATCAAGATCACACAGAGATCAGAGTGTATGGATGTGAGTTAGCTCCATACAAATTGCCCAAATATTTGAACGTCCGAATATTTGCACTGGAGTATATTCACCAGATGATAAATTTAGATGATATTCACTTTGTATCTCTGAAGAAAAAACAACAGTTGGGGATTAAGGGGCAGATATGACCTTTTATATGCAATAGTTGAGCCACAGGAGAAGAGGCGGAAAAGATATTAAAGGAAATTAAATTCAACACCAGTTTCATTTGGTAATATGATCCAAGTGGAATCATCGCAGAAATAAGAGATAAAAACAAAAGTGCACAGTATGCTCACACACTCAAACTAGAAATTAAGAAGTATGTAAATCAGAGATAGTGGGAAGAGAACACCTTGGAAGACACTGAACAACATTCTACCTTAATCCTAAGTTCACAAACTACCACTCCACCAGTGCCAAAGGAAAAATGACCAAGGAAAGATACCTCTCTTTCGGTCACTGAAGTATCACTGGAGGATTTTCATTTACACAGTAAAAAGCCTAAGACCATTCATACTATTCCTAGGTATGGTGAGGAAGATACTCAGTCTGCCAAAGGGGCTAAGGGAGAAGGTACATCAATTTCTTCAATCAACTATCAGAAAGTGTCTACTTCTTCTTTAAAGAAGCAGACTAATATAACTATGGCCACCCAAATTCTACAGAGATCTGCAAAGATGAACATTTTTGAAAAATATGATCTGATTAAGAAGAAAAACCAGACATTGACCAATAACACCTATGCTCAGTTCTGGAAGCAAACATCCACATCCCAACACAAACTGTTATCAGCTTTCAACACAGAAAAAGGAAGAATTCATATGGCATGTTTGCAGGCACAGGTGCCTCAACCCAAAGAAATCACTGACTACAAAAGGTCAACCCTTGTATTTGATACCAAAAAAGTCCATCCCGCTGATCAGATGGATCTACATAGACAGACTGGAGAAAATGTTTTTTCCACTTTGGCCCATGCTTCCTCCACAGCTGCAAAATTACAGGTATCTCTAAACAATGTTCAGACCTAGTTGAAACTGGAAAAGATATCCTCTTTTGCAAAGGATAATAGAATAAAATCCTTAGAGGAATTGGTGGTCAAGATCAGGTATGATCCCTCGAATGTGAAAGGAGCAGAGGAGTTGCTAAAGAAAAAGAACGCTGATACAGAATCTCTGAGAAAACAACTAAAACTTCCACCCACAAAAGATGCACAGGCCAAGGAGATCGTTGAGACAGAAGGGGAAAGGGATGAGATTCTCAAGTTGATCATGGAGCAGAATGCACAGTTACGAGAGATGGAAACAGAGATGGAAATATTGGTAAAAGAGAAGGAACAGACAACACATATGGAATTCATTCCACTGAGCACAGTTCCCCTCACAAGAGTTAGCATAGCAACTGTAGCAATGAGCACCACAGTAGAAATCCCATCAGCCACCCCACTGATAGCTCTGGAAAACATTATGGAGCTAGAAAATTCCATGGAAGAGATGAACTTACAATAAACACAAATCAATAGACTGAAAAAGGAAGTTGAGAGCCTTTAAGAGCTCAAGTCTTCTTACCAAACCAGCTACAACATGGAGAAACAAACATCAAAAAAGATAAAACAGGAATTGCAATAGCTGCAAAAGAAAACAGTGGAAGGCAAGACACTTGCCGAAGCAAAGGTGAATATTTGGATGAATATCTCCAAATTCATAAATGCAATCTGGCCTATGGTACAAATCATATTTGAGCAAAATGAACTAGTGATAAGAAGCAGGCAGGTTATTGACAAAATAAAAGGAGAGTTAGGAGAAATTCCCACTGAAGCCAATGAAATAATCAGATTCCTGAACTTGAAGACCAGAGAAGAAATAGAATAATTGAAAATTGAATACAGGACATAAACCATCCTCGAAGTCAAGAGGGTTCTGACCAAAAGAGGACTAATGTTGCAGTTGGAGGAAAAATTCTAGAACATGGACATTGGATTTCAAAGGTTTTTCAACAAGATCGAGGCTCTGCAAAAAAAAAGGTCTTCCTAGTTTAATGGTTCTGAATGACAAGCTGATGACCCTTCCAAACTACAAGTAGAAGATGGCTACTATGGCCAAGGATAGTTCCAAGTTCTCGGGAATACAAGGTAGTATAACAGGCAAAGGGTTCTTGGAGACTTTGCAACCAGACATCAGCATACAACACGAAATCAAGTATATTTTCATCATCAAACCGACTTTTTCCAAATACACAGAAGTGGATGAAATATACCGTAGACTATTCAAAGTCACCATTCCTAGTCAGCTAAGATGGGAGGAGTTGTGCAATTTGATCGACTAGGAAATGAGGTGTGCAAGTTGAGTCAGCAAACATATCATTCAAAGTCATGTGGGTGACTCACCAATGGCCTTCCCTAGATTCAGCGTGAATAATTTGACACATCATCGACAGTTCCTAAATTTTTATATCTTGTAAGCTAGTTAGTTATATTCAGAGTCTGCCATGTCCTGATCATTTATGACAAGGTCATTTGTAATAATGATTATAAATACTTCAAACTTGGAAGTACTGGGGGTTGATTTTTATGCCCTAGCAAGCTGTAAGCACTGTAATTTTTATCAAGAAGATATTTTAGTAATATAAAGAGATGTTTCACAGGATTCCTGTGTGTCATCTATTGGTGAAGTTTTCTATTATCATTTGAATGTGTATCTCTTCTAGTTATCATCTTGTTTTTCTAGTCTGATCATTTAAAAGGAGTTAAATTTACAGAATTTACCTTCGCGTATTATGTTGCTAGCTTTAAATATCTAAGTGTTTTTTTCTTATATTGTAGTCAAGAAATTCTTAAATGTTTCTTGGTTATAATTAATCATCTCACATTTTTCTGCTAATCATCATTTTATTGCTAAAGAATCCAATAGTTGCATTATCCTGCCCTGTGAAAATAATATTTTTATCTGTTCTTTGATCTAGACCTATATAAAACAGACCCCATAGCCCAATGGATGAGTAAAACATTTCAGCCATCTTATAAAAACACACAACACTCGGCCCTGCATATTTTAACTAGCCTAATATCTGAATTAAAACAAAGTTAAATCTTACAGAGATATCCCTCTCTGAAACTGGTAGGGATAGCTCCCAGTTTCAAAGTGGTTGGATAAGGTTACCTCTAGTAAATTTCTCCTACCTGAAAACAACCTTTGGGAATTTACAAAGTGATAACAAAACTATTTGTTGGATTTTACTCATTCGCTGGTCTTTTTATTTTCTAATTAGTATTATTTATGCGTTATTATGATCCTACCTTACTATCATATATTGACCCTGGTTCATATTTAACAAGCTCCCAACAAAATCTCTCTAAAAATATCAGCCCCTCTCATAGACCAGAAGGAAACGTAGCACACAGAGTGTACTACACAGCCTCACCCAAGATAGTTCTATAGGTGACTGCAATACTCAGGTGTTTGAAACCTGGGAATGAGTGGAGATCTGTGGTTGTACTCTGTAATATTTATTCATTTAGTCTAACATCTAATTATAGCAGTCATTCTATTCATGCATGTGGAATACCAAATATAACTAGTTAATTCATTCATCTAACATTCAACAATTAATCATCCATAAAGATGCATACATTCATTCACATAACTTGGGTGTTACCGTGGTTCACCCCCTCCTGGGCTATGTCCACAAAGATATTGCTCTCAATATTTTATTATGGTTCAATAATATATCATGTCGCACGTGTTTACAATCTTAGGTCATACTCTCTTCCACATGCTCCTTGATCCATATGAGGCTGACTAGATCAGACCAGGCTCCTCGGCCTTCAATATAACCCTCAGGATCGAGTCACTCACTACCTCCCTAGCTCACCATATTACTGAGAAGTACAATTTTTACAACTTCCTCTTCCTTGGTCGACCCCCCTCTCGTCCGATCTCTCTATGTTTCTCTGACTCTCCATCTCTTTCTCCTACTAAGTACTACCTATTTATATTCTTGGCTCATCAACCATTACAATACATTACAAAAACCCTAACCCTAGTATTGTTAGGTCTTCCTTGCATGCACACCTCACCTGCTTCCTTTACACTTGTTTCTTTTCCTTCCAGTTGTTCTTTCCTCCTTGCATGCTTCTCTTCCCAAAATATCCTTTCTCCTAACTAGTCCTGCATCCAACATTCTGGACAGGCATTCCCAAGGGTAGACTCATTCTCTCCTGGTTGCACTATAATTAGTGTCAGAATAATGGCCCAGTTAGGTTTAATGTTCCATGTTCATCAATCAAGGATAGTCATTCCCTAGGGTGGACTCATTCTCTCTAGGTTGGACTATGAATCATGTCGAAAAAATGGCCCAGTTAGGTTGAATGGTCTAGGTTCAGAAATCAGGGACAATTATTCTTCTATGCTTGAGAAGAATAGTCCAGGCAACCCATGGCTAATGTTTAACTTTCTAAGGGAAGATGCTCTTCCAGATCTCATAGATGTGAGTGGAACAATGGTCTAGATGACTCATTTGGTATCATGATATTGTTTATACAGGTTGATATTAGATGATATGATTGTGTAGATATTGTATGCCTCTCGATAGTAGTTGTATGCTACTATGGTGGATGTGATCCACTGGTAGTGATTGTGTGTCATTGGTTAGTAGCAGTGTGCTACTAGGAGTGGTTATGTACCACTAGATAGTAGTTGTATACTACTATGAATAGACACAGTTGTGTTCTATTGGATGGCATTGTAGAAGTTATATGCTACTATTTGATTTCCATTGAGACTACCACTAGAGTTGGAGATGATTTCCACCTAGATGGATAGTCAGTGTGTTGATAGAAAGACATTCTCCAAGCAGAGAATGGTCATGGTAGAAAGAATTGTTGGTGGACAGACATTCTCCTAGTGGATAACGGTCTAGGTTGACATATTGTTGATGTATCATGGACTGGTATTTTTCCTGAGGAACGGCGTTTGGAGTAGGCCCATTTTGGGGAGAAGGCCAATTTTGGGAAAAGTTGAATAAGTAATGAAGGAACTAAATCAACGACAGAAAATAGGGGAGTGACATCGTAAATTAAGGGAAGCAGTGGCACCGGAAACTAAGGAAAATAGAGATGGCAGGAAAAGCAGCATGCAAAAGGAAAATGTGCATGCAAAGGAGGGAAGAATGTGAGGCATGCATGAAAGAATACCTAACCATGCTAGGGTTAGGGTTTTTATAAGAGGACGTAATGGTTGATAAGACAAAAACATGTATAAGTAGGCACCTAGGAGGTCTAGGTTAGGGTTCGTTGTTCGTTGTTAGTGGGAATATTGTTATTGTTTTGGATCGGAATGTCTGTAAAATACGATCTTACTTTGTAATTTGTTGAGATGAGGAGGGGAAATAGGGTATATCTTCAGGGTTAGATCACAGGTTGAGGATCTTGGTGTGATCTAGTCTGTCTCATTGTAAGGTCTTGACCCAGTTGATGGAGAAATGTAATGCATGTGGCACTATTTGTATGATAGAACCATAAATAAAAGAGCTAAGAGACAAATATTTGTGGATGTAGCCCAGAAGGGCGTGAAGCATAGCATATGATGTGTTGTGTGATTGAATGTTGTGTATCTCTTCTGTTGTTAATGATTATATGTTAAACAAATGTGTGAATGACTAGATAGGTCTGCTACTTTACATACATGAGAAAGAATGACAGGGTATTCCATATAAGTTCAATCTTAAGTAATAACTCAAGACTATAGAGTTTAATCATAGATCCCCACTCATTTCCCGGGCTGCAAGAACCTGAGTGTTGCAGCCACCCATAATAATTATCTCGGGTGAGACTGTGTAGTGCATCCTGTGCATTGTGTTGCCTTCTAGTTTACTAGTAGGCTCGATAGCTTTAGAGGGGCTTTGTTGGAAACCAAGTGGACCTGAACCTAGGTCAGCCCAAGAAGGGTAGAAAGGATGAAATATACTATATAAATAACAAATGGTTTTGTTGCCAATTGGAACAGAATGGGATTGAGTGAATGAGATCAGTTGAAGAAGCATAAAACAAATGTCAGATCTGGCGACAAAATGTTAAAAGATGAGAATATAAAAGGGGATGTTGAGACCATGGAACCTAATGAAGACAGAGATCGAGAGCTAGTTGAAAACAAAGGAGCTGGAATTTGCACAGAAAGATAACATAAACCCAAAGCTAACACCGCACAAATATTTGGACAAGTACGTATTCAACAACTTGCATGAAGTATTTTTATGTCATTTCTCGCATGTGTTGCAGGAGTGAATATTGAGGTTGAAATACAACCACCATACAAATCAGATCAGATATCTAGAATGGAATCTTGTTGAGATCAGATAGTTACAACAAGTTGACAATAAATTTACGGGTGCAGTAGATTTATGGTTAGAAAACATTGTTGCAGGATTCATCAGAGAATTTGCAGTAGATACTGTGAAGTCTTACAGCGTAGTAGAGAAAGAGTTCCTGAAGGGACCTCAAGGTAGGTATATTATATCATTGTATACTTCCATTAAGATGTTACTATATAACAAAGGTGTAATGACAATGGCATCAGACAGCTAAACTTTCCTTCGTGCATGGGGGAAGGGGGGAAGCACTGATAGGAGACAGAGAAATAGAGGAAGAGATGGATAAAGGAAATAAGGAGGTGGCCTTGGACCCAATCATGATGGAGGAAGAACAAATCATGGAAACAACTGGAAGAATGCACAATGGAGCACCCTAACAATATAAGATGAATAATAAGAAGAGATCCATAGCTGAGAGAGAGGGCTTGGCAAGTGATGAAGAAGAGGTAGAGGATCTTCGTGATGTGGAGAAAATTGAGGAAATCCTGTGTGCAACATATGAAAGGAAGACAGGTGGTCCAAGGGCAAGAACCAAAGGCATAACTCACATCCATTTTAGTGTTAGTGTGGAACCCATAAACCCATGTGCGACTAATACACCAGTAAGAACACCACCATTTAGACAACTAAATTTCAGGGGAAGAAATATAGTAGGAATTACATCTAGTCAAGGAGCGAAAATTGGACGAGTCAGTTCAGGAAATAGTAGTCAAGGATATACACCGTGCAGAGGTAGTATTTCAACATTCACGATGGAAGAACATGATCCCACCTTCAGGTTACCATAATTCAAGGGAGAGGCATGAGAGGACCCTGAGAAACACTTGTTCATTTGTGAAAAGATATGGGAAGAAAAGCATATCACAGATGAGGATACCAAACTTGCACAGTTAGCCATCACGCTAAGAGACCGTGCACTAAACTGGTACATGATCTTAGCTGCAAACAGTCCACCAGGAACAACCAGAACAATTGTGGATATCAAGAAGTTGTTGATAAATGAATTCCAGAATCCTAGCTCAGAGGATCAATATATGAATGAGATGATAGAGATCAGACAAAAACCAGGAGAAAATTTTTGGGAGATAGACCAAAGATTCAAATGATTGAAGGGAAATATGAAGTATGTCATGATAGATATGCAACATAGGCATTTGTTTGTAAATTCACTACTACCACACATGAAATACCCTTTGAGATAGAAGAATTTTCTAAACTAGGAAGAGGCATTGTAGGCAGCCTTGCAACTAGAAGAAAACTAATATCAGAAGATAGATCCAACAACAGAGGAGATAAAGGAAGCCCTGAAGAATCTAACATTTCAATTAAACAAGAACATGAGTGTTGAGGAAAATATATGAAATGATCTTACTCAAGCATTTTCAGATCTTACTTGGCTAAAGAAAGATAGATGGGAATATCACCCTATGTTTATAGCCATCAGAAATTGCTTCCTAATCCACAAGTATCGGTTACAAGGGCTTAGGATGATTTTCTTATAAATAAAAGATTGTTGAAAAAATCGATATTTATGTAATTTTCTGAATATAACAGATGCATAAATAAATGTAGAGACGGAAATAAAAATACCAAGTCAATAATCAACATAGATGAGACATAAAGAAATTGCTTATTTCATTCCAATTTATCAAAAGAATCGTCCTCTTTACAAAATCTCCTGAGGAAGTTTGAACCAAAGTCAAACTTTGATGTCCCCAATGAAAACCATACAAAAGGACTTCTGACAGAAAGTAAAAAACTGAACTTTAAAAGTTGGATCATCTTTCCACTGATTGTTTCCCACTCGACTCTGCACAATATCCTTTATCAGTCATGAAATTTAATTCACAACAAACAAGTCTACACAGACTATCAAAGATAGATCAACACCTCTGAAAAGAAAGTGTCTGAATGATGTAATTCAGCCTTGAATCCTGTTGTCTACAATAGGACCCTGCTATCATAAAAGATAATTAGGCTTTCAATGAATTAAAGAATGAATGAAAACTGAATTATCTCATTAAAACTCAAGATCATACCTTAGTATTCTTTCTCCTTCTATTCTCCTCTTGTTCCTCCTTCTCTTTTTGCCTTTAAGCAATCAGAATTAGTTGAAGAAGTTAAACTATCTATTTAGTTAAGTTAACTAAAACTCAACGAACTTTTTATTTTAGGGAGAAAATTAATAAAATAATAATAAGGGTCTTTAATAAATAATAACTAGTAGGTGGGACCCCTTGTGACTCTGTTTGGTTTCTTTAACAAGCATAAACACAACTAGTTAATCAATCAAACACATCCCTCCTTGTGGCTCCCATCATCACTCTCATAATTTGAAAATTAATATCAATGATATTTGAAACCATATCCAAAAATATAATATCCAGCATATTCAAAAATTTGTGTGTTGTCCAAAAACTTTAGAAGTTAACTGTTTTCAACAATCAATAAATAAAAACACTCAAAAACCATATTTTCCACTCTGGGAGGAAATTTTCCCCTTGTTGTTGTTGTCTCCCTTTGATTTCTCTGAATTTTCCTTAGGTTGTGTGGAGCCTTTAGGCCTAATATCACTGATAACATGAGAGAAATCATCTCTCAAATGCATGTGAGATGAAATGGATCTGGCAGATTCATTTGAGGGAGAGGAGGGAGCGGCAACAAATTTTCCTTTATCATAAACATGGTGGGCTTCATTTTTTAACCTCTTTCTTTCATGGGAAGACTGCACTAGTGAGTGTGTAGGAGAATCTTGGAAAATTTGGTTAACCGGTGGAGGAGGAGCAGGTAGAGACAAATTGGGTCAGCCATGATGTTGGGAGACTGTCGGTTGGACAATCTCTTGTCATCCATTATTTTCAGGGACTTTAGATTGTAATGAGACATGAGGGGGAACTGGGATACCAGGGACATGTGGGGATTGGAAAGGAGGCCTTTCTGGCCTAGGTTGAACCACTCTTTGTCCAATCTAGTTAAAAAATCCATCTTGAAATAGTTGGCTCAACTCTTGTGAGTCTATATCAAAATGTATAGAAAACCTTGGCCTTCTAGGGCCCCTGTTCCAATTTCCTCTTCCCCTGTTACCTCGGCCATGGTTACCTATGCTAAAGAAGATCATTCATGTATGCATTAATTATTAGCAACTAGTTTCTTTGACAAACCATACATGACATCTCTTTAAATATGAAACAAAGTTTGGCTCAGCATCACATCAGACTCATGAAATCCAATCCATAAAATCATTTAATACCTGTCAATGAGCACGAGTGAATAAGGGTTACAGGATATATGAGGGATTGTATTGAGCAGAAAGTGGTAAAATTAAAGGAGGTATATCATGATTACTGCTCAACAAATCATCAAACAATCAATTGTATTGTAAGAACAAAACATATCAACTGTAACTCATCCATGTGCCATCCTTCAACTTCTATAATACATAGTTTTCATTTAACTATAATTTAATTTTAAGAACAGTGCATGAATAGTGAATCTGGGAAGGTGAGGGGACTGGTAATGTGCGGAAAAGTGAGAGAATAGTAGGGAAATAATGAATATTGTTCATAAAACAAATCAAGTAATCAATAAACATAACTCTATACTCCATAAAAAAAATACCAACACCAATTCAATCATTACTGTGTATCAAAACTATTCATTGTTCAGCATTCAAAATCTTCAAAACTTCTCAATTAGAACAGTCTACAATCATCCTCATAATTGAAACAAATTTCAACAGTATTGTTAAGAGAATGCTTGGTCTCTAATTTATTTCCTTTCCTTTTAAGAATCGAAAGAAAACACACAGCAACATTGCTCCACCTCTATCCATAATACATCTCTATAAAAATATCATACACTGTCCATAAATTCATAATTGGCCAGTTAAAAAATATGCACAGGTCCCTTTCCAAATTGAACAGACTTCTAAAACATGCCCGATTTCATACATTCTTCAACATATCAACCATTAAGTTCTTGTAACGAAACCACAGTCAACATAAGCTCGAGCTTCATCATTGTCAATGCAACCATTCATAATATGCATGATTATCCCATAATAGATGCACAATGAACATAACGAAATACACACAATTACCAATTCCATAAATTTTTATAACCCTAATCATGCCTAGTGAAACACACATGAGTCTTCAATTTGAAATCAACACCCTGTTGTAGAACACAGTGATTCAAAGTATAACGAAAAAGAGGCATCCCTTTGACTGCATATTATTACTCATTCTCGATCACAAATTTTCAACCAATTTCATCATAGGAAGACAAGATAGGGACTCAACAAAACATTCCATAACCACTCCACTTGATAACCAATATTTGAAAATCAAAAAGATGCCCGACAGGAGCAAGAATAGTTGGGGATTTTTAAAATCAGGCTCTGTCACAACAAATACAAAGAGGCAATCAAGAGTGCGCTCAGTCATAAATTGCATAGAGAACTGGAGGTCCTCAAAGGCATATCAACCAAGGAAAATACCCTTTGATACAATCATAGTAGAAAACCACGGGGTTCCTTATAACACCTGGTCTGGGCAATGGTGCCACAATTAGCCATAGAGGAAACAACGACGGGTAGGGTAGAAAAACAATGCACATAGTTTGCCTTGTGTTTGCAAAGGAGAAGCGAATGTCCACTGGACAGTGACAATTCCCTAGACCACACAGAGGTATAACCTTTGTTTGTTTCCTAAGAGATGAATCATTTGAAAACAATGCTAGTGAGGAAGCATAACCTGAGGGATAACTTATATCACCCAACAACCATAAAGAATATACATCGACGTTATGGCCACCCTAAGACCAAATTTTGAGATACTTTGATGCCAAGACCATGTGAATAATACACAACGATGAATCTGGAGAAAAATACAACAACCAAATGGAAATCTGAACACAACTGGACAGGGTTACCCTCATAACTGTGAGGAAGAAACCAAAAAGAATACACAGAGTGAAATCCTCCACCATTAAAACATAGAGTGGTAATACCCCTATTCATTTAAAAATACACAGAGACCCACCATGATTTTAACCAACAGAGAAACCAGCAAATGCACAACTCAACCAAAGCATATTCTTTTACTTACAAATCGAACAATTACACATTCATTCCATAGAGAAAAAAAATACATTTACACAGTTGCAATCCTCAGGAAAACACAAACCCAAGCATTACTGAGCCATTTTTCATTCATACATAGAACGTAATTCATGGATGGGGTGAAAAAGAACCATAGCTGTAACCGAGAGCTTAAAAGAGCGAGTTGGCGATCATTTTCTTCCCAAGCTTGAATTACGGAGCTTAACCACCAGCAGATCAAAATGCAACAAGAACCATACTAGGGTGGCGGCCTAATGGGGGGAGTATGGAGTGACGTGCATTTACTACATGTCAATTCCATCTCCTCTTCTATTCAATTCAGAAGTACAAGTGAACCAACACTCACTATATCATTTAAACCATGTAATCAATTTCTAAACCATTGAAAATTGTAACCATATTCCTTGCCAAATGTGCCACCCAAAACATTCACGTTAACCCTTGTCAAGTTTTCATGCCTTACCATATGCATTTCCATATCATATGCACCCAAAATAACTCAAATGTAAATCACATAGCCACTAACAAACCATTTAATAGTTAGGACTAACACTAACATGTTTTATATTTCCATTTGCACATAACCTTTAACATAGCTTAAACATAGGCCCTTTCTTTTAGGATTGTTTCCATAAGTTTCTTTTCTTTGTGTTGGTTATGTCATTACTAACATATTTCTTGTGTATGTGTATCCAGGTAATAAATCACGATGACATTATTTAACATAGAAACTATAAATATATGTCAATCATAACATAAAAATAAAGCTTTAAATAACATAACATCCCATAAAATGCATTATCCACTTGTTACTATGTCCAAAATGAAACCATGACTGCAATGTCAACCATATAGGACCCTGTAAGTCGCATCGAAACAAAAACAGAAAAAGTGTGATATGACTATCTTCGAGCCTCCAGTCTACAAGGGGTTCCCACCTACTAGTATTATATTATTAGCATAGTTTAAATAACAGGGCTTTAGCAATACTTTGCGGGAGAAATTCCTCGTTGTGATTTTAATGATCAATAATGAGTAAGAACAAAAGAGAAGTTATTTGGTGTACCATATGTAGGACAGAAGGATACCATAAGAACGAATGCCCAGCATTCACACAGTACATGGAAACAGGACTGCCAAACCCTTTTCCATCATGAGAACTATGGTGTGAGATTTGTAAGGCATAGGGGCATGATCCATATCATTGTCCAATGATGAATAAGTACTACACAGTGCCTAAGAGTTCATATTGCAACTTTTGCAAGTTAGTAGGCCACGATGACAAATATTACAGGGCAATGGAGCTGATGAGTGAAAGCACATCAGATGCCTATAGGGTGTAGGTAGAGATGATGACAGGGAAAGTTGCACCACAGTTTAACCAAGTACCAGACCCGTATAACACTGCGTCGTAGAAATATAACATTGTGTAGATGCAGTACAATACTGTGTAGCCACACTATAATCCCGTGTTGTACAATTCGGCGCCTCAGTACAATGCACTACGAGGAGATCAAGCTGGATACAGAGGTGGAGGACGAGGTATATGAGGCTTTGAAGGAGGCAGAGGACCAGTGGCATGCCATAATTGTTAAAAAATAGGGAATTATGAAAGAGAATGTCCACTTCCACCTTTGACATGTATGTATTGTCACACATCCGACCATGACATGGATGACTGTCCGACACTATTGGGGAGGATCCAGGAAAAGAGAAATCAGAAAAATAATAATGTTCAATGGATTTCTGCAAAAGGGAGGGATGATGGAAGAAATATCAACATAGTTATGTGCAGAGGACTTAAGAAAAGAGATGATGCAGTAAGATAAGATCCAACACAACACCAATGGGTGAAGAAAAATGTTGAACCAAAGAAGCAGTTTGATGCACAAAATGAAAAGGGGATGTTCAAGCAAGCCAAACAATAATTCTTGAATCCATACATTGCATCTGCATCAACTGCATAGCATACTCAGAACGTACCAACGTACAAGATGCCTTCATCTCTGGATCACACTAATTAAGTGCAACCTCTAGGACAAGTACCATAAAGGATTTTCTGCAATCATGTGTTAAACTACTAAATGATCCATCATATGTTAAAGTGTTACAAAATATGTTAGAAATATGTAGCACAGATGTAGAGGGAAAGCTAGAATAGAAAATAGTTAATCATTTTCATACAAGGAGGAGAACAAGCAGAGATTTCAGACTGAATGCCAATATTGGATATTTCAACATGGGGGATATTATACTATATTTAGGCTTCTAAGTGAATGTACTACCCAAGAAGACATGGAAATGTATGGGAGATCCCACACTAGGATATTCACCTGTTCAACTGAAACTAGCAAATCAACACAGGGTTCTGCCAATTGTAAGGCTAAAGGGAATGACAGTAGATCTGGATGGAGTGCACACTAAAGTTGATTTTGAAGTAATAGAAATAGTGGATGGCACAACACCTTATCCAATGTTCTTGGTTTGTATTGAGCGTTTGACAATCAATCCATAATCAATTTGAAGATGAGGAAGATGACATTCAATTCAAGAGAGTACATATTCATTGCGCCACTAGATCCATCGAAAGGAGAAAGGTTTGTAGAACCCACTTTCTTAGACCTCGAGGAAATTAACCAGTTATACAGAACCACCATGCGAGAAGAGGATTATGTGAATACAACTACAGATGGGGCACTCAGTTGGATAATTATCACGTCATGCATGTCAGACTCGGATATAGGGTTGGAGAATTGGCAGCAGAGATTATATGAAGTCTCCACAAGAAGGCGTGCAAGAATAGATCGTGTATTAATATGGGTAGGTACAAAGATAAGAGAACCTCCCAACTTTCATGGGGTGAATGACTTAGAAGAATTCCTAAAAATATATGAAGATGAAGTGTTATAAAATAAGAGGCTCTAAGCTCTGGATATAGCACTCAAGGAAACACCTGCAAGATGGTGCGGTGCACACAAAGAAATAGTCAAGGACTTGTACCAATGTAAGCGATTATTGTGCATCAGGTTTGGTGCATAATAGGGAAGAAATAAATTGTAGAGATATGATGGACAGGGGACACTAGAAGAAAAATTGGAGAACTGCAGAACACTATGGAG
Organism: Picea glauca; assembly: GCA_000966675.3. Lineage (NCBI taxonomy): Eukaryota > Viridiplantae > Streptophyta > Pinopsida > Pinales > Pinaceae > Picea > Picea glauca. The sequence goes on from JZKD02S0075651.1 coordinate 612,164, forward strand.
AATGACACAACCAAAATAATGGTCTCATATCTTTATTCACAGAATGGAAGAAATTCCAACAAACTGGTATGTAGACCAGGAACTGCGTACAGCCACTGCAAAATGGACAACATTACAACAAAATTTTATGGTCACTTTATCATTTGAACATGAGAACCCCAAAATGGATTCATCACTCAAACAGATCAAAGGGGTGATATTCATTCAAGAACCATAGGTTGAGCTTATAACAGAGTATCAGCAGTAGAACAGACAGACAGTTAAAGAACTATTGTCATGCTACCACATGTAGGAAGAAGCACTAGATGAAGATGACCCATGTAATATTCAAATTATAGAAGTTGAAGGGGAAAGGGAGGTGGAAGGTCTATTTCTCGAGTCAGAAGTATTTGTTGTGCCATTCAAGGTGAATAAAGGAAATATTGAGACAAATGATAATCCCAAAATGGCCAGTATTGGGGATTACTAGGATGCGCAGATAGTAGAAATAATAGCATAGTTGTTGTGAAAATAAAGTGAAATGTTCCCAACAACCTTTATAGAGATGAAAGGAATAGCATGAGATCTAGGAGAGATGAATATACCTCTCAAAACTGAGGATAGATCAATCAGACAACGACTGTATAGACTGAACCCTGTTGGATTACTGAGAGGGGGGGTGAATCAGTAATAGAGCAATTTAATCCCTTTTAACCATATAATCCAAGTGTTATATCAATGAACCATTATTATCCAATAACTACAGAGTAAATAAGCAATGAAAAAATGAACAATCATACACATACACAGTACACCAGTGTTTTACGTGGAAACCCAAATCGAGAGAAAACCACGGATTTCTTTTTCTTATATGTCTTGAAGAATTACATTCATTGGAAGCACCAACTTCCTTTGTTTTCCAGCTGCAACTAGAAGGAGGCTCCAACCCCCTAGTTTCTCAGGCTACAACTCCCCAATTCTCTGGCTACAACTAGAAGGAGGCTACAACCCCCTATGTTCTCTTGCTACTACTAGAAGGTGGCTACAACCACCTGTCCTTGCCCCGCCCTGCCACCCTGAAGTATAAGTAGAATGATGGAACCACTGTCACACTATCACTATGAGATATACCACTGTAAACCTGTACCAATAAATTTGAATCATGCATCAACCTGTAATCAACCTGTACTATAAACAAGTGCATCAACCATACACCAACCTGTAATCAACCTGTACCATAAACAAGTGCATCAACCATGCACCAACCTATAATCAACATGTACCATAAACAAGTGCATCAACCATGCACCAACCTGTAATCAACTTG
>JZKD02S0075651.1:620263-698624 GCA_000966675.3 Picea glauca
AAAAAAATAATGAGTCATATTTACATCAAACACTATTGGGTCCATTACCCAAAACTTTGTGCTATGGGTATTTCTTCAAGGGTTGACATCAATGACAACCAACCTTAATCAACAAACCCAATATATAAGCAGAATGTAAAAGTGGAAATTGACAGAATGTTGGAAGCTAGAATCATATAACTAGTGGAGGAATATGAATGGGTAAGCCCTATGGTAGTTCAGGAGAATAAGCAGGGAGGGATAAGGATTTGTGTAGATCTTTGGAAATTGAATGATGCTTGCCTACATGACCCTTTTCCTACTCCTTTCACAGATGAGGTATTAGAGAATGTAGGAGGCCAGGAAGCATACTCATTCATAGATGGATTCTCAAGCTACCATCCAATTAAGATAGCTCCAGAAGACAAGTAAAAAACCACTTTTTCCACAAAATGGGGATCCTACTAGTACACAGTCATGCCTTTGGGACTAAAGAATCCACCAACAATATTCTCAAGAGTAGTCATAGTTGCATTCAAAGAGTACATCCATCAGTGTTTAGAGCTATATCTAGATGATTGGACAGTCTACAGTCTGTTGAAATATCATTTAGAGGTATTAAGTATGATGTTGGAAAGATGCAGGCAGTGTCATATATCATTAAATATCAATAAGTGCAACTTTGGGACACCTTTTGGGATACTAGTGGGCCATATAGTGTGCAAACAAGGCTTTCTAGTAGATCCTACCAATATTGCAATGATTGTCAATTTACCACCACCAAAATCAGTACATCAATTGAGAGCAACATTGAGACACATAGGCTACTACAGGGAATTCATAAAAGGGTATACACAGATCACAACGCTGATGGTGAAATTGTTGAGGAAAGATAGTAAATTTCAGTGGAATGAGGACTGCCAGCAAGGATTGGACACTCTAAAAGAGAAAATGGTAACAACACCAATACTAGTATTCCCAGATTGGGAAAAGACATTTCATGTGCATGTAGATGCATCAACGATAGCACTTGGAGCTATTCTAGCACAACTAGGAGAGGGAAAGTTAGACCATCCTATAGCATTTGCAAGCAGAAAATTGTCAGAGTCAGAGAAGAACTATAATACTATAGAAAGAGAAGGCTTAGCAATGGGATATGCATTACAGAAGTTCAGACACTATCTACTTGGGAAACACTTTAAAATGTTCACAGATTATTCTTCTTTCAAATACCTAGTCAATAAGCCACTATTGGGGGGGTGAATTTGTAGATGCAGGTTACTGTTGTTTCAAGAATTTGACTTTGAAATGATAGTCAAACCAGGGAAATTGAATGGAGGACCTGATCACCTATTAAGGATCACCAATGGATAAGAACCTATGAATTTAGAGGACAACTTCCCTGATGCACAGTTATTTTCATTCCAAGTAGATGATGAATATTTTGCTGACATCATTCAATGATTGAGTACAGGGACCGCACCACAACAATTCAACACTGTGCAGAAGAAAAATCCAGTAGTCAGAGATGAAGACTATCAATTGATTGCAGGACACTTATACAATATGGGCACAGACACCATCTTGAGAAGATGTTTGTACTAGAACATGAAAGGAATAGGATTTTAGCAGAGGCCAATGAGGGAATAGCTGCAGGAAATTATGTACGAAAATATACTACACGGAAGGTATTGTGTGTAGGACTATGGAGGCCAACCATCCACAGAGATGCAAAGGACTACTTCTAGAGATGTGATGTATGTCATAGGGTTGGTAAACCTAATAGAAGGGATGAGATGCCCCTAAGACCACAAATAACCTTGCAAGTATTCGAAAAATGAGCAATATATTTTGTGGGACCAATTAATCCACCAACAAAGAGGTCAGGAGCAAGTTATATCATTACTACGATAAAGTACTTAACGATATTGGAAGAAGCATCACCAGTAAAATATTGCAGCGTAGAGACAGCAACACACTTCATGTTTGAGCAAGTGATCACTAGATTTGGATGCCCAAGGATTTTGAAGAGTGACCAAGGAACTCACTTCATCAATAATACTATCAAGTCTATGACTAAGCAGTTTGAAGTCTATCATAAAAAGAGTATACCATATCACCCTCAAGAAAATGGAACAGTGGAATCCTTTAACAAGATCCTAGAGAATGCATTGACAAAGATCTGCAATGTCAATAGGGATGATTAGGACTTGAAAATACCAGTATTATTATGGGCATACAGGACTACATGCAAAAAATTGATAGAGAAGACACAATTCAGGTTGGTGTATGGACAAGAAGCAGTAGTGCCATTAGAATTTTTGATACCTAGTATGCGCATAGCAGCAATCACAAACATGAAATAATGAGGCACACAACAAGAAAGGATAAGTCAGTTGATGGAAATGGAAGATGACGGGATTCTAGTACGATTTCACAAAGAATTACAGAAAGGAAGGGACAAATATTGGCATGAAATACATATTAAAAGGAGGAACTTCAAAGAGGGATACCTAGTCTTGGTGTATGACAGTAAATTTCATCAGCACTCAGGAAAATTCAGAATGCATTGGTTGGGACCATATGAAGTGAAGGCTATCATAGATGGGGGAGATGTACGGTTGAAAGATTTAGGAGGTACAGAACTCAGAGGAATGATCAATGGGAGTCGACTGAAACTATATAAGGACAAATGACCTCCTAGCACTTAGGAAGTTACTGTGCAGCAAAGAGATATGTGGAAAAATAAAGGATGCACCAAAAATAAGAAGGCTGCATGCAGCAACATTGGGGTTACCGCGTCAGACATCAGAAGACAACACGCAGAAAAAATGGACCTAGCATGATGAAAATAAATTGTCCACGTGCACCAACTAAACGATATATGGCGCACTTGTAAAACTCAGCACGCAGGAAAAAGGACTAGTGGTCATAAAAGGTGGAAACTTGAAAAATGGAGGCTACGATAAAGGCATCAATTGGCAGTAATTATGAATTTCAATGAAAAAGTATGAATAAAGAGCTATTACATTAATCAACAATGGGGAAGCTTCTCTGAGAAGTTTTGTGACTTGCCTATATAAAGGGGAAACACGGGTGACATAAGACCCATTGTGAATTTTTGAAATTACAGAGAGATAGATCACGCAAAGACGAAGTGAATTAACACAGGTGAACCGGTGAAGAGTCAGTCATCCAAAACCAACCACCACCCATGATGGCACCACCAAATATGGGTGCATTGAGCCAAGAAGGGAGTAAAACACAGAGAATCAGGGAACCACAAGAAGCAGTAGAGCCGGAACAAGAAACCAGACAGCCCGAGGAATTCATCAATGTCGATGCAATTCCATCACTGGTCGAAGCACCAATAGAGCCTAGACCAGTGGTGGAGGAAAGACAGGATCCAACCGCATCGTCCATGGAAGTCGACCTAGCCAGCAGCGTGCAGGGACATCCCATGCACAACATAGGAAACCCACCAGATATTGTAGTGGCCGAAGGGGTCCCACAAGTAAATGGCCACGATACTGCTCAAAAAAAATGGACCTAGAACCCAAAAACACTAGAGTTGAAACCACGCAGGAACATGAGGGTCTGGTAGAGGATATCACTGTCAGCCAAACCCTAACATAGAAAGAAGACAAATGGAGGTGGGGACCTCAAGACAACTACCCAAACGGAAGAGAAAATAGTCTATGGCACGGTCTCTGTGTAGGTAACCTGACATTGAAATCGTACTCCCATGCATTTTGGAAGGAGTGAAAACCACTCCCACACTGGTAGGGTGCTTGGAGAAGCTTCAATACGCATACCACGATGTGGCTGACGAAGGAAAATTCCTTGAATTTTTGCAGCGGGTTCACTTAGACAGCATAGGGATAGGGCCCTTTGGATATCCCATTCTACATCCTAAACCATGGGAAGTTGGCCTGGAAAACACCAGGATCTTAAACCTGTTGGAGATTCTCCACTTTGGAAGGGGGAAAGAGGTGAACAATTGCATCAAGTAGTTGATAGCGATCCTCCATGGAGGATTCCTATGGATGGAACATCCCATATCCATAGGCATAGAGCTGATAGCATTGATCACAGGACTACCATCAAAGGGTGAGAACCCTGCGCAGTACCTCGATGATAAAAAACATATGGTACAGATAGGTGGTCACGCGGTATAATCACCAAGAGGATTAGTGACGTCACGACAAGGATGGCCACTAGAATCATGTCCTGCAAAATGTTGTGAAAGTGTCACAAGGAAGAAGTCCATGTTAGAATCGTCGCAACTGCAGTGCAATGTGAAAATGGCACGTCTCTCAGCTGGGCCCCATACCTACTAAACATATTCATGGAGGACTGTAAAGACATGTAGGACCTTGGCACGGAGTTTCACTACTCATGGATACTCGTGTTTATCGCATTGATGGGTTTGAGGGAGCCCCCATATTCATTCTTTTGTGATTGGGTAGGTCGGTGTCGCACAACACAATACATGTCATTGAGGAGTAACTTGGACCCCAAGCATAGAAGCATAAACACGGGTACCTTTACCAGGTATTTTGTGGATATACAGGAGATTATAGCTAACACTTAGTGAATAAATCTCGAGGTAGTCACGCAGCTTCAAGACATCACCAACTTCAAGGTTTCTAAGGATAACATGTGGATCCAGGCACGTAGGGATCCAGAGAAGGAGTGGCTCCAATTGAGATACCGCATCATGGAGGAAGGCGTAGAGATGGCAATGAGAGATTGGCTCGACGACTAGAATATCCTAGTCTTACATTAGGAAATACCTAAGGGAATGGAGGTGGATGCAGAGTAGGCCAAGACAACTGTTGAGGACAAAGTTGCACCCAAAAATCTGAAACCAACACAGAAGTGGGTGCAAAAAAAAAAGGATGTGCAGGAAGGAAATGAGGACACCACCTTGCAAAACAAATACCAAGGAGCGGGAGCTACAGGAACACAGGGAACCCCCTCAGCATCTACCCCTCAAGAACCAGGGCCACCTAAAAGGCCAATTTCACAGTCAGGAGGAACGTGCAAGAAGGAAAAGGTGCACAAAGAGCCATCTGAATATACAATAATGGAGGATGATGCTGACCTTGTGGCAGAAAAGGTACAAGATCACGCAGCAGAAGAATTCGAAGAAGCCAGACACCAAAGGGGGAAGATACAAGACAACCTGGGTAGCATAAGATAGGTGCTTGAGAAAATCAGGACCACGCAGAGGTCTAAAAGGGGAACAACATTCATTCCCAAGGGAGAAACAACAGTGACGACAAGGACTATGCCACAAACCAACCGCACAGTTCACACAACTGCGCAGGCAATTCCAACATTCAATATAACAAATGGCATGTTGCAGATGGATGAAGCCACAACATAGATGCCACTGAAAGAGTTGGCACAGGTCAACATGGTATTAGCTAAAATACCAAAAATGGCGTTGTACAGACTCCAATTCAGCATCACACAGGAGGTGCAGTCATGCGCGAGGATAGATGCAACAAAACTGCAAGAAATTAAAAGTGACAAGGAAGAGTTGGAGCTCATGGTAGGACAATTAAAGTTAGATACCAAAGAAGAAAAAGAGAATGTAGATAAAATTGAACAGGAACATTCTACAGCCACCTTCTGGATAGTGCACAAGCTAAGAGTCCATCTATGGAGGAAAAACTCAATTAGATTGCCCAAACTATCGACCAATCTAGGAAACAGATTGAGGAAATAAAGGAAAATATGACTCCAATGACTCCACCAAAGGTTAGGGAATAGAGGAAAGTAGAAGTTTCACTCCAACTAGCAAAGTTGGAGAAACACGTTAACACATCAGTATAACTATTTGACAAAACAACACATCTTTGGAAAGCGCTAGAGCAAGATGAGCAGGTCCAGCAGTGGAACCAAGAGGAAGAGAGGATAAATGCCAAAATATAGGACATCAAGAAGAGGCAGAAGACAATGGGCATCACTATGCGTTTAAAAGGAACGCAGGAGATGAAGAGACTACATGTCGAACTAAAGATGGCGCAGGTTCACATACAAGAGAGACAGACACAGATGGAACCTCTTCAAGACCAAGCAATGCATCTCATCACCCAATTGGGGGAATAGAAGGATAACATGGAATAGACACAGGAGAAATGCACATCCATGGTTCAAGAGGAAGTCACAGATCATAATTTAGGTGCGCTCATAGAAAAGGCTACATGGGTACAAATGCGAGGAAGGGAACTTGCAGACAAGTTCCACAGTCTAGCAGAGGCTGTCAAGGGAGCATAGAGTTCCTAGGTGGCTCAGGATGAGCCACATGTCAATGTTGGGGGCTTGTTGGGCACAAGCCCATTTTGAGGAGAAGGCCAATTTTGGGGAAATTCGAATAAGTAATGAACGAACTAAATCAACGCTAGAAAATAGGGTAGCGACATCGAAAATAAAGGGAAGCAGTGGTGCCAGAAATTAAGGGAAGTAGTGGCATCGGAAACTAAGGAAAACATAGTTGGTAGGAAAAGCAACACGCAAAAGGCAAACACACATGTAGATGAGGGAAGAATGCAAGGCATGCATGTAAGAATACCTAACCATGCTAGGGTTAGGGTTTTTGTAAGAGGATGTAATGGTTGATAAGACAAAAACATGTACAAGTAGGAACCTAGGAGGTCTAGGTTAGGGTTCATCATTCATTGTTACTGGGAACACTATTATTGTTTTGGATCGGAATGTCTGTAAAATTCTATCTTAATTTGTAAGTTGTTGAGATGAGGAGGGGAAATAGGTAGATCTTGAGGGTTAGATCACAGGCTGAGGAACCTGGTGTGATCTAGTCCGCCTCATTGTAAGGTCTCGACCCAGTTGATGGAGAATTGTAATGTGTGCAGAGCTATTTGTATGACAAAACCATAAATAAAAGAGCCAAGAGACAAATCTTTGTGGACGTAGCCCAGGAGGGGGTGAACCATGGTATATAATGTGTTGTGTGATTGAATGTTGTGTATATCTTATATTGTTAATGATTAGATGTTAAACAAATGTGTGAATAACTAGATAGATATTCTACTTTACATACATGAGCAAGAATGACAGGGTATTCCATATAAGTTGAATTTTAAGTAATAAATGAATACTATATATTTTAATCGCATATCCCCACTCATTTCCCAAGCTACAAGCACCTGAGCATTGCAGCCACCCATAAGAACTATCTCAGGTGAGACTGCACTATGCATCATGTGCACTATGTTTCCTTCCAGTTTACCAAGAGGGGTGATAGTTTTAGAGGGGCTTTGTTGGAAACCAAGTGGACCTGAACCTAGGTCATCCCAAGAAGGGTAGCAAGGATGAAATATAACCAACACATGGTTATTGGAACGATCAGGTTGAATAGTTTGTCTCCTAGGGACATGACATCATGATTAAGATGACTGATATGAAACCAATATTTTCTAAGGAATATGAGTAGAGATTGATATCTATGGTGCATATGACCCGATTAAAAAATAGTTTGATATTGGAATTCTTGTAGGAATGGTCTTTGTATCCCATAGGGTGGATTTCATTGTTTGGGAGGACTAAAATTATTCTAGGACATAGATCTAGTTTATAAGAATGATCCTTGTAGCCCATTATGGGGCTTTCAACATCTGTTAAGATATCTATTCTTCTATGACGTATGTCTGGATTAGAAGAATAGTTCGTGTATCCCTTTGTTGAGTGGGTGATGCATGTGAGACACTCTACTGAGTGTGTTGAGTTCAACACATGACTTATTCAACATCATGCCCAATTACTCAGATGGAGAATGGCCTCGAGAGATGATGCAAAGGATGATGTATGTTGATTCCAAGATGCTATCAGATGATACTGATAGTGATGATGGTGCTCGTGACTTGATCTACATGATCATGAGATAGCCTGTCTGTCTATGATGATTCTATTGACAGAATGGTTTGTGTGTGCTCAATACCATTACCGTTAATACCCCCCTAGCTAGGAGGGAGTGTTGATTTTACAGTAGCTGCGGGAGGTATTAACCTCCACGTGTGACCTTTGACTATAATGGAATATCTTGGAAGTAAGGGAAACCCTAAACAGATGTGTGAAAACCCTAGAAGACAATTTGGCCTAGAAGAATAAATAATTTTAGAATATTATCTTCTAGAAAGACAAGTCGGCTTCACAAGAAAAAGATAAATAGAAAATATAATTACCAGAAAGTCAGGTCGGCCCATGCAGAAAAGTCACTGGATAGATTCATATAAATAGAGGATGTTTTAGCTCATTTGTACACTCAATCAGTGCACAAGTCTTGTGGAGAGATGCAGTTGCAGCTGCAAGGAGGAATAAGGGTGTATGGTCATTTCTTGGTCTTGGTCTCTCTCTAAGTGATATTCTTGGTGATATTCTTGTTAAGTATGGCACAAGTTTGAGAGAGTAGTGCAGTTATAGCTATTGTAGTTGTGTATGGTACTTGTTCTATGTATATGGATATTCTCTCTCTTGTGCACTACCGTTGGAGAAGTATCTCTCTAATTTTCTTCATTTTTTGTTGTGATTAGCAGCTAGGGTTTATTTGTTGGTTCTAGTATGGATTTCTGGAATAATTATGTCAAAGGTTAAGGTGCTCGGGAGTGGCTGGGTGCCTATAGTTGGGTGAAAATAGTGATATTTTCTATGGTAAAATGAGAACATCAATTATTTTAACACTTTGTATATGATGAATGATAGTATATGTAGTGCAAATGTTTCCAACTTCAACCCCCTATAGAATTCTAAGAATAGGGATTTAGAAAAATTGGTTAAGGAAACTCTATCTAAATGGAGTATTATGGTCAGGGCTAAAAAATTTGTAGCAACATGTAATGGATTTTATGGGGATCTCCTCATATATCCTTCTTGTAGTTTAAATCAATCTTTGGAAACATTGAAGCTTTGACTTCTCAGCTCAATGTCAATCTTTGCAGCATCCCTTATGCTCTTTCCTTATTGCATGGTATTTTAAATTGTGTTTTGTTGCATATTGGTAGCTTAAAGAGTGTTTTGGCATTCTTTGGCATGCATGAACAAACTCTCATGATTATGATTTTGGGTGGTATGAGCACTCTTCCCTTTTCATTTCAAAATTTTTCTGCACTTGAGTTATCCCATCCTTGCTAGTAATGTGAATTTTATCATTAATACCTTCTCTCTTGATTATGTTACCTGTAAATTATTGCAATGGTGTCTTTTCCTTGTCATCTATTGATGACTTAAGTTGTCACCTTAGATAAATCAATGACCCCCATTATGTGGAGATGAAAGGCCCACCTTATTGATGAGGTAATTTGGTTTGATTGACCATGAATAATATATTGGGGTGCAATTGATCAATTAAGTGAAAATGAGTTTTAACTATGAGTGAGTGAGGTACTTGGTATAGTTCACTTGATTTTCTTGCATGGAGGATCCTTGATGATGTTGATGGAGTATTTTTTGTAGGTCTCGTTTTATTATTGATTTTATCATTTGAGATGAAAAGTAGACATTTTTACTATGTCTTATAACTTCTTGTAGGTATGTAGGGGATCTTATAGCTTCCTCTAGGTATGTAGGGGATCTTGGAGAAAGTTGATTTATGGGACACAGTCATTTCAATTGTTGAAGGATGGTTGGATCATATGTTTTATGGTACTTTGAATGATCCCATACCCTTGAAAATCAAAAAATTTGAAATCGTGTGCTAGAGAAGTGCTTGTTTTAGCTTCTTGTAGAAATTTATTTATTGATAGTCTCCTATACTAGATTGTGTGAGATTTCCTATAGTTTCCGGTAGAAATGCAAATAGATTTCTTCGTGTAGGTTCCTATAGCTACATTCTTTTACTGCACAATTTTGTATTTTCAAATTTTCAAGGGATCACATTTCATCTTCATTTGATATCCCACTACTAAAAATAAAGGATACATCAATAAGTATTCATCATTGGGCCAAGATGTAATTATTCAGACTACCTCTCCCTACATACACAAGCCTATAGTGAGCTACTTGCAAGTTATCTTAAGTAAACCCATGAGCATGTCTTGTAGCAACTTATTTTCAAGAAATGTTATAAACACTTTATGGGTTCTTTGGGAAATGGGTCTTGTTTAATTCAATTGCCCCTGAGTGAAATTCTGCAACACAAAATAGTGAGGGAATAATTTTTCACAACTGCAAATGGAATAGGGACTTTAGTTCCATAAACTTAAGGGGGCCTTAGAACCATCCACCATGGATACCTTGGAGATGTAACGAGAAGCACAATTTGTTGCATATAGTTTTATTGTAATCTGCAGAACATTTTATGTAAATGATAACCTTGGCTATTTTGTCTCTCATGTTGTAATCATTCATTGAGCAAACTAAAGTAACCGACATCCTAGTTAAACTCAAGTGTTATTTATATCTCATTTTTTTTTAACTTTGGTATCAAAGCTTGTGTATGGAGAGATCAATTTTTAGAACACCAATCCACAACATTCCACACACCCACAACATTCCAGAGACTAATGAATAAAATGCTTAAATTGTGTACATGGGAACCTTTTTGGTTGTGCATCTCATATTTCCAATGGCACTCTAATTTCCATGTCAATGTTTTATGCATGGAATGCTTGGAGTTGAAGTTGAAGCTCTAGGTAAACAACAAGAAGAGTTTGTATAGGGTGAACTTAATAGCATACTTTGGTTACATCTTTGATGAAGACAAATTACACGTTGATTTAGATAAGAACAAGATCATAATTGAGTGGTTATGCTAACCTTGTTGCCATAGCTACAAAGTTAAACGAGGAAAAACTATATGCACAAGTTTATCTGGCATTTCTTTCAATCTTAATGTTCTAAGATAAATGGTAACCAAATATGAGTATTGATATCATTCCATTAAGAGACAGGTGGCATTTTATTTAGGGACTCTGTGATGTAATTGACAGGTACCCTACCTATTACAAGATGTACACAATGTTATAAGTTATCAAGAACTGTGATACTAACTATTAATAGGGAGATCTAAGTTGCAGGAAATGTGTATTACAGACCTGTACCATGTGCATTTCCATAAGAAAACATGGATGTAGAAAGTAGAATTTCATCTCATTCAAAATTCAGTAGACTTATTAGTTATCATGATTTCAAGATTGTTAGGATTGCAACAGTTTCATTGGATTCTATAGAGTAGAAGCATATGGTATTGACATTTAATTGTGAAACTTAGAGGGATATAGTACCCATATTTCCCACAAACCATTTCAAACATTTAAAAACACATTCTAGTTTGTTGGAAATTCAATTCTTGAAATTAGTTACATGCATGCAATAATTCAACTTAGTCACTCCAAGAAAGAAGGGGCACAAAATAAAGTGGTTGATTTACTTTCTTTAAAAAAATTACAATGTTGAGTGCCTTGTTGGAAACAATGTTGGTTGAGTACATAGGCCTCAAAAATTTGCACCCCAAAACTGAGACTTTATCATAATGCTTGAAACTAGTTCAAAGATTACCATTGGACAAGGAATTCTACACTAGCTAAAAAATCAGGTGCCTCAATCTTGACAATTCATGGATAGATTCACATACATTGAATTTATAATTGCCTCATAGTTAGACAAAGTAGATGTTGGTGTTCTAAGTGGTTGCATTTTTTCCTATGACCTTAATGCTCCTCTAAGCAAACTTAGTTCTCTTATTGTAGTGTAGCTTTAGGGGTAGTGGGGGGGTGCAGAGGGCCCATAGTGGTAATAGTGGAAGCCATCCAATGTAAGGTGGACTAGGTCCACTATAGTATTAAATAAGGCCCACTATGGTAGTTAGATATAATAAATGTGAGAGAACTTCTTAGAAGGTTCTACTTCTAGAAGGTTCATCCTCTAGAATGTTCGTAGGTGGTTGGTAGAAATATATAAAGGGGTTTAAACATTGTAATGAGGGGAAGATAATTATTGTAATGGGAGCATGTAGCTCAATTGGAGGATTCCCCCTCGAAGAGGTAAGTGGACAAGAGAGGATCCATTCCATGATAGGATCCATTCTATGGTGTTTCCCTACCTCAATGGATTTCTTATAATAAAGAGTGGTTTTATTCTATTTTATTCTCTGAATATATGTGGTATTGTTGAGATCAATTCCCGCTTCCAAAATTTCCCTCCCTTTACTATTTTCCCAACTTATTTTTTCCATTTATTTTCCCTCTTCTATACCTACCCTCATTCCCCTTTTCTTCTCTCCCTTCTCTTTTCCCTATCTAGTTACCACACTTAGTTGTATTTCAAAATATTGGTGGCTTTGCGGGTTGGCGAATTCTTGTGTCTTCACCTCCATCCATGTTCCCATATCATGAGTCTAATCGACCACCTTGTTATAATGTACTTAACCATTTTTGTAACCGCGGGTTCACAGGTTCAAGCTTTCATATTCCAAGTTCTGCAATCTCCACTTCACACCTAAAGGCTCGTGATCTACATTATGATTGTCATACTTGTCATAGGTACCAAACCCCTAAGTATCTCATTTATCCTGTATCCAAGTCTGACAGACTGTTGTGAAAAACTTAGCCTATTTTTTACCATACACAGCCAAGGGTTTGCGAGTTCACAAAAAATCCCCAAATTCACATTGCTCTTGTCCATCCCCGCCACCTTCATGCTTTTCCCAATATGCATTTAGTATGGTTTAATTCTAATAACTGATCATGCATGCTTTGTAAAGATCATCATTAATGAGCGAAGGGATCAAGGATATTTTTCATTAAAATGCATTAAAGCGCGATTTTCCAAGGGTTATATTATTGTTATCTCTCTGAAATGATTCATTGCAAATTATTATCTAGTTGAAAGAACACTCTTGTCAACCTATGGCAGCAGTAGCTAGACATCAGTTCTGTGGTGATACTTTGAATACTCTTAGTCATGAAGACCAGAACTTTCAGTGGTCCAGAGAATACTCGGATTACTCATTTACTCCTGCACAGAAACACATAATCTGGACATCAAAAATTGCTCGCGCAGGGTGTTTCCCTGAGGTATTTGACTGCAAAGAACTAGTTCCATAGTGCATTGAGAAGTATGTACCGAGTCAACGAATTATACAACTTCAAGGTAATTCCCCCATCTTTCAGTCACCAAAAAAATTTCGTAAGATGTTGAATCTCCCGGAGCCAACACTTACCTTCAAAGGAGAGGATTGCAGTTAGTCATGAAGACCAAAACTTTCAGTGGTCCAAAGCATACTTGGATTACTCATTTACTCCTGCACAGAAACACATAATCCGGACATCCGAAATTGCTCACACAGGGTGTGTCCCTGAGGTATTCGACTGCAAAGAACTAGTTGCATGGTGTGTTGAGAAGTATGTACCGAGTCAATGAATTATACAACTTCAATATCATTTCCCCATCTCTCAGTCACCGAAAATTTTTCGTAATATGTTGAATCTACCGGAGCCAACACTTACCTTCAAAGAAGAGGATTGCAAAGACTTTATGAAGAAACATGATAATGTCCTGGATCTCTTTCCTGAGTTCTTGGAGAATATCATGGTTGTCCTAGAAGATATAACCAGGATCAGGTTGACTCTTTTAAAAACCCCTTTCAGGAAATCGCTTGGTTTTTTACCAGGTTGACAAGTCAAGAAAGAAACGCCACCATTTATAGAATGATTCTTTATATTTTATATTTTACACTTAAATAGAAAGCTATCTTCGATTGGGGAAAACCGATTTGCATTGAAATATATTCCCAATTGTCACATTACAAAAAGGACAAGAAATTCTTTATGGCTTTTTATTTGGTATTTGTGAAATTGATCCAGTTACCTTCCGGTATCAAGAATTGTGGAGACACAAGACTTCTTTTCATTTTTATGAAGTTTACAATGATTTTGTTTCAGTTTTCAAAGGACTATTGTTTGGTAAAAATACCCCCAAAATATCATACCAGGAAAATAAATTCTTGGAGAAAAAGGGGACATCAGAGAAAATGGAAAATCATAGTGTTATTAGGATCTTTTGTTCCAAGGAAAAACCCTCTTTTCTTCCATACCAAGTATCTGATAAAATGTTTATTACGGAAGTGGCAAGGCAATACAATTTCTGGTTGCACTTTTTCCATGAAAAATGGAAAAAGCAATTCATCCCCTTGTCATGGAAAATTGGAGACTTCATATTCAGGAATATAAAAGAAAATGATGATTTTGTGAATCACTTCCACAATGTAAATATGGAGTATGTTGAAAAGATAAATGGGTTTGACCTTAACAAAATCTTCGTAGAACATATGTTGTCAATAGGATTCAACAATTCATTCATTCATACTATTTGAGTGAAAAAGAAGACAACAACTTAGGTGCTCCTGCACACAATGTTTGTGATTTTGAAACAACACTTGGTACTATTTAATTTTACAAGAAAAAAGGAAAGTGATGCAGGAACATCGTAAGCAACCAGCCAAGCAAGCAACGTAAAAGGCGGAAGACAGCTGGAAAAGCACCAGCACACGTTTTTGAAATGTTTTGAAAAGTTAATGAAGCGGATATTAATGTGATAGCTGGGGAAAGCATACTTACATTTATATATTAGATATTGTAAACAAATCTTGAGCATTGATCTCATATGTAGAATGTAAAGGTATTTATACATAATTAATGAAAGCAGGTAGATTTGAATTCATAGATTAGACAGTTTAGAGAGTAGGAGGGAAAACAGATATAGACACCCTCACCCTTGTATCATTGTAACATTATGATCATTTAGAATTCATAAGTTGGAGAGTTGTAGTAGAGAGCTGTAGAAAAGAGCCCATGTACAGGAGCACTTGAGTTAATATATGAAGCCTTTGAATCAATTTTCATGGTGTTATGATGCTTACTATTTATATTTGTTGAATGGTATGTTTACAGTTGCTTTGTTTCTATGTTATGCATTTGTTTCAATGCTGTGTGTATGATTTCATGTTGAATATATGAAGTCTGAGAGAGGCGAAGCAAGAGTTTCAATTGTTTCTCTTCCTGAGAATTTTTGCAAGGAGTGCAGCGAACGTTCGCAAGGTGTGCGTTAACGAGGGTCTGATTTTTATCTCAGAAATATTAGGAGAGATACCGTTGTTATCATACCAGCAGAAGCGCAGCTGGAGCACAAAGCCATGCAAGGTGTGTGTAGGCTAGTTGAAGCCTTAGAAGTTATCAACTAAGGTGAAGGTGGAAGGACTATTGTTACAAAGAGCGCACAAAGTCGAGGACTCAAATAACCAGAGGTTATTTGAAAGATTGCCGCAAGGAGTGCAAGCAGGATCACTCTTGAAAACTTAAGTTCAAAAGTGAAAGCTCAGGAGAGTTAGTACCTTTGAAGAGTTCAAAGGAAGACAGGGAGAGAAATCATCGTGCAGAAGTTAAGTTCAGTGGAAGGACACCAAGTCAGTTTGGCTAGATATTCTTGAGGAGTGAATCAGACGGTCAAAATTCTCGATGGAGAACTCACAAAGTTGCGAGGACCGTAGGATCTAGTGAAGCTGCAAGGTGGTTAGGAGTTGGGTGAGCCCATCTCTTTGGTTTCAAGAATCAATGTGGATCGTTTATTGTGGTCATTTGAGCCATTAGATCATTTTGGAATTACGGGTTTCGTAAGGTTGAAGTGCAGACCAAAACCTTTGGTCATTCACAATCACGAACCGCGAAAGGGATTATCGCGTGTGAAGCTAAACGAGTGAGTTTCGACACTTCAGGAATTTGGGGTTCCATATTTCGGGAGTCCTGATGACAAGGAGTTGGGACATAGTGGAGTGAAAATCCTGAAGTCACAAAACGCGACAGGACTTTGGCGTGGAATTTTGGGATTTCTGCACTTCAGGTGTTGGGAAGCAGAGGGGGCAGCGATTTTTGGAATCAAGAGTTCAAACTTCCGATTCACAAAATCCCAAAGAGAGAAAGGAGAAAACTCCCGAAAAGGTCGCAGAAGAATAGCTTTGGGCTCCAATCGAGTTTCGGGGTTCCAGGGGTCAAGAGAAAGAGTTGCATGTCAACGCAACTCCCAGAATCGCGAAGAGAAAAAAGTTGAAAGCAAGATACCAAGCACCAGTCAGAGGATACGTGTGACGAAAGATGAAAGAGGTGGTCGAGCTTCGGTGAAAGTCCTAAAATACCATCGATCTCTCCCAAAAGGGGAAATTTCAGAAACCAGGAAATCATAAGGGAAGAGGAACGAGAGTTGGTCGATCACTCAAGTCCCAAAAAGCCAAAATAAGTGGCAACAAGAGGCGTGTGTTCAGCGCATTGAAGGAGTCAACCCTCGTTGGAATTTCAGGTTTCATAGGTTGAAGAAACAAGGACTTGACAATAGGATTCGTGAGATCGCGAAATTCGAAATCCCAAAAGGGAAAAATCCCCGATCACATTTGTTGGTCGGTTGTGGAGTTAACGTCGGTGTTTGATCATGTAGGCATAACTCAGAAGGACCTGTGGAATACACCTATTTGTGTGTGTGAAGTATTCCCTGTGCGGAAATCAAAGAGTCAATTAGACTTAGGGGAAGATTTAGAACGATCCTATGGGGATCTTGGCCCGACGGTCGGGGGTCTGCGTCAATTTGTGGTATCATAGCTAGAGAACAAGTTCTTTGCTTTTTGTAGTAGAGAGAAGGGAGGAAATTTTATAGCCATGCCACCAAGAAGAAGAGACAGGCAAACACCTGATCCAATAGAGGATCGAGAAATGTCGAGAAGAAGAGACAGGCAAATACCTGATGCGGAAAGGCAAAGAGAGATGCGTGAATTACATGCCAGGATTGATGCCATGGAGATATCACAAAGGTGCACAGTTGACATTGGAGATATCAGCAAGGATGAAAGTGAAGATGAAGCCGAAAACAAAGAAGTTGCAGCCGAAGATGCTGCAGAAGAATGCTTATTCAGGGTTGTTGCAAGGATAGGTACTAGAGCACAAATGGACATTCCAGTGTACGAAGGAAACATGGATGTTGAAGAACTTCTAGACTGCATTAGGACTCTAGAAAAATACTTCGAATATGAGGATGTCGAGGAAGATAAGAAAGAAAAACATGTTGTTACCAAACTTAAAGGGCATGCAGCACTGTGGTGGGATGAACTGCAGGCTGAGAGATGTTGCAAAAGAAAGCAAAAAATCAAAAGCTGGGATAGAATGGTTGCAAAGATGAAAGCCAAATTTATACCCAGGGATTATCAAATCACTCTGTTTTGGAGGATCCATAATTTGAGACAGAATCTTATGTCAGTGAAAGAATACACTGAAGAATTCTATGAGATAAACATCAGAGCAGGTCATCGGGAAATCATTGATGAAAAAGTTGTCAGGTACATGAATGGTCTGGAATATGACCTTCAATATGAGATGAGCATGATGACCATTCAGAATATGGAAGATGCTTATCAGATGACTTTGAAGGTTGAAGAGAAGATGAGCTGAAATCAAGTTCAAAGAGGCCGAGGTAGAAGTCAAGCCAGAGTTAAAACAATTGCCCAAGACAGAACTCAGAGACCTAAAGAAGAGGGAATGAAACCTTAGACTCAACCTGAGAGGGGAGGCATCTCACAAGGAAGGCAGTATACTGATAGAAATACTTTTCCTCGAGCCAAAGGAAGAGGAAGAGGCCGAGGAGGTGAAGTGAAATGCTTCATCTGTGGAAAAATCGAACATAAATCCTATGAGTGTCCAGATAAGAAGAAAGATGATGGTGAAACTCACATTGTCGAAGCTCAAGGGAAGAATGTAGAGGTAGAAGACATTGAGGGCAGAAGATCCTTAATGATGAGGAAATTTCTCTTTAAACTAGAGAAGGAGGCAGAGAACCCAGCCCAAAGAAACAGTTTGTTTCAAACTGCTTGCAAAACTAAAGACAGGGTATGCAAGGTCATAGTGGACAGTGGTAGCACATAAAATCTCGTATCTACAAAGATGGTAGAAAAACTGAAGCTAGAGACCGTTGTACATCCAAGCCCATACAGAGTTTTGTGGCTACAAAAATGACATCAGGTAAATGTCACTAAACAATGTTTAGTTGAATTTAAAATAGGAGGATATAAAGATGAAATATTATGTGATGCCATTCCCATGGATGTTTGTCATCTATTGGAGAAAAATGGTAGACTCAAATGTTGTTGCCAATTAAGGATAGAGAAGTGAAAATAGAGATGAGCAACATTGCACTTCTCATGAGTGGGAAGGAACTTCTTTATGAGGTTAAGAAGAAGGAGGACACACAATTTATTGTGGTCAGGAAGCCCAGAATTGTTTTCACCAGTACAAGGATAGATGATTTACCAAAAGAAATCCAGGAGTTGCTAGGAGAGTTTGCTAATATAGTAGTGGATGAACTACCTTTTTCATTGCCACCTATCAGGAGTATAAGTCATCATATTGATCTTATACCTGGAGCCAGTTTACCGAACAAAGCAGTGTACAGATTGACGCTGCAGGAAAATGAAGAAGTTAAGAGACAGGTCCAGGATTTAATGGACAAAGGATTGATTCGAGAAAGCTTGAGTCCATGTGTTGTTCCGATAGTGCTCATCCCAAAGAAATATGGAGGCTAGAGAATGTGTACAGTCTCAAGGGTGATCAATAAGATTACCATCAGATATAGATTTCCATTGCCAAAGATCGACGACTTGATGGATTGCTTGAGTGGAGAAAGATGTTTTTCAAAGATTGATTTGAAAAGCGGATATCATCAAATTCGGATGAGAGAAGGTGATGAATGGAAGACACCATTCAAAACGAATGAGGCGTTGTATGAATGGATTGTCATGCCATTTGGATTTCCGAATGCACCCAATTCTTTCATGAGGTTGATGAATGAAGTCCTGAAGGATTTCATAGGGAAATTTGTCATTGTATATCTTGACGATATATTAATTTTCAGCAAAACAGAAGCAAAACACTTAAAGAAATTAGTTGAAGTAATGAGGAGATTACAGCAAGAGAAATAGTTTATCAATATGAATAAATCATCATTTATGAGGACATAACTCATTTATTTAGGTTTTTTTATCTCTGCAAATGAATTGAAAATGGATCCGAAAAAGATTAAGGAGATTAAGAATTGGCCATCGCCGAAGAGTATATTTGAGGTACGAAGCTTCCATGGTTTGGATATCTTCTACATGAAATTCATCTGGAACTTCAGTGGAATTAGCACACCGATGATGGATACGGTGAAGAAAAGACATAAATCTTTTCACTGGACAGAGGAAGCAGAGAAGAGTTTCAATCTGCTGAAGAAGAAGATCACTAAGCAACCAATTCTAGTTTTGCCATATTTTAGCAAGACATTCTAGGTTAGGTGTGACATGAGTGGGTTTGAAATTGGAGTGGTCTTGAGCCAAGACGACAAGTCGGTCACATATTTCAGTGAAAAAATGAATGAAGCGAAGATTAATTACTCCACATATGACAAGGAATTCTATGCAATCATATAAGCATTGAAGAAATGGAGACACTATTTGGTTCCCAAGGAGTTTGTTTTGTATAGCGATAATCACGCTTTGTAATTTGTGACTCAACAGGAGAAGTTTAACCAAAAGCATGCTAAATGGGTTGAATACATGCAAAATTTTACTTTTGTGATTAAGCATATTTCTGGAATTGCTAACAAAGTTGTTGATGCTTTGAGCAGGAAATCTTTGCATATGCAGGAATTCAGAGTCAAGATTTTAGGTTTTGATAACCTCAAAGAAATGTACAGGGATGACCTAGATTTTAAAGAGGCATATGAGGCATCTGAGAATCCAATTCTCAGGGACAGAAGCCAATGGACTGAATACATGATCCATGATGGATTA
This sequence comes from Picea glauca, assembly GCA_000966675.3. Lineage (NCBI taxonomy): Eukaryota > Viridiplantae > Streptophyta > Pinopsida > Pinales > Pinaceae > Picea > Picea glauca. The sequence continues at coordinate 640,071 of JZKD02S0075651.1, forward strand.
TTGTTCAGAGGCAATCAGTTTTGTATTCCAAAATGCTCCATGAGGGAGAATTTGTTGAAATAAAAATATAGTGGAGGATTGGTCGGACACTTCCGTCATGATAAGATGTTCTCAAAGTTGAATCGCTCCTATTTTTGGTCAGGGATTAGGAAATATGTTAAGAAATTTGTGGACAGATGTAGAATTTGTTAGCACACGAAGGGAAAAAGACAAAACACGGGGTTATATCAACCATTACCCATGCCAGAAAGGCCGTGGGATGAAGTGAGCATGGATTTTATATTTGGACTGCCAAGAACACAAAGAGGATGTGATTCAATCTTTGTGGTAGTCAACAGATTTTCAAAGATGGCACATTTCATACCATGCCAGAAAACCAGCGACGCAACTCATATTGCGAACCTGTTTTTCAAGGAAGCCGTCAGACTTCATGGCTTGGCAAGGAGTATCATTTATGATCGAGATACCAAGTTCATAGGACATTTCTGGAGGACCTTATGGAAGAAGTTGGGGACAAGTTTATCTTTTAGTTCAGCATATCATCCTCAAAGGGATGTACAAACAGAGGTTGTGAACAGAAGCTCGGGAGATTTGTTAAGAAGCTTAGTGACTGAACACCACAGTCAGTGGGATCACATTCTGCCACAGGCAGAATTTTCTTATAATGATTTTATTAACAGAAGCATAGGGCAAAGTCCATTCCAGATTGCATATGGAATGTATCCAAGGGGAGTTTATAAATTGAAAGATTCGGAACAAAATTAATTTAGGAGTGCTAGTGCAGAGGACTTTGCAGAAGGAACGAAGGAGATTCTCAGCCAAATTAATGTTTGACTGCAAAGTTCAAATCAAGAATACAAGTGGAGAGCAGATCAACACAGGCGAGAACTTCACTTTGAAGTTGGTGATCTAATTCTTTCACATCTGAGGAACGAGAGGTTCCCAAGGGGAATGTATAACAAATTGAAGATGAAAAAGATTGGGCCGTGCAAGGTCATAAGAAAATTTGGGAAAAACGCATATGAGATTGAACTACCCGATGGGGTCAAAATCTCACCGATATTCAATGTCACGGATTTGTACCCTTACAGAGCTAAAGAAGCAGGAGCAGAAGATGGACAGAAACAAATTCAATGGACAAAACAAATGCCTGTAGCTGAAAAGCCATAGATGGAAATCATAATTGACAAAAGGGTTCGCAAAAAGACCAAGAGAAAAGAGTATTTTGAATACTTGGTCAAATGGAAGGGAGATCCAGTTGAAGATGCCAGTTGAGAGGATGAAGCATAAATTCATAGGCATGGACAGACCGTGCAAGAACTCATGAACAGAAGTTCATGAAAATTTTCAAGCAAGGGAGTATGATGCAGGAGCATCGTAAGCAGCCAGCCAAGCAAGCAACGTAAAAGGCGGAAGACAACTGGAAAAGCACCAGCGCACATTTTTGAAATGTTTGGAAAAGTTAATGAAGTGGATATTAATGTGAGAGCTGGGGAAAGTGTACTTACATTTATATCTTAGATATTGTAAACATATCTTGAGCACTGCTCTCATCTGTAGAATGTAAAGGCATTTATACGTAATTAATGAAAATAGGTAGATTTGAATTCATAGATTAGACAGTTTAGAGAGTAGGAGGGAAAACAGATATAGAAACCCTCACCCTTGTATCATTGTAACATTATGATCATTCAAAATTCATAAGTTGGAGAGTTGTAGCAGAGAGTTGTAGAGAAGAGCCCATGTACAGGAGCACTTGAGTTAATATATGAAGGCTTTGACTCAATTTTCATGGTGTTATGATGCTTACTGTTTACATTTGTTGAATGGTATGTTTACAGTTGCTTTGTTTCTATGTTATGCATTTGTGTACATGCTGTGTGTATGATTTCATGTTGAATATATGAATTCTGAGAGAGGAGAAGGATGAATTTAAATTGTTTCTCTTCTTGAGAATTCCTACAAGGAGTGTAGTGAATGTCCGCAAAGTGTGCATTGACGAGGGTTTGAGTTTTATCTAAAAAATATCAGAAGAGATACCGTTGTTTTCATACCAGCAGAAGCGCAAGTGAAGCACAGAGTCGTGCAACATGTGTGCAGGCTAGTTAAAACCTTAGAAGTTATCAACTAAGGTGAAGGTTGAAGGATTGTTGTTGCAAAGAGCGCACAGAGTCGAGGACTCAAATAACCAGAGGTTATTTGAAAGATTGCCGCAAGGAGTGCAAGTAGGATCTCTCTTGGAGAGTTAAGTTTACAAGTGAAATCTCAGAAGGGTTAGTACCTTTGAAGAGTTCAAAGGAATACGGGGAGCGAAATCATCACGCAGAAGTTAAGTTCAGTGGAAGGACACCAAGTCAATTTGGCCAGAGATTCTTGAGAAGTGAATCAGACGATTACAATTCTCCGTGGAGAACTCGCGAAGTCACAAGGATCGTAGGATCCAGTGAAGCTGGAAGGTGGTTAGGAGTTGGGTGAACCCATCCCTTTTGTTTCAAGAATCAATGTGGACCATTTATTGTGGTCAGTTGAGCCATTAGATCAGTTCAAAATTTCGAGTTTCGTAAGGTTGAAGTGCAGACCAAAACCTTTGGTCATTCACATTCGTGAACCACGAAAGTGATTATTGCGTGTGCAACTGAATGAGTGAGTTTCAGTACTTCGGAAATTTGGGGTTCGGTATTTCGGGAGTACTAATGACAAGGAGCCGGGACATAGTGGAGTGAAAATCCTGAAGTCGTGAAACGCGACAAGACTTTGGTGTGGAATTTCAGGATTTCGGCACTTCGGGTGTCGAGAAGCAGAGGGGGCAGCGATTTTTGGATTCAAGAGTTCAATCTTCTTGTTCACAAAATCCCAAAGAGAAGAATGAGAAAACTCCCGAAAAGGTCGTGGAAGAATAGATTTGGGCTCCAATCGGGTTTTGGGGCTCCGGGAGTCAAGAGACAGATTTGCATGTCAACGCAACTCCTGGAATCGTGAAGAGAAAAAAGTCGAAAGAAGGATCCCAAGAACCAGTCAGAGGATACGTGTGACGGAAGGCTAAAGAGGTGGTCAAGCTTTAGTGAAATTCCAGAAAGACCATCGATCTCACCCAAAAGGGGAAATTTCATAAACTAGCAAAATCATAAGGGAAGATTAACGAGCATTGGTCGATCACTCAAGTCCTGAAAAGCCTAAATAAGTGGCAATAAGAGGCGTGTGTTCAGCGCATTGAAGTAGTCAACCCTCATTGACGTTTAGGGTTTTAGAGGTTGAAGAGACAAGGGCTCGACAACAGGATTCACGATATCATGAAATCCGAAATCCCAAAAGGGAAAAAGCCCCAATCACATTTGTTGGTCGGTTGTGGAGTTAACATCAGTGTTTGATCATGTAGGCATAACTTAGAAGGACATGTGGAATACACATGTTTGTGTGTGTGAAGTATTCCCTATGGGGAAATCAAAGAGTCAATCAGACTCAGGGGAAGATTTAGAATGATCCTGCGTGGATCTTGGCCCGAGGGTCGGGGGTCTGCGTCGATTTGTGGTATCAGAGTTACAGAACAACTTCTTTGCTTTCTGTAGTAGAGAGAAGGGAGGAAATTTTACATCCATGCCACTAAGAAGAAGAGATAGGAAAATACTTGATCCAGTAGAAGAAAGAGAAATGTTGAGAAGAAGAGACAGGAAAATACCTGATCCAGTAAGGGAAAAAGAGATGTGTGAATTACATGCCAGGCTTGATGCTATGGAGACAGCAAAGAGGCACACAGTTGACATTGGACATATCAGCGAGGTTGAAAGTGAATATGAAGCCAAAATCAAAGAAGTTGAAGTTGAAGATGCTACAGAAGAACACCTATTCAGGGTTGTTACAAGGATAGGTGCTAGAGAAAAAATGGACATTCCAGTGTGCGAAGGAAACTTGGATGTTGAAGAACTTCTAGACTAGATTAGGACTCTAGACAAATACTTCGACTATGAGGATGTTGAGGAAGATAAGAAAGCCAAACATATTGTTACCAGACTTAAAGGGCATGCAACATTGTGGTGGGATGAAATGCAAGCTGACAGACGCTGCAAAGGCAACCAGAAAATCAAAAGATGGGATAGAATGGTTGCAAAGATGAAAGACAAATTTATACCCAAGGATTATCAAATCACTCTGTTTCGGAGGATGCAGAATATGAGACAAAAGTTGATGTCATTGAAAGAATACACTGAATAATTCTATAGGATAAACATCAGAGCAAGTCATCGGGAAAGCGATGATGAAAAAGTTGCCAGGTACATGAATGGTCTACTATATGACCTTCAAGATGAGATGAACATGATGACCATTCAGACTATGGAAGATTCTTATCAGATGGCTCTAAAGGCTAAAGAGAAGTTGAGCCCAAAGCAAGGTCAAAGAGGCCGAGGTAGAAGTCAAGACAGAGGCAAAACAATTGCCTGAGACAGAACTTAGAGACCTAAAGAAGAGGGAAAGAAACCTCAAACTCAACCTGAGAGGGGAGGAAGCTCACAAGGAAGGCAGTATGCTGATAGAAATATTTTTCCTCAAGCCAGAGGAAGAGGAAGAGGTAGAGGAGGTGTAGTGAAATGCTTTGTCTGTGGAAAAATAAGACACAAATCCTATGAGTGTCCAGATAAGAAGAAAGATGGTGGTGAAAATCACATTGCCGAAGCTCAAGGGAGGAATGTAGAGGCAGAAGACACTGAGATTGAAATATCCTTAATGATGAGGAAAGTTCTGTTGAAGCCAGAGAAGGAGGCAAAGAACCCAGCCCAAAGAAATAGTCTGTTTTGGACTGCTTGCAAAACTAAACACAAGGTATGCAAGTTCATAGTGGACAGCGGTAGCACATAAAATATCGTATCTACAGAGATGGTAGAAAAAATAGAGCTGGAGACTGTTGTACATCTAAGCCCATACAGAGTTTCGTGGCTACAAAAAGGACATCAGGTAAATGTCACTAAACAATGTTTAGTTGAATTTAAAATAGGAGGATATAAAGATGAAATATTATGTGATGCCATTCCCATGGATGTTTCTCATCTATTTTTGGGTATACCATGGCAATATGAAAAAAACGTAGTTCATGATGGGAGAAAGAACACATACACCCTGTAGAAAAATGGCAGGACTCAAATGTTGTTGCCAATTAAGGATAGAGAAGTGAAAATAGAGATGAGCAACACTGTACTTCTCATGAGTGGGAAGGAACTTCTTTATGAGGTTAAGAAGAAGGAGGACACACAATTTATTGTGGTCAAGAAGCCCAGAATTGTTTTCACTAGTACAAGGATAGATGATTTACCAGAAGAAATCTAGGAGTTGCTAGGAGAGTTTGCTAATATAGTAGTGGACGAAATACCTTGTTCATTGCCACCTATCAGGAGTATAAGTCATCATATCGATCTTATGCTTGGAGCCAGTTTATCGAACAAAAGAGCATACAGATTGGCACCGTGGGAAAATGAAGAAGTTAAGAGACAGGTCCAGGACTTAATGGACAAAGGATTGATTCGAGAAAGCTTGAGTCCATGCGTTGTTCCGACAGTGCTCAACCCAAAGAAAGATGGAGGCTAGAGAATGTGTACAGACTCAAGGGAGATCAATACGATTACCATCAGATACAGATTTCCATTGCCAAGGATGGATGACTTGATGGATTGCTTGAGTGGAGCAAGATGTTTTTCAAAGATTGATTTGAAAAGCGGATATCATCAAATTTGGATCAGAGAATGTGATGAATGGAAGACATCATTCAAGATGAATGAGGGGCTATATGATTGGCTTGGCATGCCATTTGGCTGAACGAATGCACCTAGTACTTTCATGAGGTTGATGAACAAAGTCCTGAAGGATTTCATAGGGAAATTTGTCATTGTATATCTTGACGATATATTAATTTTCAAAAAAACAGAAGCAGAACACTTAAAGAATTTAGTTGCAGTAATGAGGAGATTACTGCAAGAGAAATTGTTGATCAATATAAAGAAATCGTCATTTATGAGGACAGAACTCATTTATTTGGGTTTTGTTATCTCTACAAATGAGTTGAAAATGGATCCGGAAAAGATAAAGGCGATTAAGAATTGGCCATCATCGAAGAGTATATTTGAAGTATGAAGCTTCCATGGTTTGGCTAGATTCTACAGGAAATTCATCTGTAAATTCAGTGGAATTAGCACACCGATAATGGATACGATGAAGAAAAGACATAAATCTTTTCACTGGACAGAGGAAGTAGAGAAGATTTTCAATCTGCTGAAGAATAAGATCACTGAGCAACCAATTATGGTTTTGCTACATTTTAGCAAGACATTCCAGGTCAGGTGTGACGTGAGTGGGTTTGCAATTGGAGTGGTATTGAGCCAAGATGACAGGCCGATCACATATTTCAGTGAAAAATTGAATGAAGCGAAGATTAATTACTCCACATATGACAAGGAATTTTATGCAGTCATACAAGCATTGAAGAAATGGAGACACTATTTGGTTCCCAAGAAGTTTGATTTGTACAACGATAATCATGCTTTGCAATTTGTGACTCAACAGAAGAAGTTGAACCAAAAGCATGCTAAATGGGTTGAATACATGCAAAATTTTACTTTTTTGATTAAGCATATTTTTGGAACTGCTAACAAAGTTGTTGATGCTTTGAGCAGGAAATGTTTGCTTATGCAGGAATTCAAAGTCAAGACTTTAGGTTTTGATAACCTCAAAGAAATGTACAGGGATGACCTAGATTTTAAAGAGGCATACGAAGCATCTGAGAATCCAGTTCTCAAGGATAGAAGCCAATGGACTGAATACATGATCCAGGATGGATTATTGTTGAGAGGCAATTATTTATGTATTCCAAAATGCTCCATGAGGGGGAATTTGCTGAAATAAAAACACAGTGGAGGATTGGTCGGACACTTCGGTCATGATCAGATGTTCTCAAAGTTGACTGGCTCCTATTTTTGGCCAAGGATTAGGATAGATGATTAAGAAAGTTGACGTTGGAGATATCAACGAGGATGAAAGTGAAGATGAAGCCGAAAATGAAGAAGTTGCAGTCGAAGATGCTGCAGAAGAATGCCTATTCAGGGTTGTTGCAAGGATAGGTGCTAGAGAAAAAATGGACATTCCAGTGTATGAAGGAAACTTGGATGTTGAAGAACTTCTAGACTGGATTAGGACTCTAGACAAATACTTCAACTATGAGGATGTCGAGAAAGATAAGAAAGTCAAACATGTTGTTACCAGACTTAAAGGGCATGCAACACTATGGTGGGATGAACTGCAGGATGACAGACGCTGTAAAGGCAAGTAGAAAATCAAAAGCTGGGATAGAATGGTTGCAAAGAAGAAAGCCAAATTTATACCCAAGGATTATCAAATCACTCTGTTTCGGAGGGTGCAAAATTTGAGAGAGAAGTTGATGTCATTGAAAGAATACACTGAATAATTCTACAGGATAAACATCAGAGCAGGTCATCGAGAAAGCGATGATGAAAAATTTTCCAGGTACATGAATGGTCTACAATATTACCTTCAAGATGAGATGAGCATGATGACCATTGAGACTGTGGAAGATGCTTATCAGATGGCTCTAAAGGCTGAAGAGAAGTTGATCCCAAATCAAGTTCAAAGAGGCCAAGGTAGAAGTCAAGCCAAAGGCAAAACAATTGTCCAAGACAGAACTCGGAGACCTAAAGAAGAGGGAAAGAAACCTCTAACTCAATATGAGAGGGGAGGAAGCTCACAGGGAAGGCAGTATGCTGATAGAAATACTTTTCCTCGAGCCAGAGGAAGAGGAAGAGGCAGAGAAGGTAAAGTGAAATGCTTCGTCTGTGGAAAAATCAAACATAAATCCTATGAGTGTCAGAATAAGAAGAAATATGGTGGTGAAACTCACATTACCAAGGGTGGAATGTAGAGGTAGAAGACGCTTAGGGTTGAAGATCCTTAATGATGAGGAAAGTTCTCTTGAAGCCAGAGAAGGAGGCAAAGAACCTAGCCTAAAGAAACAGTCTGTTTCAGACTTCTTGCAAAACTAAATAAAGGGTATGCAACGTCATAGTGGACAGCGGTAGCATAGACAATCTCGTATCTACAAATATGGTAGAAAAACTGGAGCTGGAGATTGTTGTACATCCAAGCCCATACAGAGTTTCATGGCTACAAAAAGGACATCAGGTAAATTTCACTAAACAGTGTTTAGTTGAATTTAAAATAGGAGGATATAATGATGAAATATTGTGTGATTTCATTCCCATGGATGTTTGTCATCTATTTCTGGGTAGACCATGGAAATATGATAGAAACGTAGTTCATGATGGGAGAAAGAACACATACACCCTGGAGAAAAATGGTAGGAATCACATGTTGCTGCCAATTAAGGATAGAGAAGTGAAAACAGAGACGACCAAAACTATACTTCTCATGAGTGCGAAGGAACTTCTTGATGAGGTTAAGAAGAAGGAGGAAACAAAATTTATTGTGGTCAGGGAGCCCATAATTGTTTTGACCAGTACAACGATAGCTGATTTACCAGAAAAAATCCAGGAGTTGCTGGGAAAGTTTGTTGATATAGTACTGGATGAACTACCTTTTTCGTTGCCACCTATAAGGAGTATAAGTCATCATATAGATCTTATACCTGGAGACAGTTTATCGAACAAAGTAGCGTACAGATTGATGCCGCAGGAAAATGAAGAAGTTAAGAGGCAGGTCCAGGACTTAATGGACAAAGAATTGATTCAAGAAAGCTTGAGTCCATACGTTGTTCCGACAGTGCTAAGCCCAAAGAAAGATGGAGGCTAGAGAATGTGTACAGACTCAAGGGAGATCAATAAGATTACCATCAGATACAAATTTCCATTTCCAAGGATGGACGACTTGATGGATTGCTTGAGTGGAGCAAGATTTTTTTCAAAGATTGATTTGAAAAGCGGATATCATCAAATTCGGATGAGAGAAGGTGATGAATGGAAGATAGCATTCAAGATGAATGAGGGGCTGTATGAATGTCTTGTCATGTCATTTGGCTTAACAAATGCACCTAGTACTTTCATGAGGTTTATGAACGAAGTCCTGAAGGATTTCATAGGGAAATTCGTCATTGTATATCTTGATGATATATTAATTTTCAGCAAAACAGAAGCAGGACACTTAAAGCATTTAGTTACAGTAATGAGAAGATTACAGCAAGAGAAATTGTTGATCAATATGAAGAAATCATCATTTATGAGGATAGTACTCATTTATTTGGGTTTTGTTATCTCTGCAAATGAGTTGAAAATGGATCCGGAAAGATAAAGGCGATTAAGAATTGGCCATCGCCGAAGAGTATATTTGAAGTATGAAGCTTCCATGGTTTGGCTAGCTTCTACAAAAAATTCATCTAGAACTTCAGTGGAATTAGCACACTGATGATGGATACGGTGAAGAAAAGACATAAATCTTTTCACTGGATAGAGGAAGCAAATAAGAGTTTCAATCTGCTGAAGAAGAAGATCACTGAGCAACTAATTATGGCTTTTCCATATTTTCGCAAGACATTCCAGGTTAGGTGTGACGCGAGTGGGTTTGCAATTGGAGTGGTATTGAGCCAAGACGACAGGTCGGTCACATATTTCAGTGAAAAACTGAATGAAGCGAAGATTAAGTACTCCACATATGACAAGGAATTCTATGCAGTCATACAAGCATTGAAGAAATGGAGACACTATTTAGTTCCCAAAGAGTTTGTTTTGTACAGCGATAATCACACTTTGCAATTTGTGACTCAATAGGAGAAGTTGAACCAAAAGCATGCTAAATGGGGTGAATGCATGCAAAATTTTACTTTTGTGATTAGGCATATTTCTGGAACTGCTAACAAAGTTGTTGATGCTTTGAGCAGGAAATGTTTGCTTATGCAAGAATTCAGAGTCAAAACTTTAGGTTTTGATAACCTCAAAGAAATGTACAAGGATGAACTAGATTTTAAGGAGGCATATGAGGCATCTGAGAATCCAATTCTTAGGGACAGAAGCCAATGGACTAAATACATGATCCAGAATGGATTATTGTTCAGGGGCAATCAGCTATGTATTCCAAAATGCTCCATGAGGGAGAATTTGCGGAAAGAAAAACACAGTGGAGGATTGGTCGGACACTTCGGTCATGATAAGACGTTCTCAAAGTTGAATGGATGCTATTTTTGGCCAGGGATGAGGACAGATGTTAAGAAATTTGTGGACAGATGCAGAATTTGTCAGCACACGAAAGGAAAAAGACAGAACATAGGGTTATATCAACCATTACCCATAGTAGAAAGGTCGTGGGATGCAGTGAGCATGGATTTTATATTGGGACTGCCAAGAACACAAAGAGGATGTGATTCAATCTTTGTGGTAGTCGACAGATTTTCAAAAATGGCACATTTCATACCATGCCAGAAAACCAGCGACGCAACTCATATTGTGAACCTGTTGTTCAAGGAAGTCGTCAGACTTCACGGCTTGCCAAGGAATATCATTTCTGATCAAGATACCAAGTTCATAGGACATTTCTGGAGGACCTTATGGAAGAAGTTGGGGACAAGTTTGTCTTTTAGCTCAACATATCATCCTCAAACGGATGGACAAACAGAGATCGTGAACAGGAGCTTGGGAGATTTGTTAAGAAGCTTAGTGACTGAACACCACAGTCAGTGGGATCATTTTCTTCCACAAGCAGAATTTGCTTATAATGATTTTCTTAACAGAAGCACAGGGCAGGGTCCATTCCATATTTTATATGGAATCCAGCCAAGGGGATTTTCTGAATTGAAAGATTCGGAACAAAATAAATTCAGGAGTGCTAGTGGAGAGGACTTTGCAAAAGGAGTGAACGAGCTTCTCAACCAAATTAAGGAGAGATTGCAAAGTTCAAATCAAGAATACAAGCGGAGAGCAGATCAACACTGGCGAGAATTTCACTTTGAAGTTGGTGATCTGATTCTTGCACATCTAAGGAAGGAGAGGTTCCCAAGGGGAATGTATAACAAACTGAAGATGAAAAAGATTGGATCGTGCAAGTTCATAAGGAAATTTGGGGCAAATGCATATGAGATTGAACTACCTGATGGGGTCAAAATCTCACCCATATTCAATATCGCAGATTTGTACCCTTACATAGCTGAAGAAGCAGGAGCAGAAGATGAGCAGAAAGAAATTCAATGGACAAAACAAATGCCTGTAGCTAAAAAACCACAGATGGAAAGCATAATTGACAAAAGGGTTCGCAAAAAGACCAAGAGAAAAGAGTATTTTGAATACTTGGTCAAATGGAAGGGACATCCAGCTGAAGATGCCAGTTGGGAGGATGAAGCATAAATTCATAGGCATGGACAAACTGTGCAAGAACTCATGAACAGAAGTTCATGAAAATTTTCACGCGAGGGAGTATGATGCAAGAGCATCGTAAGCAACCAGCCAAGCAAGCAACGTAAAAGGCAATAGACAGCTGGAAAAGCACCAGTGGACGTTTTTGAAATGTTTTGAAAAGTTAATGAAGTGGATATTAATGTGATAGATGGGGAATGCGTACTTACATTTATATCTTAGATATTGTAAACAGATCTTGAGAACTGCTCTCATCTGTAGAATGTAAAGGCATTTATACATAATTAATGAAAGTAGGTAGATTTGAATTCATGGATTAGACAGTTTAGAGAGTAGGAGGGAAAACGGATATAGACACCCTCACCCTTGTATCATTGTAACATTATGATCATTCAGAATTCATAAGTTGGAGAGTTGTAGCAGAGAGTTGTAGAGAAGAGCCTATGTATAGGAGCACTTGAGTTAATATATGAAGGCATTGACTGAATTTTCATGGTGTTATAATGCTTACTGTTTACATTTGTTGAATGGTATGTTTACAGTTTCTTTGTTTCTGTGTTATGCATTTGTTTACATGCTGTGTGTATGATTTCATGTTGAATATATGAAGTCTGAGAGAGGAGAAGGATGAGTTTCAATTGTTTCTCTTCCTGAGAATTCCTGCAAGGAGTGCAGCGAACGTCCGCAAGGTGTGCATTGACGAGGGTCTGAGTTTTATCTCAGAAAGTTCAGGAGAGATACCGTTGTTCTCATACCAGCAGAAGCGCAAGAGAAGCATAGAGTCGTGCAAGGTGTGTGCAGGCTAGTTGAAACCTTAGAAGTTATCAACTAAGGTGAAGGTGGAAGGACTGTTGTTGCAAAGAGCGCACAGAGTTGAGGACTCAAATAACCAGAGGTTATTTGAAAGATTTCCGCAAGGAGTGCAAGCAATATCTCTCTTAGAGACTTATGTTTACAAGTGAAAGCTCGGGAGGGTTAGTACCTTTGAAGAGTTCAAAGGAAGATGGGGAGTGAAATCATTGCGCAGAAGTTAACTTCAGTGGAAGGATGCCAAGTCAGTTTGGCCAAAGATTCTTGAGGAGTGAATTAGACAGTTAGTATTCTCCATGGAGAACTCGCGAAGTCGCGAGGACCGTAGGATCTAGTGAAGCTGGAAGGTGGTTAGGAGTTGGGTGATCCCATCCCTTTTGTTTCAAGAATCAATGTGGACCGTTTATTATGGTCAGTTGAGTCGTTAGATCATTTTGGAATTTTGGGTTTCATAAGGTTGAAGTGCAGACCAAAACCTTTGGTCATTCACATTCACAAACCGTGAAAGGGATTACCACATGTGCAGTTGAATGAGGGAGTTTCAGCACTTCAGGAATTTGGCATTCAGTATTTCAGGAGTCCTGACGACAAGGAGCCGGGACATAGTGGAGTGAAAATCCCAAAGTCGTGAAACGCGACAGGACTTTGGTGTGGAATTTCGGGATTTCGGCATTTCGGGTGTAGGGAAGCAGAGGGAGCAACGATTTTTGGAATTGAGAGTTCAAACTTCTAGTTCATGAAATCCTGAAGAGAAGAAGGAGAAAACTCCTGAAAAGGTCGCGAAAGAATAGCTTTGGGCTCCAATCAGATTTTGGGATGCTAGGAGTCAAGAGACAGATTTGCATGTCAACGCAACTCCCGAAATCGTGAAGAGAAAAAAGCCGAAAGCAGGATTCCAGGCACCAGTTGGAGGATACGTGTGACGAAAACTGAAAGAGGTGGTCGAGTTTCAGCGAAAGTCACGAAAGACAATTGGTCTTGCCCAAAAGGGGAAATTTCAGAAACCGGGAAATCATAAGGGAAGAGGAATGAGTGTTGGTCAATCACTCAAGTACCGAAAAGCCTAAATAAGTGGCAACAAGAGGCGTGTGTTTGGTGCATTGAAGGAGTCAACCCTCGTTGACTTTTCGAGTTTTGAAGGTTGAAGAGACAAGGGCTCAACAACAGGATTCGCGAGATCGCGAAATTCAAAATCCCAAAAGGGAAAAAGCCCCGATCACATTTGTTGGTCAGTTGTGGAGTTAACGCCAGTGTTTGATCACGTAGGCATAACTCAGAAGGACCTATGGAATACACCTTTTTGTTTGTGTGAAGTATTCCCTGTGGGGAAATCAAAGAGTCAATCAGACTCAGGGGAAGATTTAGAACGATCCTGCACGGATCTTGGCCCAAGGGTCGGGGGTCTGTGTCAATTTGTGGTATCAGAGCTGCAGAACAAGTTCTTTGCTTTCTGTAGTAGAGAGAAGAGAGGAAATTTTACATCCATGCCACTGAGAAGAAGAGACAGGAAAATACCTAATCCAGTAGAGGAAAGATAAATGTCGAGAAGAAGAGACAGCTAAATACCTGATCCATCAAGGGAAAGAGAGATGCGTGAATTATGTGTCAGGCTTGATGCTACGGAGACAGCACAAAGGCTCAAAGTTGATGCAGGAGATATCAGCAAGGTGAAAAGTGAATATGAAGCCAAAAATGAAGAAGTTGCAGTCAAAGATGCTACAGAAGAACGCCTATTCAGGGTTGTTGCAAGGATAGGTGCTAGAGAAAAAATGGACATTCCAGTGTATGAAGGAAACTTGGATGTTGAAGAACTTCTAGACTAGATTAGGACTCTAGACAAATGCTTCGACTATGAGGATGTCGAGGAAGATAAGAAAGTCAAACATGATGTTACCAGACTTAAAGGGCATGCAACACTATGGTGGGATGAACTGCAGGCTGACAGACGCTGCAAAGGCAAGCAGAAAATCAAAAGATGGGATAGAATGGTTGCAAAGATGAAAGCAAAATTTATACCCAGGGATTATCAAATCACTCTGTTTCGGAGGATGCATAATTTGAGACGAAATTTGATGTCATTCAAAGAATACACTAAAGAATTCTACAGGATAAACATCAGAGCAGGTCATCAGGAAAGCGATGATGAAAAAAAATTCAGGTAAATGAATGGTCTATGATATGACCTTCAAGATGAGATGAGCATGATGACCATTCATACTGTGGAAGATGCTTATCATATGGCTCTAAATGCAGAAGAGAAATTGAGCCCAAAGCAAGGTCAAAGAGGCCGAGGTAGAAGTCAAGCCAAAGGCAAAAAAATTGCCTGAGACAGAACTTAGAGACCTAAAGAAGAGGGAAAGAAACCTCAAACTCAACCTGAGAGGGGAGGAAGCTCACAAGGAAGGCAGTATGCTGATAGAAATACTTTTCCTCGAGCTAGAGGAAGACGAAGAGGTAGAGGAGGTGAAGTGAAATGCTTCGTCTATGGAAAAATCGGACATAAATCCTATGAGTGTCCAGATAAGAAGAAAGATGGTGGTGAAACTCATATTGACGAAGCTCAAGGGAGGAATGTAGAGGCAGAAGACGTTGAGGGCGGAAGATCCTTAATGATGAGGAAAGTTCTCTTGAAGCCAAAGATGGAGGAAAAGAACCCATCCCAAAGAAACAGTCTGTTTCAGACTGCTTGCAAAACTAAAGACAGGGTATGCAAGGTCATAGTGGATAGTGGTAGCACAGACCATCTCGTATCTACAGAGATGGTAGAAAAACTGGAGTTGGAGACTGTTGTACATCCATGCCCATAAAGAGTTCGTGGCTACAAAAAGGAAATCAGGTAAATGTCACTAAACAGTGTTTAGTTGAATTTAAAATAGGAGGATATAAAGATGAAATATTGTGTGATGTCATTCCCATGGATGTTTGTCATCTATTGTTGGGTAGACCATGGAAATATGAAAGAAACGTAGTTCATGATGGGAGAAAGAACACATACACCATGGAGAAAAATGGTAGGACTCACATGTTGTTGCCAATTAAGGATAAAGAAGTGAAAACAGAGACGAGAAAAATTGTACTTCTCATGAGTGGGAAGGAACTTCATGATGAGCTTAAGAGGAAGGAGGACACACAATTTATTGTGGTCAAGAATCCCTGAATTTTTTTGACCAGTACAAGAATAGATGATTTACCAGAAAAAATCCAGGAGTTGCTGGGAGAGTTTGTTAATATAGTAGTGGATGATATCTTGTTCGTTTCCACCTTTCAGGAGTATAAGTCATCATATCGATCTTATACCTGGACCCAGTTTACCGAACAAAGCAGCGCACAGATTGACACCGCAGGAAAATGAAGAAGTTAAGGAAAATCCAGGACTTAATAGACAAAGGATTGATTCGAGAAAGCTTGAGTCCATGTGTGGTTCTGACACTGCTAAGACCAAAGAAAGATGGAGGCTATAGAATGTGTACAGACTCAAGGATGATCAATAAGATTACCATCAGATACAAATTTCCATTGCCAAGGATGGATGACTTGATGGATTGCTTGAGTGGCGAAAGATTTTTTTCAAAGATTGATTTGAAAAGCGGATATCATCAAATTCGAATGAGAAAAGGTGATGAATGGAAGACAGCATTCAAGACGAATGAGGGGTTTTATGAATGGATTTTCATGTCATTTGGCTTAACGAATGTGCCTAGTACTTTCATGAGGTTGATGAACGAAGTCCTGAAGGATTTCATAGGGAAATTTGTCATTGTATATCTTGATGATATATTAATTTTCAGCAAAACAGAAGAAGGACACTTAAAGCATTTAGTTACAGTAATGAGAATATTACAGCAAGAGAAATTGTTGATCAATATGAAGAAATCTTCATTTATGAGGACAAAACTCATTTATTTGGGTTTTGTTATCTCTGCAAATGAGTTGAAAATGGATCCGAAAAAGATAAAGGTGATTAAGAATTGGCCAACGCCGAAGAGTATATTTGAAGTATGAAGCTTCCATTGTTTGGCTAGCTTCTACAAGAAATTCATCTAGAACTTCAGTGGAATTATCACACCGATGATGGATACAGTGAAGAAAAGACATAAATCTTTTCACTAGACAGAGGAAGCAGAGAAGAGTTTCAATCTGCTGAAGAAGAAGATCACTGAGAAACCAATTCTGGTTTTGCCATATTTTAGCAAGACATTCCAGGTCATGTGTGACGTGAGTGGGTTTGCAATTGTAGCGGCCTTAAGCCAAGATGACAGGTTGGTCGCATATTTCAGTGAAAAACTAAATGAAGCGAAGATTAAGTACTCCACATATGACAAGGAATTCTATGCAGTCATACAAGCATTGAAGAAATGGAGACACTATTTGGTTCCCAAGGAGTTTGTTTTGTACAACAATAATCATGCTTTGAAATTTGTGACTCAACAGTAGAAGTTGAACCAAAAGCATGCTAAATGGGGTGAATACATGCAAAATTTTACTTTTGTGACTAAGCATATTTCTAGAATTGCTAACAAAGTTGTTGATGCTTTGAGCAGGAAATGTTTACTTATAAAGGAATTCAGAGTTAAGACTTTAGGTTTTGATAACCTCAAAGAAATGTACAAGGATGACCCAGATTTTAATGAGGCATATTAGGCATCTGAGAATCCAATTCTCAGGGATAGAATCCAATGGACTGAATACATGATCCAGGATGGATTACTGTTCAGGGGCAATCAGCTATGTATTCCAAAATGCTCCCTGAGGGAGAATTTGCGGAAAGAAAAACACAATGGAGGATTGGTCAGACACTTCGGTCATGATAAGATGTTCTCAAAGTTGAATGGATCCTATTTTTGGCCAGGGATGAGGACATATGTTAAGAAATTTGTGGACAGATACAGAATTTGTCAGCACACGAAAGGAAAAAGACAAAACATGGGGTTATATCAACCATTACCCATACCAGAAAGGTCGTGGGACGCAGTGAGCATGGATTTTATATTGGGACTACCAAGAACACAAAGAGGATGTGATTCAATCTTTGTGGCAGTAGACATGTTTTCAAAGATGGCACATTTCATGCCATGCCAGAAAAGCAGTGACGCAACTCATATTGCGAACTTGTTTTTCAAGGAAGTCGACAAACTTCACGGCTTGCCAAGGAGTATCATTTCTGATCGAGATACCAAGTTCGTGGGACATTTCTGGAGGACCTTATGGAAGAATTTGGGGACAAGTTTGTCTTTTAGCTCAACATATCATCCTCAAATGGATGGACAGACAGAGGTTGTAAACAGGATCTTGGAAGATTTGTTAAGAAGCTTAGTGACTGAACACCACAGTCAGTGGGATCACATTTTGCCACAGGCAGAATTTTCTTATAATGATTTTATTAACATAAGCATAGGGAAAAGTCCATTCCGGATTTCATATGGAATGCAGCCAAGGGGAGTTTATAAATTGAAAGATTCGGAACAAAATGAATTTAGGAGTGCTACTGCAGAGGACTTTGCAGAAGGAACGAAGGAGATTCTCAGCCAAATTAACGGGAGACTGCAAAGTTCAAATCAAGAATACAAGTGGAGAGCAGATCAACATAGGCGAGAACTTCACTTTGAAGTTGGTGATCTGATTCTTTCACATCTGAAGAACGAGAGGTTCCCAAGGGGAATGTATAACAAATTGAATATGAAAAAGATTGGACCGTGCAAGGTCATAAGGAAATTTGGGAAAAATGCATATGAGATTGAACTACCCGATGGGGTCAGAATCTCACCGATATTCAATGTCACGGATTTGTACCCTTACAGAGCTAAAGAAGCAGGAGCAGAAGATGGGCAGAAACAAATTCAATGGACAAAACAAATGCCTGTAGCTGAAAAGCGACAGATGGAAATCATAATTGACAAAAGGGTTCGCAAAAAGACCAAGAGAAAAGAGTATTTTGAATACTTGGTCAAATGGAAGGGACATCCAGTTGAAGATGCTAGTTGGGAGGATGAAGCATAAATTTTTAGGCATGCATAGACTATGCAAGAACTCATGAACAAGAGTTCATGAAAATTTTCAAGCGAGGGAGTATGATGCAGGAGCATCGTAAGTAGCCTACCAAGCAAGCAATGTAAAAGGCGGAAGATAGCTGGAAAAGAACCAGTGCACGTTTTTGAAATGTTTTGAAAAGTTAATGAAGCAGATATTAATGTGATAGCTGGGGAAAGCGTACTTACATTTATATCTTAGATATTGTAAACAGATCTTGAGCACTGCTCTCATCTGTAGAATGTAAAGGCATTTATACGTAATTAATGAAAGTAGGTAGATTTGAATTCATAAATTAAACATTTTAGAGAGGAGGGAAAACAGATATAGACACCCTCTCCCTTGTATCATTGTAACATTATGATCATTTAGAATTCATAAGTTGGAGAGCTGTAGCAGAGAGTTGTAGAGAAGATCCCATGTACAGGAGCACTTGAGTTAATATATGAAGGCTTTTACTCAATTTTCATGGTGTTATGATGCTTACTATTTACATTTGTTGAATGGTATGTTTACAGTTGCTTTGTTTATGTGTTATGCATTTGTTTCAATGTTGTGTGTATGATTTCATGTTGAATATATAAAGTCTGAGAGAGGAGAAGGATGAGTTTCAATTTTTTCTCTTCCTAAGAATTCCTGCAAGCAGTGCAGCGAACGTATGCAAGGTTTGTGTTGACGAGGGTCTGAGTTTTATCTTAGAAAGATCGGGAGAGATACCATTGTTCTCATAGCAGCAGAAGCGCAGGTGAAGCACAGAGCCGTGCAAGGTGTGCATAGGCTAGTTGAAGCCTTAGTAGTTATCAACTAAGGTGAAGGTGGAAGGACTGTTGTTGCAAAGAGCACACAGAGTCGAGGATTCAAATAACCAGAGGTTATTTGAAAGATTTCCCCATGGAGTGCGAGCAGGATCTCTCTTGGAGACTTAATTTCACAAGTGAAAGATCAGGAGGGTTAGTACCTTTTAAGAGTTCAAAGGAATATGGGGAGAAAAATCATCGTGCAGAAGTTAAGTTCAGTCGAAGGCCGCCAAGTCAGTTTGTCCAGAGATTCTTGAGGAGTGAATCAGACGGTCAGAATTCTCCGTGGAGAACTCATGAAGTCGCGAGGACCGTAGGATCCAATGAAGCTGCAAGGTGGCTAGGAGTTGGGCGAACCCATCCCTTTGGTTTCAAGAATCAACATGCACCGTTTATTTTTTTTAGTTGAGCCGTTAGATCATTTCATAATTTTGGGTTTCGTAAGGTTGAAGTGCAGACCAAAACCTTTGCTCATTCACATTCCTAAACTCTGAAAGGGATTTATCACATGTGAAGCTGAAAACATGAGTTTCGACACTTCGGGAATTTGGGGTTCAGTATTTTGGGTGTCCTGACGACAAGGAGCCGGGACATAGTGGAGTGAAAATCCTGAAGTCATGAAACATGATAGGACTTTGGCGTGGAATTTCGGGATTTCGACACTTCGGGTGTTGGGAAGTAGAGGGGACAACGATTTTTGGAATCGAGAGTTCAAACTTCCGGTTCACAAAATCCTAAAGAGCAGAAGGATAAAACTCCCAAAAAGGTCGCAGAAAAATAGCTTTGGGCTCCAATCGAGTTTCGGGGTTCCGGGAGTGAAGAGACAGAGTTGCATGTCAACACAACTCCCAGAATTGCAAAGAGCAAAAAGCCAAAAGCAGGATCCAAAGAAACAGTTGGAGGATACATGTGACGGAAGCCTAAATAGGTGGTTGAGCTTCAGAAAAAGTCCCGAAAGACCATGGATCTCGCCCAAAAGGGGAAATTTTGGAAACCGAGAAATCATAAGGGAAGAGGAAATAGTGTTGGTCAATCACTCAAGTCCCGAAAAGCTGAAATAAGTGGCAAAAAGAGGCGTGTGTTCAGTGCATTGAAGGAGTCAACCCTCGTTGATGTTTCGAGTTTCGAAGGTTGAAGAGACAAGGGCTCGACAACAGGATTCACGAGATCGCGAAATCCGAAATCCCAAAAGGGAAAAATCCCCGATCACATTTGTTGGTCGGTTGTGGAGTTAATGCCTGTGTTTGATCATGTAGGAATAACTCAGAAGGACCTATGGAATACACCTTTTTGTGTGTGTGAAGTATTCCCTATGGGAAAATCAAAGAGTCGATCAGACTCAGGGGAATATTTATAACGATCCTACGCGGATCTTGGCCCGAGGGTCGGGGGTCTGCGTCAATTTGTGGTACAGAGATGGAGAAAAAGTTCTTTTCTTTCTGTAGTAAAGAGAAGGGAGGAAATTTTACAGCCATTCCACCAAGAAGAAGAGACATAAAAATACCCGATCTAGTAGAGGAAAGAGAAATGCCGAGAAGAAGAGACAGCCAAATACCTAATCCAGCAAGGGAAAGAGAAATGCATGAATTACGTGCCAGGCTTGATGCTATGGAGACAACACAGAGGCGCACATTTGACACTGGAGATATAAGTGAGGATGAAATTGAAGATGAAGATGAAAACAAAGAAGTTGCAGCCGAAGATGTTGCAGAAGAACGCCTATTCAGGGTTGTTGCAAGGATAGGAGCTAGAGTAAAAATGGACATTCCAGTGTACGAAGGAAACTTGGATGCTGAAGAACTTCTAGACTGGATAGGACTCTAGACAAATACTTGGATTATGAGGATGTCCAGGAAGATAAGAAAGTCAAACATGCTGTTACCAGACTTAAAGGGCATGCAGCACTATGGTGGGATGAATTGCAGGCTGACAGACGCTGCAAAGGAAAGCAGAAAATCAAAAGCTGGGATAGAATGGTTGGAAAGATGAAAGCCAAATTTATACCCAGGGATTATCAAATCACTCTGTTTCGGAGGATGCTGAATTTGAGACAGAAGTTGATGTTAGTGAAAGAATACACTGAAGAATTCTACAGGATAAACATCAGAGCATGTCATCAAGCAATGATGAAAAAGTTGCCAGGTACATGAATGGTCTACGATATGACCTTAAATATGACATGAACATGATGACCATTCAAAATATGGAAGATGCTTATCATATGGCTCTAAAGGCTGAAGAGAAGTTGAGCTAAAAGAAAGATCAAAGAGGCCCAAGTAGACTTCAAGTCAGAGGCAAAAAAATTGCCTGAGACAGAACTCAGAGACCTAAAGAAGAGCGAAAGAAACCTCAAACTCAACCTGAGAGGGGAGGAAGCTCACAGGGAAGGCATTATGTTGATAGAAATACTTTTCCTCGAGCCAGAGGAAGAGGAAGAGGCAGAGAAGGTGAAGTGAAATGCTTCATCTATGGAAACATCGGACATAAATCCTATGAGTGTCTAGATAAGAAGAAAGATGGTGGTGAAAATCACATTGTTGAAGCTCAAGGGTGGAATGTAGAGGCAGAAGACTCTGACGGCGGAAGATCCTTAATGATGAGGAAAGTTCTCTTGAAGCTAGAGAAGGAGGCAGAGAACCCAGCCCAAAGAAACAATCTGTTTCGGACTGCTTGCAAAACTAAATACAGGGTATGCAAGGTCATAGTGGATAGTGGTAGCATAGACAATCTCGTATCTACAGAGATGGTAGAAAAACTGGAGCTAGATATTGTTGTACATCCAAGCCCATACAGAGTTTCGTGGCTACAAAAAGGACATCAGGTAAATGTCACTAAACAGTGTTTAGTTGAATTTAAAATAGGAGGATATAAAGATGAAATATTATGTGATGTCATTCCCATGGATGTTTGTCATCTATTGTTGGGTAGACCATGGCAATATGACAAAAACATAGTTCATGATGGGAGAAATAACACATACACCCTGGAGAAAAATGGTAGGACTCACATGTTGCTGCCAATTAAGGATAGAGAAGTGAAAACAGAGAGGAGCAACATTGTACTTCTCATGAGTGGGAAAGAACTTCTTGATGAGGTTAAGAAGAAGGAGGACACAGAATTTATTTTGTTCAGGAAGCCTAGAATTGTTTTGACCAGTACAAGGATAGATGATTTACCAGAAGAAATCCAGGAATTGCTAGGAGAGTTTGTTGATATAGTATTGGACGAACTACCTTGTTCGTTTCTGCCTATCAGGAGTATAAGTCATCATATCGATCTTATACCTGGAGCCAATTTATCGAACAAAGAAGCATACAGATTGACGACGCAAGAAAATGAAGAAGTTAAGAGACAAGTCCAGGACTTAATGGACAAAGGATTGATTCGAGAAAGCTTGAGTCCATGTGTTGTTCCGACAGTGCTCAGCCCAAAGAAAGATGGAGGCTGGAGAATGTGTATAGACTCAAGGGAGATCAATAAGATTACCATCAGATACAGATTTCCATTGCCAAGGATGGACAACTTGATGGATTGCTTGAGTGGAGCAAGATTTTTTTCAAAGATTGATTTGAAAAGTGGATATCATCAAATTCGGATGAGATAAGGTGATGAATGGAAGACATTATTCAAGACGAATGAGGGGTTGTATGAATGGCTTGTCATGCCATTTGGCTTAACGAATGTGCCCAGTACTTTCATGAGGTGTATGAACGAAGTCCTGGAGGATTTCTTAGGGAAATTCGTCATTGTATATCTTGACGATATATTAATATTCAGAAAAACAAAAGCAGAACACTTAAAGCATTTAGTTCCAATAATGAGGAGATTACAGCAAGAGAAATTGTTGATAAATATGAAGAAATCGTCATTTATGAGGACATAACTCATTTATTTGGGTTTTGTTATCTCTGCAAATGAGCTGAAAATGGATCTGGAAAAGATAAAGGCGATTAAGAATTGGTCATCGCCAAAGAGTATATTTGAAGTATGAAGCTTCCATGGTTTGGCTAGCTTCTACAGGAAATTCATCCAGAACTTTAGTGGAATTAGCGCACTGATGATGGATACGGTGAAGAAAAGACATAAATCTTTTCACTGGACAAAGGAAGCAGAGAAGAGTTTCAATCTGCTGAAGAAGAAGATCACTGAGCAACCAATTCTAGTTTTGTCAGATTTTAGAAAGACATTCTAGGTCAGGTGCGACGCGAGTGGGTTTGCAATTGGAGCGGTCTTGAGCCAAGACGATAGGCCGGTCGCATATTTCAGTGAAAAACTAAATGAAGCGAAGATTAAGTACTCCACATATGACAAGGAATTCTATGCAGTCATACAAGCATTGAAGAAATGGAGACGCTATTTGGTTCCCAAGGAGTTTGTTTTGTACAGCGATAATCACACTTTGCAATTTGTGACTCAATAGGAGAAGTTGAACCAAAAGTATGCTAAATGGGTTGAATACATGCAAAATTTTTACTTTTGTGATTAAGCATATTTCTGGAACTGCTAACAAAGTTGTTGATTCTTTGAGCAGGAAATGTTTGCTTATGTAGGAATTCAGGGTCAAGACTTTAGTTTTTGATAACCTCAAAGAAATGTACAGGGATGACCCAGATTTTAAGGAGGCATATGAGGCATCTGAAAATCCAATTCTCAAGCACAGAAGCCAATGGATTGAATACATGATCCAGAATGGATTATTGTTCAGGGGAAATCAGCTATGTATTCCAAAATGCTCCATGAGGGACAATTTGTTGAAAGAAAAACACATTGGAGGATTGTTCAGACACTTCAGTCGTGATAAGACATTCTCAAAGTTGAATGGCTCCTATTTTTGGCCAGGGATGAAGATAGATGTTAAGAAATTTGTGGACAAATGCAGAATTTGTCAGCACACGAAAGGAAAAAGACAGAAGACAAGATTATATCAACCATTACGCATACCAGAAAGGTCGTCGGACGTAGTGAGCATGGATTTTATATTGGGACTTCCAAGAACACAAAGAGGATGTGATTGAATCTTTGTGGTAGTTGAAAGATTTTCAGAGATGGAACACTTCATACCATTCCAAAAAACCAGCGACGCAACTCATATTGTGAACCTGTTTTTCAAGGAAGTCGGTAGACTTCACGGCTTGCCAAGGAGTATCGTTTATGATCGAGATACCAAGTTCGTAGGACATTTCTGGAGGACCTTATGGAATAAGTTGAGGACAAGTTTGTCTTTTAGCTCAGCATATCATCCTCAAATGGATGGATAGACAGAAGTTGTGAACAGGAGCTTGGGAGATTTGTTAAGAAGCTTAGTGACCGAACACCACAGTAAGTGGGATCACATTCTGCCACAAGCGGAATTCGCTTATAATGATTCTCTTAACAGAAGCACGGGCCAGAGTACATTCCAAATTGTATATGGAATGTAGCCAAGAGGAGTTTCTGAATTGAAAGATTCGGAACAAAATGAATTCAGGAGTGCTAGTGCAGAGGACTTTGCAGAAGGAATGAAGGAGCTTCACAACCGAATTAAGGAGAGATTGCAGAGTTCAAATCAAGAATAAAAGTGGAGAGCAGATCAACACAGGTGAGAACTTCACTTTCAAGTTGGTGATCTGATTCACTTTCAAGGGGAACGTATAACAAACTGAAGATGAAAAAGATTGGACCATGTAAGGTCATAAGGAAATTTGGGGGAAACGCATATGAGATTGAACTACCCGATGGAGTCGAAATCTCACTGATATTCAATGTCGCAGATTTGTACCCTTACAGAGCTTAAGAAGAAGGAGCAGAAGATGAGAAAAAATAAATTCAATGGACAAAACAAATGCCTGTAGCTGAAAAGCCACAAATGGAAAGCATAATTGAGAAAAGGGTTAGCAAAAAGACCAGGAGAAAAGAGTATTTCAAATACTTGGTCAAATGGAAGGGACATCTAGTTGAAGATGCCAGTTGGGAGGATGAAGCAAAAATTCATAGGCATGGACAAACCGTGCAAGAACTCATGAACAGGAGTTCATAAAAATTTTCAAGCGAGGGAGTATGATGCAGGAGCATCGTAAGAAGCCAACCAAGCAAGCAACGTAAAAGGCGGAAGACATCTGGAAAAGCACCAGCGCACGTTTTTGAAATGTTTTGAAAATTTAATGAAGCGGATATTAATGTGATAGTTGGGGAAAGAATACTCACATTTATATCTTAGATATTGTAAACAGATCTTGAACACTTCTCTCATCTGTAGAATGTAAAGGCATTTATACGTAATTAATGAAAGTAGGTAGATTTGAATTCATAGATTAGACAGTTTAGAGAGTAGGAGGGAAAACGGATATAGACTCCCTCACCCTTGTATCATTGTAGCATTATGATCATTCAGAATTCATAAGTTGGAGAGTTGTAGCAGAGAGATGTAGAGAAGAGCCCATGTACAGGATCACTTGAGTTAATATATGGAGGCTTTGACTCAATTTTCATGGTGTTATGATGCTTACTGTTTACATTTGTTGAATGGTATGTTTACAGTTTCTTTGTTTCTGCGTTATGCATTTGTTTCAATGTTGTGTGTATGATTTCATGTTGAATATATGAAGTCTAAGAGAGGAGAAGGATGAGTTTCAATTGTTTATCTTCCTGAGAATTCCTGCAAGGAGTGCAGCGAACGTCCGCAAGGTGTGCGTTGACGAGGGTCTGAGTTTTATCTTAGAAAGCTAAGGAGAGATATCATTGTTCTCATACCAGCAAAAGTGCAAGTGAAGCACAGAGCCGTGCAAGGTGTGCGCGGACTAGTTGAAGCCTTAGAAGTTGTTATCACCCCATAAATTATGGGAATCAACTGGTGACTGGGATATTATCTATCTCTAGTGTTTTTGTTCACAAATGATTTTTCATTCTGCAAATAATTTGTAATTTGAAAAAAGAAAAAGAAAAAAAAGAAAAAAAATAAAGAAAAAAGAAGAAAAAGAAAAGAGGGCATAAAAGAATTGAAATGAAATCCCCATGCAATAATAGTAACTTGGCCATACCTTTCAAGCATGGCCAAGTTCTTTTTAAATTTAATGTTGATAGGTTAGTGAATAAATCTGACTAGACTGTCTAATCCTGGTCAGATAGCCCTTAGGTTAGATTAGTGAATAAATCTGATCAGACTGTCTAATCCTGGTCAGATAGCCCTTAGGTAGAGTAATTTCTTAACCCAACAGTTTAATATGGGTTAATTGTCCTAGGAAGATAGGTTAGCATGTAGGTTAGTCACTTCATTTTTCTCACCCCATTGAAACCAGCTTGATGAAACTGTTACACCATGTCTCAAATGCCTAAGAATAGTTGGGTCGAAGTCCCTTGGTGGTGTCTATGTGAAAAGTTTGGGAAAAAACCCGTAAGAAGCAATTATCCTAAGTTTTCCTAGCACATATTTCTCCGCTCCTGATTTATGCTCCATGCACTTTTCAACGGTCTAGATCTTGGTGCTCAGATCTATGGCGCACAGAGGATTCCGGAACCCCCCGACCATTCTGCCTTTAATAAGAATTGTGCACATCTGGACGGCCCAGAGACGAACACTGAAATCAAAGGCTCAGATTTGATTCCGGACCCCCCCATCCATTCTGCCTTTAATGGAGGGGGGGGTCCAAAATGAGAGATAAAAGGCACGCTAAGATCTGTGGCTAGGAAATGAGCACGCAAATCAACGGCTTAAGATGGTTTTCGGACCCCCCCTGATCTTCTACTTTTAACCAAAGGGGGGGGTCCGAAATTGTTATTCTCCTCTGGCGGGCCCCTGTTCATACATGGCATCAGCCTATTGGTCCTGAAGTCCCATCCCCCATCTGCTATCTGACAACTCCCGTCATTCATGGACATCATCTCCCAATTGTTCCACTTGCTCCCAAGTTATGTCCCATCCCATAACTGTTGTCAGTCCCTGCTGTCAGTCCCTTACCTTTTCATTCATGATCAGCCCCTTATTGCAACTTTTAATTCCAATCCCTAGCAGCCACATCACCCGTCCGTATGTTTTGGACACCATCACCTGCCATCTCACCCCCAAGTGGCCCATTGTCCATTTATTACCAGATAACATGCATGTTATCCTGCTGACCTGTCTCCCGCACCCAACCGACCCAAGTTTTAAATAAAACTACCATTATTCCCCCTTCATTCACTATTCATCCATCGCACCAAATTACCTCTTAATCCTCCATTGCATTCTCGTCGCCTTCATCCACAGTCATTCGACCCCACTAACTCCATGTTATTTGCAGGTACTGTTGCAGAGATGGCGCCAAAGCCAAGACAAGCAGAAGGAGAGGAGAATCCTTTTCTCCCACCTCCTGTCGACCTGGACAAAATCCTGTTGGTCAAAAAACATAGATTGATCGCTGATACCAAGTGTGATTTTGACTTTTTAGACCTCCAGTCATGGCTCTGGGAGGTTTTCCTGGACTAGAGCGATGAGATTGGACTCTGGGAGTCCAATCTACCCCTGTACCTTTTTCCCCAAATCCATCATTTTCCTGAATTCAC
This sequence comes from Picea glauca, assembly GCA_000966675.3. NCBI lineage: Eukaryota > Viridiplantae > Streptophyta > Pinopsida > Pinales > Pinaceae > Picea > Picea glauca. The sequence goes on from JZKD02S0075651.1 coordinate 667,570, forward strand.
ACTTATATGCCAAGCTCACTATATCCCCGAACAGAGAGCCATCATCTCCTCATCCCGAGACACCCTGTTCCTCATCACTTCCAAAGACATAGACCAGATGATGTAAATTCCCCATGATGAATCTGCATCCCCTTTTAGCCTAGAAATCCTCACCGAGCTATATAAGAAGATGACTTTTCCCCAGAGAGCTCATATATTTGAGCTTTTTCTTCCTACTTCCACTCAATTCCCTTCCACCAATCCCCCTTACCCGTCATCCATGTTCTCCACCAAGGGAAACCAAATCATTTCCTCCCTTTGTGCCCTGCTAGGTTACTATTCCGACCAGTGGGTAGACGAGCCCATTCTGGGTTTTCTATCCATTTTCTCTAATGATGAAAATCCCGCAACACGGTTTGATTACAACACCTTCTTGGCCGACAATATTCATGAACAGTTCATGAATTTTGGCACAGAAGGCATGTTCAGATACTCATCCATATTGGCCTACATGTTTGTCTACTTCCAAGCAGATAAATTCAGTTTCTCTATGTAGAAAATGGACCCAGATGGAAGGCCTCAGCCAGTCAAAGCATGGACATCTTTGTTGAAGCACAATTCGACAGAGTATAGCTTCAAGGCATTTATTGATCTTTTTTACCACCCTATGGTAAGCATGTTGAGTGGCAGGCCTGAGCCACGAATAAATGACGAGGTCCAGAGAATTCTACATCTCTCGGACAACGCAAAGATAGGGGACTGGTACCTGTATCAAAACCACACCGAGATCCAAGTTTTCGGGTGTGAATTGGCACCCTACAAACTGCCAAAGTATGTGTCGGTAAGAACCTTTGTGTTAGAGTATATAAGGAAGATCATGAATTCAAATGACATTCATTTTGTTTCCCTGAAGAAGAAGCAGCAATTGAGAATCAAGGGGCAGATTGGCTCTTTCATATGCAATAGTCGAGGCGTCGAGGAAGAAGCTGACAAAATGTTAAAAGAAATGAAATTCTTTATGAGTTTCCCATGGCACTATGATCCATGCGGGATCATTTTAGAAATGCAGGTGAAAAATAAAAACATCTCGTATGTTCATGAGTCCAAGCCCAAGATCAAAAAAATTTCCAATCAGACAGTGTGGGTGCCTGACACACTGATCAAAGCGGAACAGCAGGTACCCCTGGCCACTGTACCACCAACTAATACACCTAAGGTCCCTAAATAAAAGAGGCCTCGATAGGATTCATCTCCGCCTGTCACGGAGGTATCGTCTGAAGAGTTTCAGCTGCACACGAAGAGGCCCAAGACAGTTTCAGTCCCCGGCCAGACAGAAGAAAAAGAGACTCCACCTACCACAGTGACCAAGTCTGTGATTCCATCCTTCGGTTCAAGCATCTTTAAGGACATCACTCCATCATTACCGAATAAATCCACAGACTCTCCAGTGGACACTCAGCAAGGAAAAACTGGGCCTAAGTTCGGCATTTTTGAGAAGTACGAGTTGATTAAGAAAAGAAATCAGACCCTTACCAGCAGTATTTATGCTTAGTTTCGGAAGCACTCGTCCACTGCGTAGCATAGGATGATGTCTGCGTTTGACACAGAAAGAGGCAGGATGCACATGGCCTTCCTTCAAGCGCAGGTACCATACCCCAATGTGATCACAGATTACAAGAGGGCCACCTTTGAATTCCATACGAAGGACGTGCATCCAGCAGATCAAATGGATCTGCACAAGCAGACAAGGGAGATGGTATTCCACACATTGGCGCACGCTTCTACATCTACTGCCAAATTGCAGGTGTCACTCAACAATGCACAGACACAACTCAAGCTGGAGAAGATTTCATCCTTCAAAAAAGATAACAGAATTAAAACTTTGGAGGAGTTGGTCCTCAAGATAGGCTATGATCCCTCGAACGTCAAATTTGTAGAAGAGATGATAAAGAAGAAGAATGCAGATATCGCCTCCTTGAGGAAACAATTGAAGCTTCCTCCTATAGAAGACTCACGGGCGAAGGAGATAGAAGAAAAAGAAGGCAAGAAGGATGAAATGCTTAAACTCCTCATGGAGCAAAATGCTTAGCTCAAAGAAATGGAAGCTGAGATAGAGAGATTATTGAAAGAGAAAGAGAATTTGAATCCAATGGAATGCATTCCATTGAGTGTTATCCCAATTTCAGGATTGAGCACAGCAGTAGTAACAACAATTCCATCTGCAACACCAGTGACACCACAAGAAGGAATAGTCGACCTCGCCAAATCCATGGAAAAGATGAACCTGCAAGAGACAGAAATCAGCAGGCTAAATAAGGAAGTGGAGAACCTCCAGGAACTCAAAACTTCATTCCAAACTAGTCTCTCCAAAGAAAAGCAGGTAACTGACCAGCTCAAGAAGGAGCTACAACAGTTTCAAAAGAAAACAATGGCAGGGAAGACTTTGGCTGAGGTCAAAGAGAATGTATGGATAGATATCACAAAATCCATGAATGAAATATGGCCCATGATCCAAATCATGTTTGAACAGAATGAGTTGGTCCAGAGGAGTAAACAGGCTATTGAGAAGATCAGAGTGGAATTGGGAGATAGACCAACTTAGGTAAATGATATAATCAAATTCCTCAATTCCAAGACTAGAGAAGAGCTAGAAGAGCTGAAGATAGAAGATAGAACAGAGACCATCCTTGAGGTCAAGAGAGTTTTGACCAAGAGAGGATTAATGCATCAATTGGAAGAAAAGGTTCAGATCATGGACCAGGGGGTACATAAATTCTTCAACAAGATCGAGGCTCTCCAGAAGAAGGGTCTCCCCAGGCTGAAGGTTATTAATGATAAACTAATGACACTCCCAGATTACAAAAAGAGACTCTTTGAAGTGTCTAAGGATAGTTCCAAGTTTGCTAGCATACAAGGGAGCATCACTGGAAAAGCATTCCTGGACGCTCTTCAGTTGGACATTAGCATCCAACACGAGATTCGACACATATTCCTCACTAAGCCCACATTCGCCAAATATACGGAAATGGACGAAGTGTATCGGAGACTGCTCAAAGTCACTGTGCCTAGTCATATCAGATGGGAGGAACTCTGCGATCTTCTCGATTAAGAAGATGAGTAGTCCACGTCCAATCACCGTTCCAGTCAGAAGAGGTTGCGTAGGAACCTCGCCAACGGCCTACCCCAAAATTTCCGCGTGCAGTTGCACCAAGCCACCAAGCAGTTTTGATTAGTTAAATTAGTTAGACTAAAAATAAATGAGCACATCCTGATCAGTTATGACAGGAATGTTTGTAATTTGAATCATAAATACTTCACTTTTCGAAGTATTGAGGGTTGTTGATTCTCACACCCTCGCGCTATCAGACTGTAAAATTTTTCAAGAGATCTACCATTAATGAAAAGGAGGCACTTTTACAGGATTCTTGCGTGTATTCACTGGTGATGTGATTCTCTAAGTTGAATGTTTTTCTTGCTTCGTGATCATATTGTTTTCTGAAACTAATCTTTAAGAGTAGCAAATGTTGCAGGATTTATCTTAGATACCCTCTTTCTGACTCGGAAAGGTTTTAGTGTTTATCTTCTGGTGTTTTCAATTAAGGAATTCTTAACTTCTTCTTAGTTGAATTTATCATTCTCATCTTTTCTTCCGTCCATCATTTAAGCTATTAAAATATCCTGTGAGTATATTATCTCGCCCTGTGGAAGTCTTTCTTTACGTTTCTGGTTATATTTCATATTTTATGTAAGCACAGACCCCATATCACAATGGATGTGTAAACTGTCTCAACCAATTCAAAAAACACTTTTACAACAAAAACCTACCTATTTCCTTAACTAGTCTAATATCTAAAATTAAAAACAAATCTAAATCCTATAGAGAGATCCCTCTCTGAAGCTGGAAGGGATAGATCCCAGCTTTAAAAGCGGTTGGATAAAGTTACCTTTGTAGATTTCTTCTATTTCAACCTTTAGGAAATTTACCGAGTTCTAACATAATGGTGACTCCACTGGGGACGAACTAAAAATTGTTAATTTCATGTTTTCTTTCCCCTAAAAAAGAACGTTTAAATTTGAAAAGAAAGTAATGTTCAGAGGTTGATCAAAATTTGTACATATATTTTCAGATTCACAAAATTAAAAAAAATATACATATATAAAAACCAAAAAGAGTTCTGGCTCCCAAGAAAGTTCACACTCACTCTCATCCAGACCCAGAACCCGCGATAGTGATAGATAACCCCGAACATTTTCTCAAGCGAAAGACCTCGACTATCGCTCCTTCCTTTTCAGGAAAACCAGTTATCTCTCAAAACCTTGATCTTAACACCTTTCCACAGCGAAGCCTGATTAGAACATTGTCTGACAGTTTTCTGACTGGACTCGTCTTTGACCCAACTATGTTGCAACCCTGAACCCCTGAATTTTTGTCCCCCACGACTAAACCACAAATCAATCCCTCAGTATTATCCAGTCCCTCCTCGTCCTCGTCTTTAGTCGCTACCTCGCCAACCATCCAAGTTGTCGTTACACCTCCTCCATTCATCATGGCAGAGCGATATGCTCCTTTGGTGTTGGTTGCGCTGTTACATGCCATGCCACAAAACTATCAAACAAGACTTCCACAGTACGATGCAACGGGACCTTTGAACACCCAACAACATGTTGACAAAATGAACGATTACTTTGATTTGCAAGAAGTTGATGAGGCTGACATTCAAATGAGATTGTTCGCCCAAAGTTTGATAGGTGACGTCAAAAAATGGTTCAAAGCTTTACCTTCCACCTCAGTCCCTGACCTTGTCGCATTCCAAAGATTTTTTCTCGACAGATGGGAGGTAAAGGAAAACCCTCTCCAGATCTTGTCAGAATACGAGAATATAAGAAGAAATCAAGGTGAGATGGTTCAAGAATATTGCACCCGTTTTAACAACCTGTACAATGCAATCCCAACTGAAATCAAACCCCCACAGGGTCTGGCATTAATTAAATTCCTCAATGGATTTGATGTTGACATGTCTTACCAGTTAAGAGAAAGAAATTCCACCACCCTGGAAGACATGCAGAAAAGTGCTATTAGTGTGGAGGCCAATCTGTTGGCAAAAAGAGCACAACAGAGGTCAGAAAGAAGAGTCACGATTAAAGAGGAACCTTCCACGTCAACCTCAGATTCTAAACTGGATTCTTTGACCCACGCAGTGGAATTAATGATGGAAAGACTGACTGTGTCCGACAAAAACCCTCAAAGAGACCTCAATTTCAAGTTCGGAACCTCAATTTTGGAACCTCAATTTCAGGAGAAACCCACCTCAAATTAGACAGAGAGACTCGAGAGATCAAAGAGAGCAGAGGGGTCCATATCAGTAGATCAGACCTCCGCTGCAGGAAAACTATGCTGATGAAGGGAAGGGAGTTATTGAGGAATTGGAGGACACCCATATCAATCTCATGGGCATTCACGACAATGAGGCTATTTTCCTTACCCAAGAAGAGTAGGAACTCTTTCTGCTCAATCAAACAAAGGTAAGTGAGGAAGCCGAAGATGCAGAACAACAAGCCTTTGAAAATATTATTATGGAGGTACACCGGCAATACAATCTGCGGAGTAAGAAGACAAAAGGAATTTCTCCAAAGAAGATGACTAAAACAAGGAAGGCAGCTGAAACCAAAAAGACCTCTAAACCATCTATTGAGAAGACTCTTGAGAAGAGTACTACTGAAAAGTCTTCTGAGAAGACTGCTGTGGAAAAGATCCCTGAGAAGAATAAATTCGATGCTCCCGTGAAGAAAAACATTACCATTATGAAAAGGCCATCACAGCCCGATGCTTCACCTATTAACCCACCAAGTACTTCTGAGCCGAAGAATACTGTGGAAAAACCAGAACTGACAACCCAAAGAAGAGCTCCTACACCCTTTATCCTTGAGGGGGAATTGGCAAAAATAAAAATTCCTATCCCACTTACAAAGTTGATGAACAGAGACGGGTATCATTCACAAGTAATTAAAGCACTGGCCATCGAACCTGACATAGGCACAAAGGCTTTAACCATTGGGTCAGCAAGTCATTCAGACACTATGAACCTTACTGATGATCGACCCGAACTTCTTTTCGGACCAGAAGTAGATGGTCGAGATGATACTAGGGAGGTTGCTCCTTTTTACATCAGTTTAAACATACACGACTTGATATTGCATAACGGTATGCTAGATTCGGGTGCATCCCACAATCTAATGCCTAGAGCAGTAATGGAAAAGCTGGGACTGGAGGTCACCAGACCATACAAGGATTTACACTCATTTGACTCTAACAAAGTTAAATGTATTGGTTTGATCAAAGACTTATGCATCACCTTGGTTCAGATCCCTGCGAAGAGTATGGTGATGGATGTGGTGGTTGTAGATATCCCGCCAAAGTATGAAATGTTTCTATCCCGGTCTTGGGGGGCTAAGATGAAAGGAACCCTACAGCTGTATATGTCTTACGCCACTATACCAGTGTTTGGCCAATAGAGGAGGCTATACAGATAAACGCTGATGAAGTACATGGTCAGTAGCCAAGACAAACCACACAATTATCCCCTATACTCTACACATTCTGATTTAGATTCGTTCATCTTGTACAATGATGGTGATAGGGAGGAGCAAGATACTCAGCTGATGTAAGACACACCTAGTCAAGATGAATACCCAGAAAGCATTGAGGTAGCAAAGATGAAGAATGTGATAACTGAAGAATTACCCGCTGATTTCTGGAGAATGGATTTTGATGGTGTTGTGAGTAAAGAAGGAGCAGGAGCTGGAGTCTGGCTTCATAATCACAAAAACAGGTATTTAGAAAATCACTCTTACAAATTAAATTTTCAATGTACTAACAATATTGCTGAGTATGAAGCTTTGATGCTTGGCCTGAAGCTTTTGAAGAAAGTTGGCGCTAAGAAGATAATGGTAAGAGGTAATTCTGAATTGATAATCAAGCAAGTCAAAGGTGAGTATGCTGCTAAACACCCTCGTCTTAGAGCTTATAGGAATGTTGTTCTTGATGCTTTGAGATTTTTTACTGAAGTCGACTTGCAGGTAATGCTGAGGGGACAGAATATTCTAGCCGACGAATTGGCTACGTCAGCAGCCACCTGTAAGATTCCTTTCCGCTCGACTCACCCATATACTGTTGAGGTGAAATGCAGACCGAAAGTTCCTGACAATATCAGGTATTGGCAAGTGTTTGGTAACGACGATCAAATCGAGGATTTTCTGCTGTGTAAAAATGAGTTTGAATGTACAAATATAGACTTAGAAAATGAAGATGAAATTGTAAATAATTCTGATTTTGAAATAGATAGTGTGAATACTGTAGATTCAGGAGTAGATACTATAGATTTAGGAGAGTTAGGGGATGATGAAATGGATGCCGATGTTTTACAGTTGAAAAGCAATGTTTTACCTAGAGGTCTTGTTCCTTTAGAAGATCTGTTTGACTGTAACAATGTAGCTAAAAAAACAAAAATAGAATCCCATGGACAAGAGGTAGAAGACTATAATATAGGGACTGAAGAGAAACCTAGGATGGTCAAACTGTCTAAATCATTACCCCCAGAGCAAAAACTTAAATACATTGAGTTGTTTAAAGAATATTCGGATGTCTTTGCATGGGGATATGAAGACTTCAAAGCCTATGATACCAACATCATACAACACAGAATTCCCATAAAAGAAGACCAAAAACCGTTTAGGCAGAAACTTAGGAGGATAAATCCCAAGTTACTCCCTCTAATAGAAAAAGAAATCAAGAAAATGTACGATGCCAAGATCATAGTCCCGCTGCGCTTTTCCAAGTGGGTCTCTAATTTAGTCCCTACACATAAGAAAACTGGGGAATTCATACTATGCATAGATTTCCGAAATCTAAACAAAGTATCCCTAAAAGATAATTACCCATTGCCGAAAATGGACCACCTCCTGCAAAGGGTGATCGGATCCAGTCAGATATCTCTGTTGGATGGTTTCTCGTGCTACAACCAGGTCCTAGTTCACCTGGATGATCAAGATAAAACTGCTTTTACCACACCATGGGTCACTTTCATGTATGTGAAGATGCCTTTTGGTCTTATGAACGCAGGAGACACATTTCAGAGGGAAATGGATATCGCCTTCGTGGAAGAATCAGGTAAGTTTATTGTTGTTTATTTAGATGATGTGACTGTGTTTTGCAAATCTGATGATGAACACCTGTGGCACCTTAGACAAGTTTTCGAGAAATGTAGAAGGTTTGGGATTTCTTTAAATCCTAAGAAGTGTCTTTTTGGGTTAGAAGAAGGAAAACTACTGGGACACATCATCTCTAAAGATGGAATCAAAATAGACCCCAGCAGAATTGAGGCCATACTAAAGTTAGAACACCCAAGAAACCTCAAAGAACTACAGTCTTTTATCGGGCAAATTAACTTTCTACGAAGATTCATTCCCAATCTAGCCGAACTCCTCAGAAACATCACAAACATGCTTAAAAAAGATGTAAAAATAAAATGGGACTCTGAGTCCAGACAATCCTTTGAACAAGTAAAACAAGCACTCACAAAAGCCCCTGTTTTGATTAGTCCCGATTTTACTAAAGATTTCTATCTCTTTTCTTTCACATCTGAACATACTATAGCAGCGGTGTTACTACAAAAGAATAGCGAAGGGTATGAATAGCCCATAGCTTTCTTTAGAAAAGCATTAAGAAATGTTGCTCTGAACTACAATATCATGGAGAAACAAGCTTTTGCCTTGGTAAAAGCCATTAAAGACTTTAGGGTATACATTCTGAATTCCCACACCATAGCTTATGTTCCAAACATGGTAGTAAAGGACATCTTGACACAGGACAATCCAGATGGAAGAAGGGGGAAATGGATTGCTGTCATTTTAGAATACGACATAGAGATTAAGCCCACTAAACTAATCAAAGGTCAAGGCCTTGATAAATTAATGGCTGAATCTAACTTTCAAGCTCTTGACATTAATTTTCCAGATGTGGCAGATGAACAGGGCGAGATGGCGACTCCAAGCGTGAGAGAGGTATTTCTCAACTCTCCATGGTACACAGACCTCATTTTTGTTTTGCAAAATCTACAAGCTCCCCCTGGTTTGTCTAAGACCAAAGCTATATTTTTAAAGTTGAAAGCCTTAAAATTTTGTATTCTAGAAGGCAATTTGTATTGGAAACACCCTGTAGGAATTATGTTAAATTGTTTACTGAAAGATTAAGCTGATATAGTGTTGCAAGAGTTTCATGCAGGTGAATGTGGCGGCCATCTGAACTAGAAAGTCACAGCCAACAAAATACTCAGAGCTGGTTTCTACTGGCCCACCTTGTTTCCAGATGTGCATCAAAAAGTAACAGCATGTCATCAATGTCAATTGTTTGAGGGAAAAAGGAAACTCCTTCCTCTACCTCTGAAACCAATCTCAGTTGAATCCCCTTTCTAGCAATGGGGGCTCGACTTCATTGGAGAAATACATCCCCCATCATCAGGCCAGCACCAGTGGTTTCTCACTACCACCGATTATTTTACCAAATGGATTGAAGCAGTACCGAGCAGGCAAGCCACTGACTCTGTTATTATCAAATTTCTTGAAAATAATATTTTATCTTGTTTTGGTTGTCCTAGAAATCTTATCACTGACAATGCAGCTGCCTTTCCCTCAAAAAAACTTATAGATTTTTGCAACCGGTATCACATTGGTTTGGGGAATTCCACAGCCTATTACCCTCAGGGGAATGGGTTAGCAGAATCTTCAAACAAAAACTTGGTAAATATCATCAAGAAAACATTGCAGGAAAATAAAAAATCATGGCACGATAAGTTGGTGTTTTCTTTATGGGCTGACATGCTGACGACCAAAAGGTCAATTGGTATGTCCCCATACTAGCTGTTCTATGGTACAGAGGCAATGTTTCCTACTTCTTTAGGAGTCCCTGTCATGAAGTTGCTTCAAGATGTTCAAGCTGAGCCAAATGATTCACAGAGAAGGATCAACTAGATGATCTATTTGCAACAGACTAGAGAAGAAGTTTTCAATAAGACTCAGGTAATCCAGGAAAATATCAAGAAAATCTTCGACAAGCAAACCAAGGAAGATGATTTCGAGCTAGGATATTTGGTATTGATATGGGATGCCAGGAATGAGGATAAGGGAAAGCATGGGAAATTTGACAATCTATGGACAGGGCCATACATGATCCAAGCTTTCAGGGGAAACAATGCTTTCTTGCTAAACAACGTCGATGGGTCAGATCTACCAGGAGCACCTGTGAATGGCAGAATGTTTAAACATTATGTCCCACCCCAGTAGAAGATTTGAGTGCTCACTTTCCATTGTACATACCAGTTTAAGTTTCATTTCTACTTGCATTTTCTGAGTGAAGAACATTCGTCAGTTAGTTGAAGCCCAAAGAGAAGGCCCTAAGCTGTTGATAACTGTTGTTCTCATTTTCAAGAATAAAACCAACAAAGTCTGTTAGGCAGAAATTTTCAGGACTACCAGAACCAAGATTCTTGGCACTTCACTGGAAAAAGTACCATCCCCAGGTGGAGCCACTGTTATCACCCCATAAATTATTGGATTCAACTTATGACTGGGATATTATCTGTCTCTAGTGTTTTTGTTGACAAATGATTTTTCATTCTGCAAATAATTTGTAATTTGAAAAAAGAAAAAGAAAAAGAAAAAAAATAAAGAAAAAAGAAGAAAAAGAAAAGAGGGCATAAAATAATTGAAATGAAAGCCCCATGCAATAATAGTAATTTGGCCATACCTTTCAAGAATGGCCAAGTTCTTTTTAAATTTAATGTTGATAGGTTAGTGAATAAATCTGACCATACTATCTAATCCTGGTCAGATAGCCCTTAGGTTAGATTAGTGAATAAATCTGACCAGACTGTCTAATCCTGGTCAGATAGCCCTTAGGTAGAGTAATTTCTTAACCCAACAGTTTAATCTGGGTTAATTTTCCTAGGAAGATAGGTTAGCATGTAGGTTAGTCGCTTCATTTGTCTCACCCCAATGAAACCATCTTGATGAAACTATTACACCATGTCTCAAATGCCTAAGAATAGTTGGGTTGAAGTCCCTTGGTGGTGTCTATGTGAAAAGTTTGGGAAAAAACCCGTAAGAAGAAATTATCCTAAGTTTTCCCAGCACATATTTCTCTGCTCCTGATTTATGCTCCGTGCACTTTTCAATGGTCCAGATATTGGTGCTCATATCTACGGTGCACAGAGCATTCCGAAACCCCCCGACCATTCTTCCTTTAACTGGGGGGGGGTCCGGAATCGGTAATAAAAATTGCGCACATCTGGATGGCCCAGAAACGAGCGCTGAAATCAAAGGCTCAGATTTGATTCTGGACCCCCCCGTTCATTCTTCCTTAATGGAGGGGGGGGGTCCGGAATGAGAGATAAAAGGTGCGCTAAGATCTGCAGCTAGGAAATGGGCATGCAAATCAACGGTTTAAGATGGTTTTCGGACCCCCCCCCTGATGTTCTACTTTTAACCAAAGGGGGGGGTCCCGGAATTGTTATTCTCCTCTGTCGGGCCCCTGGTCATACGTGGCGTCAGCCTATTGGTCCTGAAGTCCCATCCCCCATCTTCTATCTGACAACTCCCATCACTCATGGACGTCATCTCCCACTTGTTCCACTTGCTCCCGAGTTGTGTCCCATCCCATAACTGATGTCAGTCCCTGCTATCAGTCCCTTACCTTTTCACTCATGATCAGCCCGTTATTGCAACTTTTAATTCCAATCCCTGGCAGCCACGTCACCCATCTGTATGTTTTGGCCACCGTCACCTACCATCTCACCCCCAAGTGGCACGTTGTCCATTTATTACTGGATAACATACCCGTTATCCTGCTGACTTGTCTCCCGCGCCCAACCGACCCAAGTTTTAAATAAAACTACCATTATTCCCCCTTCATTCACTATTCATCCATCACACCAGATTACCTCTTAATCCTCCATTACATTCCCGTCGCCTTCATCCACAGTCATTCGACCCCACTAACTCCATGTTATTTGTAGGTACTGTTGCAGAGATGGCGCCAAAGCCAAGACAACCAGAAGGAGAGGAGAATCATTTTCTCTCACCTCCTGTCAACCTGGACAAAATCTCGTTGGTCGACAAAGATAGATTGATCGCTGATACCAAGTGTGATTTCGACTTTTCAGACCTCCAGTCATGGCTCCGAGAGGTTTTCCTGGACCAAAGCGATGAGATTGGACTCTACGAGTCCAATCTACCCCTGTACCTTTTTCCCCAAATCCATCATTTTCCCAAACAGAGAGCCATCATCTCCTCATCCGGAGACACCCTGTTCCTCATCACTCCCAAAGACATACACCAGATGATGAAAATTCCCCGTGCTGAATTTGTGTCCGCTTTCAGCCTAGAAATCCTCACCGAGATATATCAGAAGATAACTTTTCCCCAGAGAGCTCAGATATTCGAGCTATTCCTTCCTACTTCCACTCAATTCCCTTCCACCAATCCCCCTTACTCGTCATCCATGTTCTCCACCAAGGGAGACCAAATCATTTCCTCCCTTTGTGCCCTGCTAGGTTACTATTCCGACCAATGGGTATACGAGCCCATTTTGGGTTTTCTATCCATTTTCTCCAATGATGAAAAGCCCATAACATAGTTTGATTACAGCACCTTCTTGGTCGAAAATATTCACGAACAGTTCGTGAATTTTGGCATAGAAGGCATGTTCATATACTCATCCATGTTGGCCTACATGTTTGTCTACTTCCAAGTAGATAAATTCAGTTTCTCTATGCAGAAAATGGACGCGGATGGAAGGCCTCAGCCAGTCACAGCATGGACATCTTTGTTGAAGCACAATTCCACAGAGTATAGCTTCAAGGCATTTATTGATATTTTTTACCACCCTGTGATAAGCATGTTGAGTGGCAGGCTCGAGCCACGAATAAACGATGAGGTCCAGAGAATTCTACATCTCTCGGACAATGAAAAGACAGGGGACTGGTACATATATCAAAACCACAACGAGATCCAAGTTTTCGGGTGTGAATTGGCACCCTACAAACTGCCAAAGTATGTGCCGGTAAGAATCTTTGTGTTAGAGTATATAAGGCAAATCATGAATTCAGATGACATTCATTTTGTTTCCCTGAAGAAGAAGCAACAATTGACAATCAAGGGGCAGATTGGCTCTTTCATATGCAATAGTCGAGGCACCGGGGAAGAAGCTGACAAAATGTTAAAAGAAATGAAATTCTTTATGAGTGTCCCATGGCACTATGATCCATGCGGGATCATTTCAAAAATGCGGGTGAAAAATAAAAACATCTCATATGTTCATGAGTCCAAGCCCGAGATCAAAAAAATTGCCAATCAGACAGTGTGGGTGCATGACACACTGATCAAAGCGGAATAGCAGGTTCCCCCGACCACTGTACCACCAACTACTACATCTCAGGTCCCTAAAGAAAAGAGGCCTCAACAGGATTCATCTCCGCCTGTCACGGAGGTATCGTCTAAAGAGTTCCAGCTGCACACGAAGAGGCCCAAGACAATTTCAGTCCCCGGCCAGACAGAAGAAAAAGAGACTCCACCTACCACAGTGACCAAGTCTGTGATTCCATCCTTCGGTTCAAGCATCTTTAAGGACATCACTCCATCATTACCGAAGAAATCCACAGATTCTCCAATGGACACTCAGCAAGGCAAAACTGGGCCTAAGTTGGGCATTTTTGAGAAGTACGAGCTGATTAAGAAAAGAAATCAGACCCTTACTAGCAGTACTTATGCTCAGTTTCGAAAGCAATCATCCACTGCACAGCATAGGCTGTTGTCTGCGTTTGACACAAAAAGAGGCAGGATGCACATGGCCTTCCTTCAAGTGCAAGTACCAGACCCCGAGGTGATCACAGATTACAAGAGGGCCACCTTCGAATTCCAGACGAAGGACGTGCATCCAGCAGATCAGATGGATCTGCACAAGCAAACAGGGGAGATGGTATTCCACACATTGGCGCACGCTTCTACATCTACAGCCAAATTGCAGGTGTCACTCAACAACGCACAGACACAACTCAAGCTAGAGAAGATTTCATCCTTTGCAAAAGATAACAGAATTAAAACTTTGGAGGAGCTGGTCCTCAAGATTGGCTATGATCCCTCAAATGTCAAAGCTGCAGAAGAGATGATAAAGAAGAAGAATGTAGATATCGCCTCCTTAAGGAAATAGCTGAAGCTTCCTCCTACAGAAGACTCACAGGCGAAGGAGATAGCAGAAAAAGAAGGCGAGAAGGATGAAATGCTTAAGTTGCTCATGGAGAAAAATGCTCAGCTCAAAGAAATGGAAGATGAGATGGAGAGATTATTGAAAGAGAAAGAGTATTTGAAGCCAATGGAAGGCATTCCATTGAGTGCTATCCCAATTGCAGGATTGAGCACAGCAGCACTAACAACAATTCCATCTGCAACACCAGTGACACCACAAGAAGGAACAGCCGACCTCGCCAAATCCATGGAAAAGATGAACCTGCAAGAGACAAAAATCAGAAGGCTGAAGAAGGAAGTGGAGAACCTCCAAGAACTCAAAACTTCTTTCCAAACCAGTCTCTCCAAAGAAAAGCAGGTAACTGACCAGCTCAAGAAGGAGCTACAATAGCTCCAAAAAAAAACAACAGTAGGGAAGCCTTTCGCTGAGGTCAAAGAGAATGTATGGACAGATATCACAAAATCCATGAATGAAATCTGGCCCATGATCCAAATCATGTTTGAACAGAACAAGTTGGTCCAGAAGAGTAAACAGGCTATTAAGAAGATCAGAGTGGAATTGGGAGACAGACCAACTCATGCAAATGATATAATCAAATTCCTTAATTCCAAGACCAGAGAAGAGCTAGAAGAGTTGAAGATAGAAGACAGAACAGAGACCATCCTTGAGTTCAAGAGAGTTTTGACCAAGAGAGGATTAATGCTTCAATTTGAATAAAAGGTTCAGATCATGGACCAGGGGGTACAAAAATTCTTCAACAAGATCGAGGCTCTCCAAAAGAAGGGTCTCCCCGGGCTGAAGCTTATTAATTATAAACTAATGACACTCCCAGATTACAAAAAGAGACTGTCTGAAGTGTCTAAGGACAATTCCACATTTGTTGGCATACAAGGGAGCATCACTGGCAAAGCATTCCTGGATTCTCTTCAGTCGGACATCAACATCCAACACGAGATTCGACACATATTTTTCACTAAGCCCACATTCGCCAAATATACAGAAATGGACGAAGTGTATCGGAGAATGCTCAAAGTCACTGTGCCTAGTCATCTCAGATGGGAGGAACTCTACGATCTGCTCAATTTAGCAGATGAGTTGTACAGTTCCAGTCACCGGTCCAGTCAGAAGAGGTTGCGCAAGAACCTCACCAACGGCCTACCCCAGAATTTCCGCTTGCAGTTGCACCAAGTCACCAAGCAGTTTTGATTAGTTAAATTAGTTAGACTAAAAATAGAATGAACACGTCATGATCAGTTATGACAGGAACGTTTGTAATTTGAATCATAAATACTTCACTTTTCGAAGTATTGAGGGTTGTTGATTCTCACACCCTCGCGCTATCAGACTGTAACAGTTTTTAAGAGATCTACCATTAATGAAAACGAGGAACTTTTACAGGATTCTTGCGTGTATTCACTAGTGATGTTATTCTCTAAGTTCAATGTTTTTCTTGCTTCGTGATCATATTGTTTTCTGAAACTAATCTTTAAGAGTAGCGAATGTTGCAGGATTTATCTTAGATACCCTGTTTCTGACTCGGAAAGGTTTTAGTGTTTATCTTCTAGTGTTTTCAATTAAGGAATTCTTATGTGCTTCTTAGTTGAATTTATCTTTCTCATCTTTTCTTCCATCCATCATTTAAGCTATTAAAAGATCCTGTGAGTATATTATCTCTCCCTGTGGAAGTCTTTCTTTACGTTTCTGGTTATATTTCATATTTTATGTAAGCGCAGACCCCATAGCCCAATGGATGTGTAAACTGTCTCAACCAATTCAAAAAACACTTTTACAACAAAAACCTACCTATTTCTTTAACTAGCCTAATATCTAAAGTTAAAAACAAATCTAAATCCTATAGAGAGATCCCTCTCTGAAGCTGGAAGGGCTAGATCCCAGCTTTAAAAGCGGTTGGATAAAGTTAACTTTGTAGATTTCTTCTGTTTCAACCTCTAGGAAATTTACCGAGTGCTAACATAATGGCGACTCCACTGGGGACAAACTAAAAATTGTTAATTTCACGTTTTCTTTCCCCTAAAAAAGAACGTTTAAATTTGAAAAGAAAGTAATGTTCAGAGGTTGATCAAACGTTGTACATATATTTTCAGATTCACAAAATTAAAAAAATATACATATATAAAAACCAAAAAGAGTTATGGCTCCCAAGAAAGTTCACACTCGCTCTCATCTAGACCCAGAACCCGTGATAGTGATAGATAACTCCGAACATTTTCTCAGGCGAAAGAACTTGGCTGACGCCCCTTCCTTTTCAAGAAAACCAGTTATCTCTCAAAACCTTGATCTTGATACCTTTCCACAGTGAAGCCTGATTAGAACACTGTCTGACAGTTTTCTGATTGGACTCGTCTTTGACCCAACTGTGTTGCAACCCCGAACCCCCGAAGTTTTGTCCCCCATGACTAAACCACAAATCAATCCCTCAGTATTATCCAGTCCCTCCTCGTCCTCGTCTTGAGTCGCTACCTCGCCAACCATCCAAGTTGTTGTTACACCTCCTCCATTCATCATGGCAGCGCGATATTCTCCTTTGGTGTTGGCTGCACCATTACATGTCATGCCACAAGACTATCAAACAAGACTTCCACAGTACGATGCAACGGGACCTTTGAACGCCCAACAACATGTTGACAAAATGAACGATTACTTTGATTTGCAAGAAGTTGATGAGGCTGACGTTCAAATAAGATTGTTCGCCCAAAGTTTGACAGGTGACATCAAAAAATGGTTCAAATCTTTACCTACCACCTCAGTCCCTGACCTTGTCGCATTCCAAAGAATTTTTCTCGATAGATGGGAGGTAAAGAAAAACCCTCTCCAGATCTTGTCAGAATACGAGAATATAAGAAGAAATCAAGGCGAGATGGTTCAAGACTATTGCACCCGTTTTAACAACCTGTACAATGCTATCCCAACTGAAATCAAACCCCCACAGGGTCTGTCACTAATTAAATTCCCTGACCGATTTGATGCTGACATGTCTTACCAGTTAAGAGAAAGAAATTCCACCACCCTGGAAGACATGCAGAAAAGTGCTATTCGTGTGGAGGCCAATCTGTTGGCAAAAAGAGCACGACAGAGGTCAGAAAGGAGAGTCACGATTAAAGAGGAACCTTCCACGTCGACCTCAGATTCTAAACTGGATTCTTTGACCTGCGCAGTGGAATTAATGATGGAAAGACTGACTGTGTCCGACAGAAACCCCCAAAGAGACAACACACCTGCTCCTCAAGTTCGGAACCCCAATTTCAGGAGAAACCCACCTCAAATCAGACAGAGAGACAAGAGGGATCAAAGAGAGCAGAGGGGTCTATATCAGCAGATCATACCTCCTCTACAAGAAAACTATGTTGATGAAGGGAAGGGAGTTATTGAGGAATTGGAGGACACCCATATCAATCTCATGGGCATTCACGACAATGAGGCTATTTGCCTTAACCAAGAAGAGAAAGAACTCTTTCTGCTCAATCAAACAAAGGTAAGTGAGGAAGCCGAAGATGCAGAACAACAAGCCTTTGAAAATGCTATTCTGGAGGTATACTGGCAATACAATCTGCAGAGTAAGAAGACAGAAGGAAGTTCTCCAAAGAAGATGATTGAAACAAGGAAGGCAGCTGAAACCAAAAAGACCTCTGAACCATCTGTTGAGAAGACTCCTGAGAAGAGTACTGCTGAGGAGTCTTCTGAGAATACTGTTGCGGAAAAGATCCCTGAGACGAATAAAGTTGATGCTCCCGTGAAGAAAAACATTACCATTCTGAAAAGGCCATCACAGCCTGATGCTTCACCTATTAATCCACCGAGTACTTCTGAGCCGAAGAATACTGTGGACAAACCAGAACTGACGAGCCAAAGCAGAGCTCCTACACCCTTTAGCCTTGAGGGGGAATTGGCAAAAATAAAAATTCCTATCCCACTTACAGAGTTGATGAACAGAGACGGGTATCGTTCACAAGTAATTAAAGCACTGGCCATCAAACCTGACATAGGCACAAAGGCTTTAACCATTGGGTCAGCAAGTCATTCAGACACTGTGAACCTTACTGATGATCGACCCAAACTTATTTTTGGACCAGAAGTATATGGTCAAGATGATACTGGGGAGGTTGCTCCTTTTTACATCAGTTTAAACATACATGACATGATATTGCATAACGCTATGCTGGATTCAGGTGCATCCCACAATTTAATGCCTAAAGCAGTAATGGAAAAGCTGGGACTGGAGGTCACCAGACCATACAAGGATTTACACTCATTTGACTCTAACAAAGTTAAATGTATTGGTTTGATCAAAGACTTATGCATCACCTTGGTTCAGATCCCTGCGAAGAGTATGGTGATGGATGTGGTGGTTGTAGATATCCCGCCAAAGTACAGAATGTTGTTATCCCGGTCTTGGGGGGCTAAGTTGAAAGGAACCCTGCAGCTGGATATGTCTTACGCCACTATACCAGTGTTTGGCCAACAGAGGAGGCTATACAGAGAAACGCTAATGAAGTACATGGTCAGTAGCCAAGACAAACCGCACAATTATCCCCTATACTCTACACATTCCGATTTAGATTCGTTCATCTTGTACAATGATGGTGATATGGAGGAGCAAGATACTCAGCTGATGTAAGACACACCTAGTCAAGATGAAGACCCAGAAAGCATTGCGGTAGCAAAGATGAAGAATGTGATAACTGAAGAGTTACCTGTTGATTTCTGGAGCATGGATTTTGATGGTGCTGTGAGTAAAGAAGGAGCAGGAGCTGGAGTCTGGCTGCATAATCACAGAAACAGGTATTCAGAAAATCACTCTTACAAATTAAATTTTCAATGTACTAACAATATTGCTGAGTATGAAGCTTTGATGCTCGGCCTGAAGCTTTTGAAGAAAGTTGGCGCTAAGTAGATAATGGTAAGAGGTGATTCTGAATTGATAATCAAGCAATTCAAAGGTGAGTACGTTGCTAAACACCCTCGTCTTAGAGCTTATAGGAATGTTGTTCTTGATGCTTTGAGATGTTTTACTGAAGTCGACTTGCAGGTAATGCCGAGGGGACAGAATATTCTGGTCGACGGATTGGCTACGTCAGCAGCCACCTGTAAGATTCTTTTCCGCCCGACTCGCCCATATATTGTTGAGGTGAAATGCAGACCGACAATTCCTGACAATATCAGGTATTGGAAAGTGTTTGGTAACGACGATCAAATCGAGGATTTTCTGCTGTGTAAAAATGAGTTTGAATGTACAAATATAGACTTAGAAAATGAAGATGAAAATGTAAATAATTCTGATTTTGAAATAGATAGTGTGAATACTGTAGATTCAGGAGTAGATACTGTAGATTCAGGAGAGTTAGGGGATGACGAAATGGATGCCGATGTTTTACAGTTGAAAAGCAATGTTTTACCTAGAGGTCTTGTTCCTTTAGAAGAACTGTTTGACTGTAACAACGTAGCTAAAAAACCAAAAATAGAATCCCATGGACAAGAGGTAGAAGACTGTAATATAGGGATTAAAGAGAAACCTAGGATGGTCAAACTGTCTAAATCATTACCCCCAGAGAAAAAACTCAAATACATTGAGCTGTTTAAAGAATATTCAGATGTCTTTGCATGGGGATATGAAGACTTGAAAGCCTATGATACCAGCATCATACAACACAGAATTCCCATAAAAGAAGACCAAAAACCATTTAGGCAGAAACTTAGGAGGATAAATCCCAAGTTACTCCCTCTAATAGAAAAAGAAATCAAGAAAATGTACGATGCCAAGATCATAGTCCCGCTGCGCTTTTCCAAGTGGGTCTCTAATTTAGTCCCTACACGTAAGAAAACCAAGGAAATCAGACTCTGCATAGATTTCCAAAATATAAACAAAGTATCCCTAAAAGATAATTACCCATTGCCAAAAATGGACCACCTCCTGCAAAGGGTGATCGGATCCTGTCGGATATCTCTATTGGATGGTTTCTTGGGCTACAACCAGGTCCTAGTTCACCCGGATGATCAAGATAAAATCGCTTTTACCACACCATGGGGCACTTTCATGTATGTGAAGATTCCTTTTGGTCTGATGAACGCAGGAGCCACGTTTCAGAGGGCAATGGATATCGCCTTCGTGGAAGAATCGGGTAAGTTTATTGTTGTTTATTTAGATGATGTGGCTGTGTTTTCCAAATTTGATGATGAACACCTACGGCACCTTAGATGAGTTTTCAGGAAATGTAGAGGGTTTGGGATTTCTTTAAATCCTAAGAAGTGTCTTTTTGGGTTAGAAGAAGGCAAACTGTTGGGACACATCATCTCTAAAGATGGAATCAAAATAGACCCCAGCAGAATCGAGGCCATACTAAAGTTAGAACACCCAAGAAACCTCAAAGAACTACAGTCTTTTATCGGGCAAATTAACTTTCTATGAAGATTCATTCCCAATCTGGCCGAACTCCTCAAAAACATCACAAACATGCTTAAAAAAGACGTAAAAATAAAATGGGACTCTGAGTCCAGACAATCCTTCGAACAAGTAAAACAAGCACTCACAGAAGCCCCTATTTTGATTAGTCCCGATTTTACTAAAGATTTCTATCTCTTTTCTTTCGCATCTGAACATACTATAGCAGCGATGTTATTGCAAAAGAATAGCGAAGGGTATGAACGGCCCATAGCTTTCTTTAGCAAAGCATTAAGAGATGATGCTATGAACTACAATATCATGGAGAAACAAGCTTTTGCCTTGGTAAAAGCCATTAAAGACTTTAGGGTATACATTCTCCATTCCCACACCATAGCTTATGTTCCAAATGCAGTAGTAAAGGACATCTTGACACAGGACAATCCGGATGGAAGAAGGGGAAAATGGATTGTTGTCATTTTAGAATACGATATAGAGATTAAGACCACTAAACTAATCAAAGGTCAAGGCCTTGCTAAATTAATGGTTGAATCTAACTTTCAAGCTCTTGACATTAATTTTCCAGATGTGGCAAATGAACAAGGAAAGATGGCAACTCCAAGCATGAGAGAGGTATTTCTCAACTCTCCATGGTACGCAGACCTCATTTTTGTTTTGCAAAATCTACAAGCTCCCCCTGGTTTGTCTAAGACCAAAGCTAGATTTTTAAAGTTGAAAGCCTTAAAATTTTGTATTCTAGAAGGCAATTTGTATTGGAAAGACCCTGCAAGAATTCTGTTAAATTTTTTACTGAAAGATTAAGCTAATAAAGTTTTGCAAGAGTTTCATGCAGGTGAATGTGGCAGCCATCTGAACTGGAAAGTCAAAGCCAACAAAATACTCAGAGCTAGTTTCTACTGGCCCACCTTGTTTGCAGATGTGCATCAAAAAGTAACAGCATGTCATCAATGTCAATTGTTTGAGGGCAAAAGGAAACTCCTTCCTCTACCTCTGAAACCAATCTCAGTTGAAGCCCCTTTCCATCAATGGGGCTCGACTTCATTAGAGAAATACATCCCCCATTATTAGGCCAGCACTGGTGGATTCTCACTGCCACCGATTATTTTACCAAATGGATTGAAGCAGTACCGAGCAGGCAAGCCACTGACTCTGTTATTATCAAATTTCTTGAAAATAATATTTTATCTCGTTTTGGTTGTCCTAGAAAGCTTATCACTGACAATGCAGCTACCTTTCGCTCAAAGAAACTTATAGATTTTTGCAACCGGTATCACATTGGTTTGGGGCATTCCACAGCCTATTACCCTCAAGGGAATGGGTTAGCAGAATCTTCAAACAAAACCTTGGTAAATATCATCAAGAAAACACTGCAAGAAAATAAGAAATCATGGCACGATAAGTTGGTGTTTTCTTTATGGGCTGACAAGTTGACGACCAAAAGGTCAATTGGTATGTCACCATACCAGTTGGTATATGGTACAGAGGCAGTGTTTCCTACTTCTTTAGGAGTCCCTGTCATGAAGTTGCTTCAAGATGTTCAAGACGAGCCAAATGATTCACAGAGAAGGATAAACCAAATGATCTATTTGCAACAGACTAGAGAAGAAGTTTTCAATAAGACTCAGGTAATCCAGGAAAATATCAAGAAAATCTTCGACAAGCGAACCAAGGAAGATGATTTCGAGCTAGGAGATTTGGTATTGAGATGGGATGCCAGGAATGAGGATAAGGGAAAGCATCGGAAATTTGACAATCTATGGACAGGGCCTTACATGATCCAAGCTTTCAGGGGAAACAATGCTTTCTTGCTAAACAACGCCAATGGGTCAGATCTGCCAGGAGCATCTGTGAATGGCAGAATGTTGAAACATTATGCCCCACCCCAGTAGAAGATTTGAGTTCTCACTTTCCATTGTACATACCAGTTTAAGTTTCATTTTTACTTGCATTTTCTGAGTGAAGAACATTTTTCAGTTAGTTGAATCCCAAAGAGAAGGCCCTAAGCTGCTGATCACTGTTGTTCTAATTTTCAAGAATAAAACCAACAAAGGCTGCTAGGCAGAAATTTTCAGGACTACCGGAACCAGGATTCTTGGCACTTCACAGGAAAAAGTACCATCCCCAGGTGGAGCCGCTGTTATCTCCCCATAAATTATGGGAATCAACTGGTGACTGAGATATTATCTGTCTCTAGTGTTTTTGTTGACAAATGATTTTTCATTCTGCAAATAATTTGTAATTTGAAAAAAGAAAAAAAATAAAGAAAAAAGAAGAAAAAGAAAAGAGGGCATAAAAGAATTGAAATGAAAGCCCCATGCAATAATAGTAACTTGGCCATACCTTTCAAGCATGGCCAAGTTCTTTTTAAATTTGATGTTGATAGGTTAGTGAATAAATCTAACCATACTATCTAATCCTGGTCAGATAGCCCTTAGGTTAGATTAGTGAATAAATCTGACGAGACTGTCTAATCCTGGTTAGATAGCCCTTAGGTAGAGTAATTTCTTAACCCAACAGTTTAATCTGGGTTAATTGTCCTAGGAAGATAGGTTAGCATGTAGGTTAGTCGCTTCATTTGTCTCACCCCAATGAAACCAGCTTGATGAAACTGTTACAGCATGTCTCAAATGCCTAAGAATAGTTGGGTCGAAGTCCCTTGGTGGTGTCTGTGTGAAAAGTTTGGGAAAAAACCCGTAAGAAGCAATTATCCTTAGTTTTCCCAGCACATATTTCTCCGCTCCTGATTTATGCTCGATGCACTTTTCAACGGTCCAGATCTTGGCGCTCAGATCTACAGCGCATAGAGCATTCCGGACCCCCCCCGACCGTTCTTCCTTTAACTGGGGCGGGGGGTCCAGAATCAGTAATAAGAATTGCGCACATCTGGACGGCCCAGAGATGAGCGTTGAAACCAAAGGCTCGGATTTGATTCCGGACCCCCCAATCTGTTCTGCCTTTAATGGAGGGGGGGCGGGGTCCGAAATGAGAAATAAAAGGCACGCTAAGATCTGCGGCCAGGAAACGGGCAGGCAAATCAACGGCTTAAGATGGTTTCCGGACCCCCCCTGATGTTCTAGTTTTAACCAAACGGGTGGGTCCGGAATTGTTATTCTCCTCTGGCGGGCCCCTGGTCATACGTGGCGTCAGCCTATTGGTCCTGAAGTCCCATCCCCCATCTGCTATCTGACAACTCCCGTCACTCATGGACATCATCTCCCACTTGTTCCACTTACTCCCGAGTTGTGTCCCATCCCATAACTGATGTCAGTCCCTGCTGTCAGTCCCTTACCTTTTCACTCATGATCAGCCCCTTATTGCGACTTTTAATTCCAATCCCTAGCAGCCACGTCACCCGTCCGTATGTTTTGTCCACCGTCACCTGCCATCTCACCCCCAAGTGGCCCGTTGTCCATTTATTACCGAATAACATACGCGTTATCCTGCTGACCTATCTCTCGTGCCCGACCGACCCAAGTTTTAAATAAAACTACCGTTATTCCCCCTTCATTCACTATTCATCCATTGCAATAGATTACCTCTTAATCCTCCATTGCATTCCCGTCACCTTCATCCACAGTCATTCGACCCCACTAACTCCGTGTTATTTGCAGGTACTGTTGCAGAGATGGTGCCAAAGCCAAGACAAGCAGAAGTAGAGGAGAATCCTTTTCTCCCACCTCCTGTCGACCTGGACAAAATCTCGTTGGTCGACAAAGATAGATTGATCGTTGATACCAAGTGTGATTTCGAATTTTCAAACCTCCAGTCATGGCTCCAGGAGGTTTTCCTGGACCAAAGCGATGAGATTGGACTCTGGGAGTCCAATCTACCCTTGTACCTTTTTCCCCAAATCCATCATTTTTCCGAATTCGCACTTAAATGCCAAGCTCACTACATCCCCAAACAGAGAGCCATCATCTCCTCATCCCGAGACACCCTGTTCCTCATCACTCCCGAAGACATAGACCAGATGATGCAAATTCCCCGTGCTGAATCTGCGTCCTCTTTCAGCCTAGAAATCCTCACCGAGCTATATCAGAAGATGATTTTTCCCCAAAGAGCTCATATATTTGAGCTTTTCCTTCCTACTTCCACTCAATTCCCTTCCACCAATCCCCCTTACCCGTCATCCATGTTCTCTAAGAAGGGAAACCAAATCATTTCCTCCCTTTGTGCCCTACTAGGTTACTATTCCGACCAGTGGGTAGATGAGCCCATTCTGGGTTTTCTATCCATTTTCTCTAATGATGAAAATCCCACAACACAGTTTGATTACAGCACCTTCTTGGCCGACAATATTCACAAACAGTTCGTGAATTTTGGCACAGAAGGCATGTTCAAATACTCATCCATATTGGCCTACATGTTTGTCTACTTCCAAGCAGATAAATTCAATTTCTCTATGAAGAAAATGGATGCAGATGGAAGGCCTCATCCAGTCACAGCATGGACATCTTTGTTGAAGCACAATTCCACAGAGTATAGCTTCAAGGCATTTATTGATCTTTTTTACCACCCTGTGGTAAGCATGTTGAGTGGCAGGCCCGAGCCACGAATAAACGATGAGGTCCAGAGAATTATACATCTCTCAGACAACGCAAAGACATGGGACTGGTACTTGTATCAAAACCACATCGAGATCTGAGTTTTCGGGTGTGAATTGGCACCCTACAAACTGCCAAAGTATGTGCCGGTAAGAATCTTTGTGTTAGAGTATATAACGCAGATCATGAATTCAGATGACATTCACTTTGTTTCCCTGGAGAAGAAGTAGCAATTGAGAATCAAGGGGCAGATTGGCTCTTTCATATGCAATAGTCGAGGCGCCGGGGAAGAAGCTGACAAAATGTTAAAAGAAATGAATTTTTTTATGATTTTCCCACGGCACTATGATCCATGCGGGATCATTTCAGAAATGCGGGTGAAAAATAACAACATCCCGTATGTTCATGAGTCTAAGCCCGAGATCGAAAAATTTGCCAATCAGACAGTGTGGGTGCTTGACACACTGATCGAAGTGGAACAACAGGTTCCCCCGACCACTATACCACCAACTACTACACCTCGGGTCCCTAAAGAAAATAGGCCTCGACAGGATTCATCTCCGCCTGTCACGGAGGTATCATCTAAAGAGTTCCAGCTGCACATGAAGAGGCCCAAGACAGTTTCAGTCCCCGGCCAAACAGAAGAAAAAGAGACTCCACCTACCACAGTGACCAAGTCTGTGATTCCATCCTTCGGTTCAAGCATCTTTAAGGACATCACTCCATCATTACCGAAGAAATCCACAGATTCTCCAGTGGACACTCAGCAAGGCAAAACTGGGCCTAAGTTGGGCATTTTCGAGAAGTAAGAGTTGATTAAGAAAAGAAATCACACCCTTACCAGCAGTACTTATGCTCAGTTTCGGAAGCAATCGTCCACTGCGCAGCATAGGCTATTGTCTGCGTTTGACACAGAAAGAGGCAGGATGCACATGGCCTTCCTTCAAGCGTAGGTACCAGACCCCAAGGTGATCACAGCTTACAAGAGGGCCACCTTCGAATTCCAGACGAAGGACGTGCATCCAACAGATCAGATGGATCTGCACAAGCAGATAGGGGAGATGGTATTCCACACATTGACGCACGCTTCTGCATCTGCAGCCAAATTGCAGGTGTCACTCAACAACGCACAGACACAACTCAAGCTAGAGAAGATTTCATCCTTCGCAAAAGATAACAGAATTAAAAATTTGGAGGAGTTGGTCCTCAAGATCGGCTATGATCCCTCGAACATCAAAGTTGCAGAAGAGATGATAAAGAAGAAGAATGCAGATATCGCCTCCTTGAGGAAACAGCTGAAGCTTCCTCCTACAAAAGACTCACAGGCGAAGGAGATAGCAGAAAAAGAAGGCGAGAAGGATGAAATGCTTAAGCTGCTCATGGAGAAAAATGCTCAGCTCAAAGAAATGGAAGCTGAGATGGAGATATTATTGAAAGAGAAAGAGCAGTTGAAGCCAATGGAAGGCATTCCATTGAGTGTTATCCCAATTACAGGATTGAGCACAGCAGCAGTAACAACAATACCATCTGCAACACCAGTGACACCACAAGAAGGAACAACCGACCTCGCCAAATCCATGGAAAAGATGAACCTGCAAGAGACAGAAATCAGAAAGCTAAAGAAGGAAGTGGAGAACCTCCAGGAACTCAAAACTTCTTTCCAAACCAATCTCTCCAAAGAAAAATAGGTAACTGGCCAACTCAAGAAGGAGCTACAACAGCTCCAAAAGCAAACAATGGCAGGGAAGACTTTGGCTGAGGTCAAAGAGAATGTATGGACAGATATCACAAAATCCATGAATGAAATCTGTCCCATGATCCAAATCATGTTTGAACAAAACGAGTTGGTCCATAGGAGTAAACAAGCTATTGAGAAGATCAGAGTGGAATTGGGAGATAGACCAACTCAGGCAAATGATATAATCAAATTCCTCAATTCCAAGACCAGAGAAGAGCTAGAAGAGCTGAAGATAGAAGACAGAACAGAGACCATCCTTGAGGTCAAGAGAGTTTTGACCAAGAGAGGA
Source organism: Picea glauca (assembly GCA_000966675.3). NCBI lineage: Eukaryota > Viridiplantae > Streptophyta > Pinopsida > Pinales > Pinaceae > Picea > Picea glauca. Next base: position 694,834 of record JZKD02S0075651.1, read on the forward strand.
TTAATGCTTCAATTGGAAGAAAAGGTTCAGATCATGGACCAGGGGGCACAGAAATTCTTCAACAAGATCGAGGCTCTCCAGAAGAAGGGTCTCCCCGGGCTGAAGGTTATTAATGATAAACTAATGACACTCCCAGATTACAAAAAGAGACTGTCTGAAGTGTCTAAGGACAGTTCCAAGTTTGCTGGCATACAAGGGAGCATCATTGGCAAAGAATTCCTGGACGCTCTTCAGTTGGACATCAGCATCCAACACGAGATTCGACACATATTCCTCACTAAGCCCACATTCGCCAAATATACGGAAATGGACGAAGTGTATCGGAGACTGCTCAAAGTCAATGTGCCTAGTCATCTCAGATGGGAGGAACTCTGCGATCTGCTCGATTAAGAATATGAGCTATCCAGGTCCAGTCACCAATCCAGTCAGAAGAGGTTGCACAGGAACCTCGCCAACGGCCTACCCCAGAATTTCCGCGTGAAGTTGTACCAAGTCGCCAAGCAGTTTTGATTAGTTAAATTAGTTAGACTAAAAATAGAATGAGCATGTCCTGATCATTTATGACAGGAACGTTTGTAATTTGAATCATAAATACTTCACTTTTCGAAGTATTAAGGGTTGTTATTTCTCACACCCTCGCGCTATCAGACTGTAACATTTTTTAAGAGATCTACCATTAATGAAAATGAGGCACTTTTACAGGATTCTTGCATGTATTCACTGGTGATGTTATACTCTAAGTTGAATGTTCTTGCTTCGTGATCATATTTTTTTTTGAAACTAATCTTTAAGAGTAGCGAATGTTGCAGGATTTATCTTAGATACCCTGTTTCTGACTCGGAAAGGTTTTAGTGTTTATCTTCTGGTGTTTTCAATTAAGGAATTCTTAACTGCTTCTTAGTTGAATTTATCTTTCTCATATTTTCTTCCGTCCATCATTTAAGCTATTAAAAGATCCTGTGAGTATATTATCTCGCCCTGTGGAAGTCTTTCTTTACGTTTTTGGTTATATTTCATATTTTATGTAAGCGCAGACCCCATAGCCCAATGGATGTGTAAACTGTCTCAACCAATTCAAAAAACACTTTTACAACAAAAACCTACCTATTTCTTTAACTAGCCTAATATCTAAAGTTAAAAACAAATCTAAATCCTATAGAGAGATCCCTCTCTGAAGCTGGAAGGGCTAGATCCTAGCTTTAAAAGTGGTTGGATAAAGTTACCTTTGTAGATTTCTTCTGTTTCAACCTCTAGGAAATTTACCGAGTGCTAACAAAAGTTATCAACTAAGGTGAAGGTGGAAGAACTGATGTTGCAAAGAGCGCACAGAGTCAAGGACTCAAATAACCAGAGGTTATTTGAAAGATTGTCGGAAGGAGTGTAAGCAGGATCTCTCTTGGAGACTTAAGTTCACAAGTGAAATCTCGGGAGGGTTAGTACCTTTGAAGAGTTCAAAGGAAGACGGGGAGCGAAATCATCGCACAGAATTTAAGTTCAGTGGAAGGACACCAAGTCAGCTTGGCCTGAGATTCTTGAGGAGTGAATCGAACGATCAGAATTCTCCATGGAGAAGTCGCGAGGATCGTAGGATCCAGTGAAGCTGCAAGGTGGTTAGGAGTTGGGTGAACCCATCCCTTTGGTTTCAAGAATCAACGTGGACCGTTTATTGTGGTCAGTTCAACCGTTAGATCATTTTGGAATTTCAGGTTTCGTAAGGTTGAAGTGCAGACCAAAACCTTTGGTCATTCACATTCCCGAACTACGAAAGGGATTATTGCATGTGAAGCTAAACGAGTGAGTTTCGGCACTTCGGGAATTTGGGGTTTGGTATTTCGGGAGTCATGATGACAAGGAGCTGGGACATAGTGGAGTGAAAATCCCGAAGTCGCGAAAAGCGACAGAACTTTGGCATGGAATTTTGGGATTTCGGCACTTCGGGTGTCGAGAAGCAGAAGGGGTAGCAATTTTTGGAATCGAGAGTTCAAACTTCCGGTTCATGAAATCCTGAAGAGCGGAAGGAGAAAACTCCTGAAAAGGTTGCGGAAGAATAGCTTTGGGCTCCAATCGAGTTTCGGGGTTCCGGAAGTCAAGAGACAAAGTTTCATGTCAACGCAACTCCCAGAATCGCAAAGAGCAAAAAGTCGAAAGCAGGATCCCGAGCACCAGTCGGAGGATACGTGTGACAGAACCCGAAAGAGGTGGTCGAGCTTCGGCAAAAGTCCTGAAAGACCATCGATCTCACCCAAAAGGGGAAATTTCAGAAACCGGGAAATCATAAGGGAAGAGGAATGAGTGTTGGTCAATCACTCAAGACCTGAAAAGCCGAAATAAGTGGCAACAAGAGGCGTGTGTTCGATCCATTGAAGGAGTCAACCCTCGTTGACGTTTCAGGTTTCGGAGGTTGAAGAGACAAGGGATTGACAACAGGATTCGCGAGATCGCAAAATTCGAAATCCCAAAAGGGAAAAATCCCCGATCACATTTGTTGGTCGGTTGTGGAGTTAATGCAGGTGTTTGATCATGTAGGCATAACTCAGAAGGAGCTGTGGAATACACCTGTTTGTGTGTGTGAAGTATTCCCTGTGGGGAAAGCAAAGAATGAATCAGACTCAGGGGAAGATTTAGACCGATCCTGCACGGATATTGGCCCGAGGGTCGGGTGTCTGTGTCAGAAAGGGTCCCAGTGAGAAGAGCGCTCGATCTCCAGCTGTTACTCCTAAAACTACCACATCTCGGAGCAATGCTCCAACATCCTGTTAGCACTCTGTAATTTTCCCAAGGCTGTCGAGGCAGTCACAGAGGTAACATCAAACCATTTGAAGTCCTAGATCTATCCCTCCAAGACTCGGAGAGGGCTCTCTCTGTCTGATCTAGCTTTTTTTATTATAGATTTTAGGCTAGTTATGATAGATTTGGGTTTGGTTTTTTTAATGTTTGGGTTGGGACAACAAAAGAGGGCCATTGGGAAAAATAGAATCAAAATGTTTGAGGTGATCAAATGAAAGAATAATTGAGCTCATATGTCATAGGGCAAGGTATTCATGTTAGTTGATCCTTGTAGTTTGGGAGATGGAGAAAGAGGAACAGATTAGGGTTCACTTCAAATGTAGAGCATTGCTACTTGAATTCTACATTCAAAACTTCAGATGAAAACATGAATATTGTTTTAAGCCAGAACATGGTGTTTGAAACAAATCCTAAACTTAATCTTCTTATAAACAATAAAAGAAAAAAACAAAATCTGAAAACAGACGAAAAACAAATTACATTGAGAAACACTTCACCACATAGCTATGACACGAGAATTTTGAAACATAAGGTCTTGTATTCATCAAAAAGAATCACTTGAACCTCCTCGAAATATTTACAATGGATGGTAATCTTTCAATACCATCTTCCCTTTCAGGTCGACCCCCTGTTTACTGTTTCAAAACTATATTTATAAGTCTATTACATGAAAGAGATCAATTATGAAACTACCAGCTAATAATTACATCATAAATTTACAAAACATGACAATGTTTATCATAAAAATCTATCTCCAACAAATGCTTGCCATCTGGTAGCTCCTTCCTGATATCTCTAACTGATGCTCCACAAAATAAGCCTGATATTGCATGAATAGCCCTGCGCTACCTGAGAGCTTTAACAATTGTGCCCACCAACAAAAATTTGCCATTATCATAAGTATGCTGCCAATTCTGGAATGATTGCAAAACTCCCAAGTGATCTCGATCTACTGCTAGGTATACTAATTTGATATACATAAACTCTGGGAAGATTCAATGTGA
>JZKD02S0075651.1:707461-745102 GCA_000966675.3 Picea glauca
AAAAAAGAAAAGAAAAGAATAAAAAACCAAAAGAGGGTATAAAAATAAAAAAAGAGAAAAAGATAAAACCCCATGGAATAAATTTGGTTTGATTCATATTGTCTAACCATGATCAAACCCTTTGAATTTATGTTGATAGGATAGTGGGTAAATTTGGCCAAACAGTTTAATCTTGGCTAAATTAGATAGGTTAGTGAATAAGTTTGACCAAACAGTCTAAGCTTGGAAAAATATCTTAGGTTAGAGTAATTATTGACCCAATAGTTTAAACTGGATTAATGTGTTAGGTAATGAGATTAGGAGCTAGGTTAGCATGTTTTATTTCAATAAAAAATTGCAAAAGGTTGATTAAATGAATTTATTTTGAGTTAAATTGATGTCTTTTGACCCCTTGGTGAAAAAATTGAAAAAGGGGAGCTAGCAAAGACCCAAAATATGTTTTTATCCTAAGCCTGTCGATATTTGATAGTTTTGGCACTTTGTGGCTAAAGAGTGCATAGTTCCCAACGGTTGATCTAGGCGCGCTCAAATCAGTGGTCAACATTAAATATAGAACCCCCTCGAACTTTCTGCCTTTAACGGTGGGGGGGGGGTCTGAGTTATTGGTTTTTCTGGCACGGGCCCCACATAACATGTTGAATCCATATTTACTCAGACCCCCCTCACTCAATTCCACTTACCACTTGCCCCCCCCTCCGATAATCTACCTAACCACTCACCAATACCGCTTTTCCTCATCCCTCCATCGCACCTCACTACCCTGTCACCACGTCAAATCCCACTACCCGTTGGCCATTTAATTCTTACCATGTCACACCCATATGCTCGTTGGCCAATCAATGCTGTCCCCCATGACCGTTACCCGTCCAGCTCACCACCCGCTCCATAACAAACATCTCCCGACACCATTTAAATCTGTTCTTTCACCATTCCCACACTATTCACCGATCCAGACACAGTCGACACCACCATTTCCTATTTTCAAGATAACCACCACTAAGCTCACCGTTGACAAGCACCATTAAACTTGGTAATCATAGACAACATCGTTTTCCATTTTCATATATCCATTTGATTATGGTGCCCAAATCTAAATCCTCTGGAACAAAAGAAAAACTGTTTCTTCCTCCTCCCATTGACCTAGATCGCATCCCCCTAGCCGATAAACATTACCGAATTATAGAGACTGTAACATACCCAACCACCCACAGACCGAGGTACGTTACCTACAAGCCCACCCTTGGACTTATTTCTCTTACTGATACCTTTTTCATTATTTAAGGAAGCATAAAATAAAAGACTTTAATGACATGCACAACAATAAACAACAAGCATGCATAGTCTAAAGATTCAATTAAACGATGATTAAAGATACAACGGAAATAACATTCAAATGCATGTAAATGATACTATAACAGAGAGTACTTATCTTTATATAAGGCGACACCAAATGGCTGCAGACCAAGGATGTTCCACCCAACTATAGACACTACTGTTCCAAATCTCAATAGCAGTGTCACCCCCGAGCTAGGGTTATGAATCCACAAGGATGGTTCCAGAGTTTACTTGGGTTCCCAAACCAGTCATCTCTCATAGGTTTCCCAAACTAGTCATCTCTTACAGGTTTCCCAAACCAGTTAGCTCTCAAGCTCTCACATGCTTCCCATCTTTCACAACAATCCAAGTACCTAGCTCTCTTCTACCCATCTTGCACCACTCGAGAGAACAAACCTCCACCCTTCTCTACCACGCAATCCCTCAGGCAATCCTTCTCCTTATTTGGGCTCCAACACAACTCGTCCATAATCTCAATGCTGGAATTCTCAGGACTTGCAGCTATGAGAAACGCTGGACACAGGCCAATGCATCTCAAACATGCAGGCCTCAAGTCATGGTTGGATCACACCAACGACCACTACAACCAACTATACCATGGCTAATTCTTTAACAGTTCGGCTCCCTTTCCCCGAACCAGATGTGGATGATGATGGATCAATGGATGGGTAAATGGGTGCATGGAAGTGCGTGAGGGAAAATGAGTGAATCATATAGGAAATCAGTGAACAAGCCATCAGTACAACCCCCCCATCAGACCAGAGGTAGGTTTAAGTAATTTGATGGGGAAATTAATAACCTCATGACCTTCCCTAAGAATCTCCCATAACTGATCCCCTCCCTTAGGAAAAAAGGGTAATTAACATAGGAATAAACACTTAGCCCCTCAAGCCCCCTCTCTTGTTGAATCATATCCCCCTATAACTCTAGTCCTTGTCTGTTTAGCATCCAACGATGTATTGATTATTAATAATGGTAAAAACATTATAGGTCTTGGGCACACTGGCCTTTTAATAATTTTTTGGGCACTCTGGCCTCTCAGCATTGTAACAATACATTATTTAAAAATGGGGGTTCAAAAACTGGGGTGTTACATCCCCTCCCTCTTATTTTGGCACTGTCCTTAGTGCATATACAAAATAGAGATCAAAATCTCAAATTTATTCAAAACGCTGTGGGTACTCTGCCCGCATGGCATCTTCATGCTCCCAGGTAGCATATTTAGGACCGTAGTAGGTCCATGAACTTTTACCAGCTCTATAACTCGATTCCAGAGCATTTTGAATTTTCTGTCCAATACCTGCACTAGCTGAAATTGAAAATATTCCTCTGTCTCTACCTGAATCAGATGCCAATCAATAACATGGTTAGAATCATGTACATATTTATTTAGTAAAGATACATGAAATACATTATGCACATTCATGGAAGCAGTCAATGCAAGCATGTATGCAACTAGCCCTATTCTTTCCAATATTTCAAATGGACCACAGAATCTGGCTGCGAGCTTTGTACAACTACCCAATTTCAAATAGCTTTTCTTGGGCTTCACTTTCAAAAGTACATGCTTCCCTACTTTAAATTCTCTAGCTGTCCTGTTCTTGTCTGCATAAACTTTCTGTCTATTTTGAGATGCCTTTAAATTCTGCTTGATCTTAACCATCTGGTCTTCCATGTCCTTGAGCAAATCCAACCCAAGTACCACTCTATCTGTTGGATTGTCCCATCTTGCTAGAGTATCACATTTCCTACCGCACAAGGCTTCAATGGGATCATTCCCAATGACGCTTGATACCCATTATTATATGCAAACTCAACCAAGTGTAAGTAATCTTCCCACTTAGATGGCTTATCCATCACATACATTCTCAACATTTCTTCAATTATTCGATTGACCCTCTATGTTTTCCCATTTGTCTGTGGATGATATGATGTGATAAAGTTTAGATTTGTGACAAATCCTTTAAACAATCCCCTCTAGAAGTTGGAGGTAAACTTTGTATCTCTGTCTGAGACAATTGTCCTAGGTATCCCATGCAACCTAGAAATTTCCTTCATGAAAATTTCTGCAATATTAGCCGTTGTATGCGTTGTCTTCATAGGCACAAAACGAGCAGCCTTGTTAATTTGTCAACCACCACCATGATTGAGTCATGTTGCTTATTCATTCTGGGTAATCCTGTGATGAAATCCATGGTGATCACTACCCATTTCTTCTCTGGAATTGGCAATGGCTGCAGCAAACCTGTTGGGTGCCTATGCTCATTCTTCACCTTCTACTTTCCATACATCGAGTGATGTAATCAACAACATTCTTCTTCATTCCTGGCCAAAAGAACTGGCTTCTTACTGCTGTAATTGTTTTCTAGTAAATGGGATGTCCAGCATAAGGAACATCATGCATTTCCTTCAGTACAAAATTCCTCAGTTCTCCAGAACTAGGAATGTAGATTCTATTTTTATGCATGAGTAGTCTGTCTTCCTTTATCTCATACTCCTTTATTTTTTCTGTTGTACATCTCCTTGTTGTAAGTTTTCCTTTACCTGTAGGTAATGCTAGTCTGTAACAAGACCATCTAAAATTCTTCTCTTCAAGTCTGACTGATGCCTACTGACAGCAGTAGCATGCATGATATGCACTCTTATACTAAGTGCATCAACACCTTTATTCTCCTTTCCCTTGATATTCTTGATATTGAAGTCATATTCACTTAAAAATTCCAGCCATCTTGTTTGCCTGGCATTCAAGGTTGTCTATTCAAAAAGATACTTCAGGCCAATGTGGTTCGTCCTTAATTCAAATTTCTTCCCCATGAGATAATGCCTCCACATCCTCAAGGCGTGAACAATGGAAGCAAGTTTCAAGTCATGCATGGCATAGTTCATCTCATGTTCCTTAATATTTTTGGACTCATATCCAATGACATGTCCATTTTGCGTGAGGACTCCCCCAAGTCCTTCCTTACATGCGTCTGTACATACCAAAAAACTTTCATTTTGATCAGCAATCTTTAACACAGGTGCACTAGTGAGTAATTCCTTCAACATATTAAAACTCTTTTCACACTTGAGTGTCCATTCAAATTTAGTTCCCTTCTTTTTCAAAGAAGTGATGGGATGAGAAATCTTAGAGAACCCTATTATGAACCTTTTGTAGTATCCAACTAATCCCATAAAAGATCTGACGTCTGACACATTTATGGGTGTTGGCCATCCTCTAATGGATTCGATCTTCTTTGGATCTACTGCTATGCCATGCTCTGAAATAATGTGTCCCAAGTAATGGATCTGATTTTGATAGAAAGAACACTTACTCAACTTGGCATACAACTAATGTTCTCTCAGTACTTGCAACACCAGTCTTAAGTGATGTTCATGCTCCTCTTCAGACTTATAATAGATAAGTATGTCATCCATGAATACTATGACAAACTTATCCAAATGATTTTTGAATATTCCATTCATTAAGCACATGAAGACAGCTAGTGCATTGGTCAGTCCAAATGGAACCACTACAAATTCATAATTCCCATACCTAGTCCTAAAGGTTGTCTTATGAATGTCTTCTTCCTTGATTCTTACCTGATGGTATACTTCCCTCAGGTCAATTTTTGAAAATATCTTTTCTCCTCTTATCTGATCAAAGAGGTCATCAATTCGAGGTAGAGGGTACTTGTTCTTTGTAGTGCACTTGTTCAACTATCGAAGGTCAATACATGGCCTCAAGGTTCCATCCTTGTTTTTGACAAAAGGTATTGGTTCTCCCCAAGGTGACACACTTGGACATATGTACCCTTTCTTCAACAATTCCTCCAACTGCATTTGTAATTATTTTAACTCTGGTGTGCTCATTCTGTAAGGTGTTTTTGACACTGGGGCAACTCGTGACACTAAATCAATTGAGAAATCTATCTCCCTTCTTGGTGGCAATCTGGGTATTTCTTGGAATACATCTTCAAATTCATGTAGTACCGAGAAATCTTCGAGGCTTGGCTCCTTTGTATTATCTGACTCTTCCACATGAGCTACATACAATTGACATCCTTTCCTAAAACATCTTTTTAGCTGTAAGGCAAAAATCTCCCTTACAGAGATGGGTCTTGGAACTCCTTTCACAGTGCTCTGTTTTCCATTTCCATCAAGACATGTAAATGTCTTGTTATGAAAATCTAGGACAACATGATTCTTGTCCAACCAATCCATTCCAATCATAATATCATAAGACCCCAATGGCATGATATTTAGATCAATACTACTATTCACACCACTAAGACTTATGGAACAAATTCTTACCATATCATGGATTCTTCTTTTGGTTCTAGTGGCTAACTGAACCAAGCTTTCTTTTCCAAGTTTGCTTTTCTCCAAATGTAATCCATCCACTATTTTAGGATCAATGTAGCAATGACTTGCTCCTGTATCAATCAAAATAGAAACATGATGATTTATGATCTTACCTTCCACTTCGATCATATTGGACTGGTACTCAACTTGTCGATCATCTAAAGATGCATATATTCTTCCCATATCTTCAATTGTTGTAGCCTCTTAGATGTTGTGCATAGTCTACACTCTTTCCTCCATGTGTGGGCAATCCTTGTACAGATGATCTTCCTTGCATCCCCAACATTGGATTGGTGGTCTTCCCCTTTTTCCCAAGGAATATTCCTTCTTGAAATATCCCTTAGCATATTGATCTTGATGATTTCTATTAGGATCATTCCTATTGAAGGAAGGTTTGAATCCTTTCCTCCTCTGATCGAACTTCACATTTTTCTTGTCCTTCCAAGATTTCTGCAGAGATTCTCTTCCCTGGCCTTGCTCATACATGTATTTAACCTTACTGATGGCTTAAGTCAAGGTATTGGGTTCATAAAACTTGATATTTTCCTTATAAAAGGCCGACAATCCACTTAGAAATCTCTGTATTTTCACTTTCTCATCACCAATGAACTTGACATTAACAATCCCAAGAAATTCTTCTCGTACTCTTCCATAGTCATGCTTCCCAACCCGAGTTCAAAGAATTCCTACATTTTCTTGTCATAGAAATGCTCTGAGAGGTACTCCTTATGGAAGTTCTTCTTGAATTGCTTCCAAGTGATCCTACTTTCATTAACATGTTCCACTTTCTTCAGTTGGTCCCACCACATTGCAACTTTCTCRTGTAAATGGTAGGTGGMAATCTTGRCTTCCADATTTGATGAATAGTTATGCAAATRAAAATATGTCTTGAGCCCAAGAAACCATGCTTYGACATCATCTTCCCTTTCTCTTTCACCATCGAAGGAAGGTGGCTTGATATTCCTCWGCTCTCCTTGCAAAATATCTACCTCTTGTTTCCTTCTTAGGTGTCTGATAGGAGACACCTCTGGACTRCTTAYGGGATCTKYYGATGCATAAAAMCTTCTTTCTGAGTAAGGAGGTGAGTGGTTTCCACAAGCTCTGCTGGCACTTCTGGAATAACCAACTCTTCCACGATCATATCTTATTTTGTGACACTTGCCTCCTTCCTCTTGTCTTGATTTTAATACCTTCTTCGTTTGTCTCTGCAACTAATTTAAGCTCTGCAACACTCAAGCATTTATCTAAATTTACTCTCTCATCAGTCTCTCATTGTCTGCTTTGTAGCTCTTTACTTCCATCTTCAGGCTCCTTACCATTTCTATTAACGTTTCCTGCTCTCCTTTTTCCTTGCGTCCATTGGACTCTGTATCTGCATTACCAATTTGTTATTCTTGCCTTCGACCTCCTTATCATGATTGGAGGCTCCTTTGCCTTCTTCCATTTCCTCAATATGCATCTTGAGCTGATGTGCTTAAGCCCCTTAATTCTGCAAAATGTGCAAGCGACCATTTTGTTAGAATTATGCATATGGTAAACAAAATTGCCAAACCATGCTACATGTTTTTTTTTCTTTTTTTTTCATGGAGATCATATCCCCATTCTTCGAAAATAACAGTGTCCTATTATCCTTGGCCGACACAGAATCTCATCCTGTGCAGTCACTTCCTTCAAACCATCTTCCCAGGTGGCCACGACTAGAAACTATGGCTAAATCCTTCCTTAGCAATTTTCTGTCTCGAAGACAACCAATTCGGCCCTTATCCCTCCTCTTAGATCTCAATCTGCATATGATTGCGACCAAGACCCGACGCTTAGTTGAAAAAGTTCTTGTCTAGAACTTTGGGACTTTGGAAATTTAAGCCAGGACTAGATCAATGGTCCTCGTCCTCTTTCATGATCAACGATCGAGATCCACTTCGGGAGTCTCAACTTTTCTTGCTTGTCTCCTCCCGAAATGCTTTTCCCTAGCGTTTAAGATCAACCGACAAGTGTCCTCCCACAGATCAAAAACTGTGAATCATTTTAGTTCTTCATGCTTCGGAGGTTTCAAACTTCCCTCCTGCAATTTCTCCCAGAGTTCTTTCACCCGAAGTCGAAGATCCTTCGACGTGTGTCCTTTGGAATCAACGGTCGATATGTACTCTGGCCTTTGGGCCTTCGGGAGTTTTTGACCCAATGCAACCTGTCACATCTTTCCCCTCCAGAGTGCCTAGTCTCCACACTACATGATCTATCGCCACGTGGAGAAATGCTGGAAGCGGACACGTGGCCCAATCAGGCGAGTGACACGTGTCACATTCTAATCGACTTTTGAATACTCCAAATGCTCAAAACTTAGTGACATGTGGTACACATCCCATGTGTCCATGTCATCCCAGGTGACGTCCCCAAGCCACGTCACTTCATAATTATGGGTTCCACATCACCTCCAGGTGATGTCATCATGCCCCACCACTTTGTCCCTTTAGGCTTTGGGACTTCATGCTTAAGGAGTTTCAACACTAACACCTTTCCCATTCTCTCGAATTCCGAATTCCTGAATTGGCCAATCTGTCACCATGTGTCCTCCTGGATCAGATGACTAAGATTCACTTCAGGTCTTCACTTGAAGTCCATGGATCTGCACCACGTGTCCTCCTTAATCTGATAGTTGAGGCTTACTTTGGGCCTTCACCTGAAATCCACAGATTTACGCCATGTCTCTTCTCAATCAGACGACCCATATTCACCTTGGACGATTCAATTCTTGAGATTTACTCCATCTCTCTGGCTCTCTGGGATCGTTGGCATAAGGGTAGACCCAGGGTTCAGTTATAATAGCGCACCAATAAGCCCTAACTACTGGCCCTTTCGGCAACACCTGTGAAGCATATACAATCTCACCCAAAGTAGCTATAGGGGGTTGTAGGACACATGTGTCTACAACTAGAAGAAATGCAAAGTGGATCCAATATAATAGCAACACAACATCTAGATATCATTTACCAGCTAAAGCCTACTTTGCACAATATATCTCAGATCTAGCATAATAATGCAATAATAGAGCAATCAGAAGATGAAGAACAAAACATCAATCACACATAACACAAGATATATGTCATTCACCTCTCCCTAGGGCTACGTGCACATAACTGTGCTTTATAATATATTAGGTGAAGCATACAGTTCTATCTAATCTCTTAGCTATCATATATTCTCTCTTTCTCCCTTCTCTCTATCTCCCTTCCCTACATACCCAGCTGCAGGGTTGATCTTCGCACCCAATAGAAGATCTTACAATACAAAATACTTTCTCATCTCAATACTTATCTCTCACCTTAACAAAAATCACTCTTCATAACATCAACAAACTTTGAACGAACCCATCCCAGGTCCTCTTGACCTTTATTTATACATTACAATAGCTCACCGACAACCTTAGGCCGAAACCTAGGTGTCAAAACCCTAGATACAAAAACCCCAGGTGTCTAAAACCCTAGGTCAACTTGACCCGCATTTTTCAGGCTTTGCCAGCCTATCTTTCCTTCTTTCTCACGAGGTTCTCCAAAGCATCCACTGGTGTCTTTTTCTTCTTGCTGAGTTTTCCACGATCTATCTTCCTTGCTGACATGTCTTCCTCGATCCTCTTGTCCAACAGATCGCTCTCTCGTACTTCGCTGCATCTTTTCTTCTTCTTTGGCCACTTCGACCTGATCTCAGTCAATATTCCTTTCATGCAATTTGGGTTTCATATTTTCTCCCTTAATATTCACTTCTTTCCATAACCAAGGGCCAACAGGCCCCCAACACTCACCTGTGACTCATCCCGAGGCACTTCAGATATGATCCTTCTATTTTACTTCGACTTCAGACTGTGCAACGCAGTCTGTGCTTTTTGTCATGTTCCTCCCCACTGCGTGCAGACTGTCTTTTCTATGTCTGGTACCCAGTTTCAACTGCACCTGGTATCTGGATCCTTCTCCTTCTGCTTTTACTAAGAGCTGCGAGGTAGTTGGTTGTTATAGTACAATTTCAACCGGCTCCCATTCACCAAACCTTCCTTCCATTCCCCATTCAAAGTTTTTAGCTGCATAGCTCCTCCTTCGGTAACATGGGAAACCTCATAAGGTCCAAGCTAATGTGTCCTGAACTTCCCTGGGTGCTTCATGAACTTATTGTCATACAGTAATACCAGATCTCCCTGTTTAAAGGATTTCTTCCTAATGTGTCTGTCATGGTATGCCTTTTCTCTTTCCTTCTACACCTGCTGATGGAATCCTACAATAAATCAATCCTCCTCCAGTTCAATCAACTGCGCAAGTCTCTCTTGAACAGTGTCAATGTCATCCATATCTGTAAAAGTTGCAATTCTGAGGCTAGGAACTAGATATTCCATGGGCACAACTGCTTCTAAACCATAAACCAACTTAAGCGAGGTCTGCATTGTCAACTTCTTCGTCAGCACTATCTCCAAGACCTTATTGAATGCTTCAATTGTCGCATTCGCTTGTGGATGGTAGGGCATGCTCTTCTGATGATGAATTGCAAATTTCTCAGTCAAGGCTTCGATAGTATTATTAATAAAGTGGGTACCTTGATCACTCATAAGGGTCTTTAGACATCCAAACCTGGTTATGATATCATCAAATATGAAATGCACAGCTGTAGTTGCACTACAATCCTTAACTTCTCTTGCTTCAGCCCATCTAGTCAAATACTATGTCACAGTGATTATGTACCTTGCTCCTGTGCACTTTCCTGGTGGGTTTATAGGTCCCATGAAGTCAATGGCCCATTTCTCAAATTCCTGTAAGGTTAGCTAGGGTGCTAAAGGCATCTCATCTCTTATGGAAGGTTTCCAAACTCGTTGGCATACATCACAGGCTCTGTAGTATTCTTTATCATCTCTGTGTAAAGTGGGCCACCATAGGCCAGCTGTAAGAACTTTTGGCAGTGTTGCTTTCCCTGCGTAGTGTCCTCCTATGATGCCTTCATGTGCTTCTGCCAAAATTAGTGTTATTTCTACTTCCATAACACATCTCCTCAGGATCTCATCAGGTCCCATCTTGTATAGTTGTCCAACTATAAGTGAAAAATATGCAACGTGCACTACCAACTGTTTCTTATGAATGAATGTGTATTCAGAAGGTGCCATTCTTGTTGATAGGAACTGAACTATCTCTGTGAAGTGATCATCAATATTCCTGATGGCCAACAATTGTGCATATGGCAGTGTGTCCTCCAAGCTAGTAGGTTCCTCTCCATGTTTCAACCGGGACAAGTGGTCAGGTCCCTTTTTCATCTTTCCTGACTTTACCACTATTTCAAAATCATATTCTTGAATAACATAATCCATATGCATATCCTTCCCCCCAACACTAGCTTGTTGACTAGGTATTTCAGCACAGAGTGATCAATGAACATCTTAAAGTGTCCTCCCAACAAGTAGTGGTGAAATTTCTGTAGTGCATACACCATGGATAACCCTTCTCTTTCAGTGGTAGTGTAATTTATCTCAGATGTAGAGAGCTTCTTCTAGAAAAGGCTAATGGGTGGTCAATATCTCATACTCCTGGTTGTGCTAATACTCCTCCTAATGCAATAGAATATGCATCAGCATGCACATGAAATTCCTTACTCCAATCTGGAAAAACCAGAATAGGTGCAGTAACCATTTTCTGTTTCAGGGTGTCGAAGCTCCGTTGAAATTCTTCTGTCCAATGAAACTAGCAATCTTTCTTCAAAATCTTCTCCATGGGTGTTGTAACTTGTGCATAGCCCTTAATGAAATTCCTGTAGTATCCTATATGTCCCAGCGCAGTGCACAACTATCTAACTGAAGTGGGAGGGGGTAGATCAACAATAATGACAATCTTAGATGGATCTACTAGCAATCCCTTCTTACACACAATATGGCCTAGCAACACTCCAAAGGGTGAAAAGAAAATGCATTTATTCAGGTTCAGGGAAATCTGACATTGTCTACACTTATCTAATATTAGTCTTAAGCATTCAATATGATATTGCAACAAGCTAAAAACAGTCCAATCTTCAAAATAGGCTTCTATAAATTTATGTAAAAACTCCTTGAATTCTTCAACCACCACCCTAGAAAAGATGGCTGGTGCATTCTTCAGTCCAAAAGGAATCATTGTATACTGGTAGGATCCCCATTCTGTTGCAAATGTGGTCTTATGGTGATCTTCCTTAGAAATCATGATCTGATGATATCCTGAAAATCCATCGGTGAAGGAGTAGACCTCCTATCCTCCCACATTGTCTAGCACTTCGTCAGTGAACAGTGTAGGGAATGGGTTATGTAGACATGCATCGTTCAGTTTCCTCAAGTCTACACAGATTCTGATCTCTCCTATCTTCTTGTCTTGAACCACCATAGGGCTAATCACTTCTGACTCTTCAACAGGTTCTGTGATTTCTGCTTCCAACATTCTGTCTAATTCAATCTTCAGTTTCTCCTTATATTTGGGATTTAATCTGTAGGGTCTTTGTTTAACAAGTATTGTATCTGCTTTCAGGGGGATCTTCATCTCTCCCATGGGCCCTTTAATTCCCTTCATATCAGTGAACTTGGTTGGAATCAAGTCATAGTATTCATGCAGTAATTCTATGATCTTGTCAATAGTAGAACATCCCAATAATATCCAATGTTAACCAGTTTCAGTGCTTTCTCTATCCCAATATTGACTTTCTTGATTTTAATTGGTTGTCTAATGAAAGGTAGTTCAACTCCTGGTCCTTCTATGTCTTTTTGTCCTTTTGTTTCTATGATGTTCACTTTCTTAGGATCATCATCTTCATCAGAATAGATATTGTAACATTCTTGCAATTTCTGAAGAGGCGCAGTCCATTCATCCTCTTCTTTCTCTAGAGGGAGGTTAGGTGCCTCCTCAAATACTTTCGGTCTCACAACTTGTAAAGCTTAGTCTATCGTAGGGTACTGACTTTCAAATAAGAATGTAACTATAAAATTCTGAGTCATACCTTGCCAATCTGCAATGATGAGGCACAGTTCTACTTGAAGATACCAGTTTATAGGTGTTGTATCCAGCATGTTAATGAATTTATGCACCCACTTTTCTTGAGGAATGATGTTCCAGGCTTCCTCACAACTTCGCACATGGTCGATCGGACAACTTTGACCTATGTATCTAACTTCGCATCCTTCTACTTGCTCTGAGAAGTACGTTGTCATCAAAGTGTGACATTGCATCCAGTCCGTGATGTTTTGCTTATGCGCTTTCCACCATCTTGCTGGAGTGTCTTTTAGGGCATTGTCCAGTGCCAACAGTCTCTGTTGTACTGGTACAATTTCTTAAAATTCTAGTAATAAATTTTCTAAATGATTCAAACAATCAATGTGGGCAAATTACTTACTGTTGTACTGATCCAACGAACTTCTCGGGTCAATCGAGCACACCGCCATGCAGAAAATTCATACATCTTGTTCTGCCAGTTATCCACTGCTTCTTCTGAATCTGATGAACATGTGTTGTCACTTCACCATCTTAAATTCCCATCCGTTGTACGATTAATGTAATCCTGATGTCTGGCTGTCAATTTGTATATATTCTCTAGCTCATATGCACGATCCTGTTCTCTTATGGGCTCTATGTATTTGCGACCTTTATCAGGATCCATAGGTGCAATGACCCTAAGGCCATCACCTTCAAATTTCATTCTTCTTTTCTTTAATTCAACAACAATAGAATTATTGAAATCCCAATCAATTCCTAACAGTGCGGGATAAGGACAACTATTATCAACTATCTCAATTACTTCGAAGTCTATAAATGTTCTGACCCCATCAATGTCCACAAGGACATGTTCCAGTCTTCCAAAGGGGCTCACATCTTGCTGATTAACAATCCTAAGCCTGATATGGGAATAGCTCAGCTTAGGTTTTCCCATTAGTTCCCAGGTGTCATAACCTTAATTTGCACCAGACATGCTTACCTGGCATCAGGCCGTCTCAGATTCCTTCTTTGCCAAAACATTGTTGAAAAACTCTTTAAAAAAAATCTTTTATAAGGGCCCACATGCCCTACTCCATTACTACACGCGTGTACATGCTAGCTGACCTAAAACAACCCGCGTGTACCTACAAAAGCACAAAAAAATGAAAGTTTCTGATGAACCACACAGCTTTGGGTGAGTTAACTGAAACTCTCGGCCATGCATGGCCGAGGGTTCATCCAAATACCTAGCTTCTTCTAGCCTATAAAAGAAGGGTTAGGGGTCCTATTTGGAGGAGGAGAATAATAGTAAAGAAACTCTACCCAATTGCACATTCCCATTGTCCCAACCCTTTAGCCATCCTTGTGCAAGAAGAGATACAGAGCAAATAATTTGGAGGACATTTGAAGAGGAGCCCAGGATCAGGTTCGCGGAGCGGTGGTCGGTCTCGACATTGTAAGTTGATTCATTAAAGTTAATAATAAAGAAATGCTTTTCATGTCCCACTATATGAGTTCTTCATAGTTTAGTGAATATATGTTTGAATCTCCAACCCATTAATCTGTAGAACAAATGCTTGTAGAGTTTGCTACTTGTTTTGTATGCAGGTCAGTCTTGGGAGGATAGTTGCTAACAAGTGATCAAGCATGATGAAGGATCGTCATCAAACGTCCAGAACAAGGTATGTTCGTTTAACCATGTATTTTCTTAAAAGAAATGGGGATTAGTTCTGGGACGATGAAAGAAAGTAGGATTCTTTCAGTCTTATCTGCATGCATAATATAACCCTAAGTTCTAGTACGTAGGGGGATTTCCCACCACAACAAAATTGGCAATCGTACTGGGGAGGTCTCTAGGGTTCTTGGGAATATTTTTGGGTATTTTTAAAAGACTGGTTTTCTTTCCTTTTTTTTGAAGTTTCTGCAAAGTTTGAGCTAATAGAGATTCTGGTCTTCCATACCAGCTATCTCTGTTTCTTTGCTTGACTGTAATATTTTTTTGAGACCCACAGAGGTACACGTGGTCTGCATAAGGTCTGCACGTGTGTACCTACCCCCTACTTTCTTACAGCCCGTGTGTAAATGCTAGTTGAAGAAGTAACAATAGCGTGTATGATTCTAGAAAAGTTTTGAGGCAGTCATCCTCTTCCCTGTCAGAATCAGTCATTCTGAGGGGTTTTCTAGAACTCTTTCTAGTCTTGGTTGTTTGCAGTCTATAGTTTAGGGTTCATCTCAGATTGGTTTGTTTTACGAATTTTTCCTTACATTGTTTTCTTTTTTCTGTTAAAGAAAGTTTCTAAGCCTTCAAGAGATCTTGGTTTTCAGTATCAGTGGTCTCTTCCTGGTTTGGATTGTCTATTTTTATTTTGTTTCAAATTTTTAGAGATACACATGGCCTGTATAAGGCCAACACATGTGTACACACCCTCTGGCTCGACACAGCTCGTGTGCACACGCTTGCTGTTGAATTGTCAGTAGTGTGCTTGTGAAGGATAGTTTTTGTTGAGGGTGAGGCAGTCATATTTTCCCTTGACAAGAGTTATACCTCTCAGGTTTTTTGAATCTCTTTCCTAGCAGTCAATAGCTTAGGGTTGATCTCAGCCATAGCTTTCTTTTTTCATTTAAAAGTTTTCATCAAAATTTTCTTTCGGGTTTTTAGACACGTGTCAGAGTCCTTTTTTAAGTTGTTAGTGTGTGATTTCTTGAAGTGATTCTTTGCGATCTGCGACTAAGATAGAATTTTTTTTGGTTTTTGACTTGTTGATAGTTTTCCTTTTTGCTTTGTCAACATTCAAATAAAAAAAAAATCTTTCATTTCTTTGTTTGGTTGAAAAGTGTTGTTTTGCATTAGTAACCAGGGAAAAGTCTTTTCTTTCATAAGTTATTGATAGTTTACTTAGATCGTAAGTAGCTCGTAGTCGAGTGAAATCCTTCTTTGAGTTTGTTGTTCAAAAGATCTTAGAAAATTAAAAAAAAATAAAATTGAAAAGTTGTTGAAAATTTGCATTAAGTGAAGGTTTTTGTTTCCAGCTTTCTGTTCATTTTTATTTTTGTCTTCAAACATCACTAGTTTCACTTTCATACCCTTTGACATAATACAAGCCATAAAATTAACGCTAAATCTAAAATTCATTAGACTTTTATGTTTGTAGGGTTAACCAACTAGTTCAAGATTAGGGCCTTGGATTAGGTTGGAGAGGAAACTCTTCAAGGCCATTGAAATCAAACATTGGAGTCTGAGTTAGGGAGCGTCCAAGTCTAGTATTGTGAAATTTATCTGAGACCCCCCTCTAACATAGGGGATAAACACGAGGTTGCATGCAGAAAGGTAGCAGAGATAACCCCTCCAAAGCTGGACCAAACGTAGTGGAGAACACATATAGAGGGCTTGTCTTGGGATTCTGTCGATTGCATTTGCCACGGAGCTTCATGGGTCTCGAATCCATTCGAGGTCCTCAGTTGTCTTCTGGACCACTTTCTCTCGATACCATTGATAGGTTTTAGGCTCGATACCCTGCTCATTGTGGTCTACCCGACTTTCGATTGTACCCGTCTGGTGACTGCTCGCGCATTGGAAACCTAGTTGCCTATATTTTTTAGGGACATACACAGGTGACTACGGGGGCATACTGTGGTACCTAGGACAGACATCAGGCCACGCTTTGCAGAGTATACCATAAAGGGTGATTTCATGTTCGAGTTGCACTTGAACTGGTAAGTTGCTCTGGTGTTGGTTGTTGTAACTGTTCTTCCAATTAATTTAGTGTTTGCCTGTCTTATCTTATAGGGACTTTTTTTTTAGTGTGTGTTGTTTTTGAACAACTAGAACGCCCTAGAGTGTCTTTGAACTTCTCACACAGTGGAGGATCACGAGCTCCGCCAGTCATGAAGGCTTCTTGGCCTACTGCCGGTTACACTGGAGCCACCCCCGCCACCATTAAGGCAAAAGCTAGACCAACAAGGGTATTTTGAAGCGATCGGGTCACAAAAAATTGTGTTTGACCAACATCTAGAGGAATCGACCGTTTTAGACCTCGGAGCGAAAGATTTTTGTCTAGTTGAAACCTCCACCACTGATCTTTTGACACCCACCATCGTACCGATTCATCCTTACGAGTGTCAGACAGTGACGCATGCAGCAATGGAAACAACTGTTGTTACTCCTTCTGGGAATTCTTCAATTCCCACTACGGTTGTCACCACAGGAGAGTTTCCACCTCCTAACCCACCGTCACTGGTCCAAGCCACCATGGTATTGACCGTCTCTACATCGCACAATGGTTTGATCCTGTCTCTGGTGGCGGCCACAATCCATTTCACACCAAGTGCGACAGTCCCTCCGTTCTCATACGAGATTCCTAGTTCATGTATAAGTCATGTACTTTCCTAATCCACTTCACAGACTTTAGGTATGGGGGTAGGGAGCTCTAACGCTCCTCTACAAGGCCACATGGGGGGCATTTCCACTCCCTTTAACACTTTCCCTTACGGAGGAGGTCATATCTCTCCTTCATCCCCTTCGCTCGGTGGCACTCACCAGCCTTCTGTCAGGCTGCCTACACACCATAGTTTATTTGGAGTAGGGAGTCAAGGACCACCTTCATATAATATGCTAGTAGGTTCAACATCATTTTCTTTGTTCGGTGCATTTGGTAATTACGCCTTCTCGTCAGCTTCTTTCCCGACTGGGGGCAATCCCAGTCTCGGACAATCTATTCCTATGCGAAGTACTATTCCTGCATAGGGGGCACACCCAGTAACTTCTTCCGCATCAGGGCATTGGAATTATTGGCAGGGATCTGTTCCCTCATCAAGAATGCCGATCTGGGGTAATTCTTTTCACAATCAATGGAACCTCGGACAAAGTACTATGCCTATCCCCACGAGACCGACATGGGGCAACCCTTCCCAAAGTCCTTAAAATGTAATGCATGCCCAACCATCTATGTCCTATTTTGGAAATCAGTTGATGATGTCTCCTCACATGCAAAATCCATACGCTAGCCATGGCCATGGTTTTTACAAGAAGTCGGGCCAGCAGCCGAACTTTTCCTGGCAACCTGGTGCCAGTCAAACTCCAGGCCCCTTTTTCCCAGGTTATCACCAACAACCCAAACTACCCTTCCTAGAAACTTTTCATTTTCCAGACTTGACAAGGTTGTTGAATGACCCTATCTATCACGATCCGCGTTGGCCTCTTATGCTGATGAAGTTGCCTTCAGACATCCCAAAGTTTGAACCCAAGCCTAATGAAGATCCAAGAGATCATGTGACTACCTTCCATCTTTGGTGCTCATCTAACACGTTGAAAGACGACTCCGTACAGTTGCGATTGTTTCAATGTACTCTCATTGGGAGTGCCGCGAAATGGTACATTGAGATCGATCGCTCAAGATACTCTTCCTTCGGTGAACTGACGATGGATTTCCTAAACCATTTCCAGTTACCTGTGAGATACGACGTTGGCACCGAATTGTTGGCCAATTTCTCACAAACAAAAGTGGACCATATCTCTGATCACATATGAGAATGGAGACGCTGAAAGAGTTTAATTAAGGTACCAGTCCCACCAGCATTCCTTCTCGAGTGGTTCCTTAAGTCTTTGGTCCCATAGTTATCCAAAGACGTCGTGACGTCATGAGTATTTTCCAAAGAGGGCACCATCATGAGAGCTCAACAACTTGAGCTAATCTATTCTCAGTCCGGTTTATTATACAAGATCTTTCCAGATGTGCCACGCTCAATACTTGATAAAACCAGACAAAGAGCTACACCACATGCCAATGGTATTGTTGGTTCAGCCCAAACAAAACCCGCTAAGCAAATGATGAAGCAGTTGCAGTAGTTGTCTATACAACACATAGTGGCCAGCAAAACTACTGCTTTGGCTACTCCCCATACCAAAATGTCGGATGTACACACAGTGCAATCGACTAATGCAAAGGCCACCCAGTAGCCTGAAGGAAAGAAAAAACAACGAAAGAAGGGTAAGGGGGATAAAAAACCTAACGATAATGCTGGCGGGAAAAACACTGAGAAACGAAAGGCGAGGTATCCATGCAACTTGTGCGTGGAAGACCACCCGACCCATCTATGTCCTCGGCTTGCAAAAGCCCAAAAGTTTGTGATGCAACAAAAACTGTTGTGTTAACAAATCCATTTCAACATGGGCAAAATCTAACCCAAGCCTTTGCAAGCATGGAAGGGGGCAGCCAAGGACTCTCTCCGTCTTCGAACAACCCCACATCCACGAATGTATATATGGTGAAGGGTGATGCTTTTATATTGACTAGAGCGCATGACTATAGTCAACCAAGAACTTCCGAGAAGGGCAAAGAAGCCGAACTCCCATCTCTTCCTCTACATATTGAGAAGACATTGGGTGAAACAATGACATGCATCCCAAAAGGCATGTTCAAAAAATCTTCTCACAACCCAAACGCAAGGGCTACCCAAAACTATTCTGTGGTGGAAGATTTATCACAAATCCCTTGTGCGATGTCCGCTTTGGAGGTCCTCCAAAGCTGCCCTTCCCAGAGGAAAGCCTTGTTAACTGCTTTAGGATCTACCGAGACTTGTAATACGGGTACAATCATGATGGATACAACTGACCTAAAACCTCGTCTACCTTACCACATAGCATTTCAGATAGTAATGGCTTATCCCACGAAAAATTTTACTTGGAATATCTTCTGCACGGTGGTTGATGAGGGTGCCTCGACATACGTTATGTCATTGGCATGTTGGAAGGCCGTTGGCCAACCTGTTTTGTCTTTGTCACCTACTCTTCTTAGTGCTTTTGATGGTCATTAGTTCCGACCACATGGTATCATTCCCTCTTTCCCAGTGCAGTTAGGAGGGAAGACCGTGTGTGTTAAGGTAGAGGTAGTCGATGCGCCCCTCGACTATAACCTCTTGTTAGGGAGGAGTTGGACTTATGCCATGCAAGCTGTGGTTGCTACAGTTTTCCAGGTCTTGTTGTTTCCACATGAGGGTCGGATTGCGACCATTGATCAATTGTCTTTCTCTAGACCTGACCCTTCATTGGGGTCATCCATGGTCCCGATGATTGATAATCCTCAACTAGGTGTGGTCAATGTAGGGGTTGGTTTGTGCCCATCTTTGATGGGTACCTTCGATTACCTACCCCCTCAAAGCGATATCGAGTTTATATCCAGTCACCATAAGGTTGAGATTTTTCAAGTTTCGTCGTTTTGCACGACTTACTTCAATTATTCATGGATAATCCCTTCCCCATTGACCACGATGGATGGGATAGGGCACCCGGGCATGTCCATGCCCTTGTCCGCAGCTGAAGTAGCATACTCTTTAGTCCAGCAAGCTTCAGCCAACACTGATCCAACTCCTGCACAAGAGTTCGATCCACTTATAGAGCCTATTTTGGCTCAGGGTTCTCTCACTGACACCAATTCCTTAGACTTAGTCTTGCCCTCTAATGAAGTTATAATTGAAGCAATGACTAGTCCGGACAAACCCTGGGAAAATCTTCATCATAGATCATACTTCCTCCTAGAGTTAAGCCGAATCAAAGCCGAAGAATTCACCTTGACTATCACGGGAGATAGGTCTTGTCCTATTAATCCCTTAGCTACACACAAGGTTTATGCTGAGGGTAATATGGAAGCTATCGCTGAAACCTTACCGATCAATATCTCCCAAAACCCTGGCATTGTGGAGAATGTTTTTGTCGGAGCTGACTGCTCCCCTAGAGAGATTCAAATCTACACAGATATTTTTAAAGAATTCCGCGAAATTTTTGCCTGGTCTTATGAGGAAATGCCAAGCATCGATCCAAAAATAGTTGAACATGAAATCACAACGTATCCAGACGCCAATCCTATACGACAAAAGCTTCGTCTAGTTAACCCCAAGAAAGCAATAGCCATTAAGGTTGAGGTTGAGAAACTGCTAAAAGCCAGTTTTATCTATCCTATCCATTTGACCTAATGGGTGTCAAACCCCGTGCCGGTCAATAAAAAACAAGGCACCATTCGTGTATGTACAAACTTCCGTGATTTGAACAAGGCCTATCCCAAAGATAATTTTCTCACACCATTCATCGACCAGATAATTGATGAATGTGCAGGTTGTGAAGCCTTCTCTTTCATGGACGGTTTTTTGGGATATAACCAAATACAAATCAAACCCGAAGACCAGCACAAAACAACATTCATCTGTCCATGGGGTACATTCGTGTATCGTAAGATGCCTTTTGGTCTCAAAATTTTTGGAGCCACCTTTCAGCAGGCCATGTCTTTTGCTTTCCATGACCTCAAGCATATAGTCGAGGCCTATTTAGATGATTTAGCATCTTGATCTCGTAAGAGAACGGATCATCCCACACATCTCTGACTTATCTTTGAGCATTATCGCTACTTTCAGATTTTCTTAAATCCAAACAAGTGTAGCTTTTGCGTAACTTTAGGACGTTTGTTAGGTTTCATAGTGTCAACAACAGGGATCATGGTCGATCCTCTCAAGGTTGAGGCAATAATTCAGTTGCCCCCCCCACGCACAATCCTTCAACTTCAGAGTCTACAAGGCAAGGCAAATTTTCTAAGACGCTTCATCACTAACTATGATGAGATAACCAAGGGCTTTATGCGCTTACTTAAAACGACGTTCCTTTTTATTGGGACAATGCCACTCAATGCTCTTTCGCCGCATTGAAACATGCACTCACAACTACCCCTTTGCTCTGGCCACCTAACTATAACAAGGATTTCTTATTATATCTGGCTGCAGCAGAGTCAACCATTGGCATGGTCTTAGTTCAGGAAGATGACTTGTTCTCAGAATATGTCATCTATTACCTGAGTTGAGGCCTTGTAGGACCGGAACTCAATTATTCTCATATCGAAAAAATTGCGTTGGCAACAGTCCATGCTATTCAACGGTTCCGTCATTATGTTCTATTTCGCAAGACCACTGTCATTGCTGTCGTGAATCCATTTCAGTACATGTTGACAAGATGGGTAATAGGAAAAAAGATCAGTAGATGGATAGTCATCCTCTAGGAGTTTGACTTAGATTTCATTTCAACGAAATCCAAAAAGTCACTGGTCTTCGCAGAACTTATTTCGGAACTTCCAGTTGAGTCAGGTGATCTTGTGCCCGAAGAGTCCCCTATCAGAGGAGATATGTTTTTGATCACCTCTTCGGATCCTTGGTATGGAGATATCCTTTTCTATCTCTAGAATTTGAAGTGCCCCACCACTGCTTCTCCTGATGAGCGTCGATGCATACGCCATCGGGCTAAGAATTATCTGATACTCGATGATACATGGTATCGGAGAGGTGTATACTGTATCCTATGCCGATGTCTCACTCATGAGGAAGCAGTTCTCGTGCTTAACGATTGCCATACCAGAGCTTGTGGCGGTCATTTGTCTGGGTTGGCAACAACCCAAAAGATTCTACAAGCAGGCTACTTTTGGCCGACAATTATCAAAGATTGTATCGAATCAGTCAAGAAGTGCCACTCGTGCCAAATCTTCTCTCAGAAGATGAGGGCACATCCCACTCCCATGTTTCCTGTCATCACAGTTGGTCCCTTCACCAAGTGGGGGATTGATTACACTACATGCAACCCTCCTTTAGCAAGGGGGCGCCACTATATCATCGTAGCTATAGACTACTTCACAAAGTGGGTTGAAGCTATGCCAATGTTTAAAGATGATGGAGAGACTGCAACTCTCTTTTTATTCAATCAGATAATAGAAAGATTCGACATCTCGAGGGAGATTGTCACTGACCATGGAAGTCAATTTAAGAATTAGATGATGACCGAGTTAACATCAAAGCTTTGGTTACAACAAGAACATTGATCACCCTACTACCCCCAAGAAAATGGTTAGGTGGAAGTTGTAAGCAAAACTCTTAAGACCATTCTACAACGAATGATCAACTCAGCCAAGTCAAATTGGCATTTGATGTTATGCTCAACATTATGGGCTTACCGAACATCTGTTAATACTGCAACCGGTTTCTCACTTTTCCAACTCATTTACGGGTTGGAAGCAATCTTTCCTATCGAATTTCAGATCCCGTCTCTAAAGTTGGCAGTACAATTATTACTAGACACTTCTCCACTTGAAGAACGGTTAGTATACCTTGAGCAGCTCAATGAGCAGCGTCATGATGCGACCCTAGCCAATGAGGCTCACAAACATAAAGTCAAGTGTTAGTATGATAGGTCTGTTCGTCCTCAGATTTTCTCTGAAGGCGAACTTGTCCTGGACTATGACCAAGATAAGGACCCCCTGAGGGCAGGAAAATTCAAACCCATGTGGTTCGGACCTTTCATCATAAAAGAGGTTTTAAAAAAGGGCACTTATCATCTGGTTGACTTTGAAGGGAATGTTTTGGCAGAGCTTAGAAATGGGCTCTAACTCAAGAAGTATTACTCATAGGCAGGTCACTGTGGGTAACTTTTTGTAACATATGTATAGTCTTTGTACTATTACTTTCTAGTTTCTTTTAGTGTTATGGACATGTCGTTGATGTTATCTTTCATCACTATGGCAAAAGTCAAGTGATTCCGAGGTGTTCTTTGTGTATGCAGAAGGTGCTAGCCGGCACACTCGAAGGCTTGCCTCCAAAGCTAGGGTAATCTTTACACCTCAAGGCCAATTATTATCTTCCGGAGGTATATGCTTAGGTGACACCACAAACAATGTTGTCGAGTATAGTGCAGCTATCGAGTTGGTTCATCACGCTTTGTCATTTGGTATCTCTCATCTCTGGGTCTATCTCGACGCTCAGTTGGTTGTGTCTCAGTTAAACATAGTATACCGGGTTCATGTTCCGACTTTACACCGACAATTCCTTAGGGTACGTCTCTTAGAATGAAACTTTGATTATATTACATATTTTCATGTTTCTAGGAGATTAAGCCAAGTTACAGATACTCTAGCTAATCAAATTTTAGATTGGCATCTTGCACACATATGAAAGAACATTCACATAAACATGTAAATACATTTTTTGCACACATGATCCATAAAGACACAAAAGACCTAAAAATCCATATATAATATCATAAAGTAACCAGAGTACACAGATGGACACAAGCGCCTCAAAAATATGACCAATAATGAGTCACAGGGCTTATGCCCTCAAAAAATATATACAAGTAGTGCTCGTGGCACGTGAAATGTCTGACTAAGGTCAGGGCCTGTGGGCCCTGTTATACTGATCTACAAAATTGGCTAAATGATGAAACAAACGAACCCACGTCCATGGTGCCCCCACTACATGAGGCTGCATAGATGGTGGCAGGTCCTCAATCTCTGCCATAGGGACCATGTGAGTGAGCGTAGTAAATTTTTGCTCGAGTCATCTCAATACCTTCTCAACCTTCCTGACTGAAAGATATCCTACTACTGCTGGTACCCCTGCGGTGGCAGGTACGACCCCTGGCTGAGGACGGCACTTGTTCCTCGCATAGTCAGCGGGTCACACTGGTCCCACATCTGCACATAATGAACACATATCCATCAAATACTCTGGTATATAAAAAAATGATATATGTAACAAAAACAACATAAAAATTACATATGTTTTAAAAAAAAAGAAACAATGATGGAGACTTACCCATCTCTCCTCGCTCCTCACCAGGAGGTATGGGTATCTCAGGATCCCTTGAAAAATCAATCCCTACATAAGAGTAATCCTCGATAGCTGGGATCTTCCGTGATAGCCAGGCAAAGAAATCATCATTGAAGGACTCACTAGTCCTTCCACCACCCTGTCGTGGCAACAATACTGCCCATCTACACATAGAAGGAAGAGAGGCCTGATGTCCTCATACCACTACTCGAGGACTAAAACTCAGAACTCTCTCAAAGAAAAACGAGCACAGAACGGTCCCGAACCAAAAGTTCCTCTGTGTCCGCAAACGACAATCTGTCAACTGCCTCTTCATATGCTCAAGCAATGTGGTACTCCAATCAAATATTTGTGCATTTAAGCATTGGACTGCACAGTTCATCTATGCACGGGACGCCCAATGTAGAGCCACAGAACCAATGATTTTCCCAATAAGAAATACTATCGCCTGTAGCGATAAGTCAGTAATCTTGCTTATGGGAACCTGTGAGCTCGAGCGGACTATATCAGCCTCACAGTAAAGACCTATCAATTCCGCTATGTTATGCGGTCCAGACGGAAAAGTCCGGAAGTTGACTGGTTCCCCTCTTCGGGAGAGGCCAGTCAAAAAATAAATGTCCTCGGTCATGGGCACCAGTGACTGCCCCTCTAACATGAATGCCTCTGCATCCGGATGCCAGTAGTCAACTAAGGCATTCAGTAGCCTAGGTTGTGCCCGCATAAAAGGACATAAGAAAAACTTGAGTAACCCACATTGCATCAAAGTAGCCACAACATTGGGGTCTTCCCCGACCAACTCACTAACCCCTTCATGCTCTCTCTCTCTCCAGTGGACATACATTCTGCAAAACACCAAGGTTCAGGAGGGTTAACCCTTGATTTTTAAGCTTTTTTTCTTCAAAAAGGGGGTCCATGCGGGCTATAATACTGACAGTCATGTGTACACGCATGCAAGGTTTACTCTGCCCGAATGTAGACGTGGCTTGTCCTAAGACAACCCACGTGGACCTAGGGCCAACCTTTTAAAGGTTGACGGCCCCCCAAAAAATAAAACCTAAAGAAAAAAGAAAGACTTAAAATGCAAAATAGGAGAGTTTGTACTTTCTTGGCCTAGACAGAAGTTCATTTCGTCCACTGTAGCTCCCAGAATCACCACTTTTATCAAAGGGGGTCTTTTCGCTCTAGAGTCAATTTCGAAATCAACAATGGTGATAATGAGCTACCAGCTTCTATTTATAGACTTTTTGGCCTCTTTTTGTCACTTTTTTGGCCTCCCTTATCGTTGTCTTGAAACCAAAAACCATTTAGAGTGATTCAGTAGTTGCATGGGAGGGATATGATCAGGTATCGGGACAGTTTTTTGGAGTTTTGGGTAATTTTCGATGTTCCATGAAATTTTTTTCCGAGGATCAACTTGAGCATGTAGGTTAGGTTTCTACCCTGACTTTTGTATCTCGTTGTCTTTTTCCTTTGCCATAGGATCGATCCCATCAGGTTGCGACACGGAACCATCATAGCTGCTTTGGAAGTATCATGACTTGGTGGTAGAGCTTATCGGAACATGGATGCCCTAGGTAGATCCTGGTTGCATTATGGTATCCATGCTGTCTCTAATTACTGTAGGCTCGGGAGTCCTTGTTGTTTTTCCTGATTATGAGTTTGAGCCTCATTTGCATGATTCCTTTTCACTCTTGATCTCACCCTTGGGACTCCCAAAAGATATAACGGGTCTTCTTTTAAGCCCTTTTCAGACCCTCTAAACATGAAAATATTGTCGAGTGATCTTGTGGCCTTTCATGGTCGTTAAACTGAAATTTGAAGTCACGTCTGTCCGGTGGTAGTTTACCCCTTTTTCGATCCGGACGGTCAACTGTACGAACAAAGGTATACTCTCTAAAAGAGTACCCTCAGGTATAATTTTACCCCTTTTTCAGGCCTGAGGGACTAAACTTACGAAAAAGGAACCCCCTTGTAGTCCATAGTTAAGCTCTTTTCAGACTCCCTAAAATTGAAAATATTGCCGAGTGACCTTATTCTTTCACACTCGTTAAACTGGTCCAGAAGAACATTCCTGACGGAGTCCATAGTTAAGATTTTTTCAGACTACTTAAAAATGAAAAAATGGCCAAGTGATCTTGTCCTTATCACACTCGTTAAAATGGTTTTGAATAGACGTCTTATCGGTGCTAGTTTACCCCTTTTTCAAATCGACTAGACTATCTTCGAAAAAGGTACCCCAATGGAGTCTCTTTTTATGTTTTTTCAGACTCTCTAAATATGAAAAACCATCGAGCTTACCTTCTCTGGGCTCGTTAAACTTACATCGAAGGACGTTACCATTGTGTGTTTTGTTAATTGCATTTGCATACCCGCGTCTTTGGCCTAATGTCGGCTCCATGTTTGCTCTCAACTGAAACATCTGAAGCATGCCTTATACGTAAGCCCTGTAGCATTTTACCTTTGCGTCTTGATACCTTTGGCCCCTGGAGGATTTTTCCCGAGTGTCCTTTTCTTGCATATGTCTCTTTGCCCTGAACATCCCTGTGTTTCATGCGCTTGGAACTAGTATGTTTGCGACACTCGATTCTCCTTTGTAACGTAACATTCTTTTATTCTTTTTCCAAAATTATTGAAAAAGACAAAAAAATCAAATATACCCCCCAAAAAGGAAGGGAAAAGTATTTTCTTTATTGGTATCATAATGAGTCACACTTGGATAAAGCACATCTGTGCGTTTGTTCATGAAACCCTAGGATTTAATATGACCTTATGAAGATTTTCTCACTACATAGAGTTGTGTCCTCCTTCGTTTGGTTATTCTTCCAAACATATGGAGAGTTTGCGTTGCCTCCTACCTCGTAAACTTATGATTACTGCCATGCTGCCTGAGTCTCATCATTTGTTGTGCTATTGTCCAAGGGAAGTTTTTCACCAAGCCTGAGTCCGCCCCTCTATAGTTTGTCTCTTGCCTTCATACTCGGCCATCTTGAATGTCCAATCAAGTCCTTGTTCAAAATCAATGAAGCCTTCAGTCTCATCATCAAGATTATCTAGTCCATGACTGACGAGCCGTCGAAAACCTCTGGGTAGTGAAGTCATACACTCATATTACACTCCTACCTTGAATTTTGAAGATTTTTAAGTTGTTTCTCGAGCTCTGAAGATCTCATCTCCAACCATCAGGCCATATCAACTTCTAGAAGATGGATACTCTATATGTATATCTTCTTTATTTCGAGATGTAGCTCTGCAGTGTATTGTTCGTGGCTACACTTTATATAGTTATTTGACATGGATCTACAGTGTATTTGATTGGTAGCCATGATTCTATTTTACCCCGAGCATGGGTATGCTTGCCTCGGTGAGACATTTGTTATTTTACAGACGGCGCCTCCCGGTTCTTGGTCCTTGGGCTCACCTATTTGGCACATCAGTAATGATTGGTAATTTATTTCGGCTATCAGATGCTCTTTTGACCTCACATATTAGGGGGCATCTATTATAACCCTAATTTGCACCAGACATGCTTACCTGGCATCAGGCCGTCTCAGATTCCTTCTTTGCCAAAACACTATTGAACAACTCTTTAAAAAACCTCTTTTATAAGGGCCCACGCACCCTACTCCATTACTGCATGCGTGTACATGCTAGCTGACCTAAAACAACCCACGTGTACCTACAAAAGCATGGAAAAAGGAAAGTTGTCGATGGAACACACATCTTTGGGTGAGTTAACTGAAACTCTCGGCCATGCATGGCCGAGGGTTTGTCCAAATACCTAGCTTCTTCTAGCCTATAAAAGAAGGGTTAGGGTCCTATTTGGAGGAGGAGAATAATAGTAACTACCCAATTGCACATTCCCATTGTCCCAACCCTTTAGCCATCCTTGTGCAAGAAGAGATACAGAGAAAAGAAGTTGGAGAACATTTGAAGAGGATCCCAGGATCAGGTTCGCAGAGCGGTGGCCGGTCTCGACATTGTAAGTTGATTCATTAAAGTTAATAATAAAGAAATGATTTTCACGTCCCTCTATATGAGTTCTTCATAGTTTAGTGAATATATGTTTGAATCTCTAACCCATTAATCTATAAAACAAATGCATGTAGAGTTTGTTTCTTGTTTTGTACAGAGGTCAGTCTTGGGAGGATAGCTGCTAAAAAGAGATCAAGCGTGAAGAAGGATCAACATCAAACGTCTGGAACAAGGTATGTTCATTTAACCATGTATTTGCTTAAAAGAAATGGGGATTAGGTTTGGGACGATGATAGAAAGTAGGATTCTTTCGATCTTATTTGCATGCATAATATAAACCTAAGTGCTAGTCCGTAGGGGCATTTCCCACCACAACACCAGGTCTGCTTCGTCATAACAATGATCTCTGACCCTAAGTTGAGGACCACATAGTCTATATCATAATTTCCAATCTAAGCATTCAGATGTAGCTCCTTATTTGTCCTTCTCTTTTTAGACACTTGATGTACTGCTCTACTTAGTAAGGGATCTACCTTTCCGAGCCCATACTGTCTGATCAAATTTTGTAGTTCTTGTACATCTCTTTCATCCTTTATCAAATTAATGCAAGTGCATAAAAATTCCAGAATCTTACTTACTTCTTTTCCTTCTCTGGGTGAAGCAGATTGATCAAATGCTAGAGGCATTCCATATTCTCTTATTTCTGGTTGAGCTTTAGATGACGAGGCCTGATCTTTTCCAAATTATTTTCTTGCTTTTTCAAATATATGTTTGTTTTTTTTGGGATCAAACTCTTGTGTCTTCTCTATAGCTTTTCTGACTCCTAATTGTTCTGTAATATTTTCTGGTGTTACTCTGTCTTCGCCTGTAACAACACCTCCTATTGTGATAACAACAACTCTGGGATCCACTCAGCGAGGTTCTGCAGAGATCAGTTGTACTTTTTGACTTCTAGCTCATCTCTCCTGAAGTTTGGCTAACAATGCAGGACAATCATCTATGACATGTTCAAATGAGTTGCAATAGCTGCAAGTGGTACAAGGGTTCTGACAGTCCCTTTCCAAGTGACCTAGCTATGCACAGTTATATCAGATCATTTGACCTCGACCTCGGCCCATGCCTCCTCCTCATCCTCTTCCTTTGAATCCACCACGAGGGTTGAAGTCCCCTCTTCTAGTTCAGAGCTCCAGAAGCCAAGTATTCATGAAATAGGGGACAATTCTCCTTATTATGATTTTCACCTAATGCACCAGATATCTTCTCATTTGTCTTTCCCCTTGTCTTTCTTCATATCCTCAACCTACAGAGACAAACTGGTTAACTAACTCAAGATTTAACTCATACTTGAGTTGGATTCTCCCATAGGGGATGATTCTAGTTTCATGGCGATCTTCAATGCCTCAGCTTGCGAATCAATCTTCTGCTACATCAGAGGGACTCTGATGTGTGGTAGGAGGGCAACAATGAACCATTCCTTGTTCTGCTCGTCTGGGATATGAAAACTCAATCGACCTGCCAAGGTCTTAAACCTATGATCAAACTCCCAAACAGGTTCAACTACTTTCTTCTTGATTTCCTTTAGCTCTGTAATGAATTGTGACTTTGACTTGGGCTTCTTGAACTCAGTAATCAACGCAGTCTTAATCTCGTTCAATGATTTTGGCTGTGTGACTCCTTGAACAAATTTCATGTACCGGCTTAGTGCGCGGTCTTGTAGGGTAGTACTAAACTAAGCTTGTTTAACAGCTTTGTCGGTAACATTCTTAATACTCCATACAGCCTCACATAGAAACCAATGCTGATCAAGATCTTCATATCCATCTCCCCTAAAGGTGGGTAACCTCATCTCATCTGCCATGGATCTTCCTAGGTTGCCTGACTGAATCTGTACTAAACTTCTTGTAACAGTGCTCTTAGTACTCTGATGACTCTGACTACTTTGATTACTCTGGTTACTTAATGTTGCTTAAACAACAGGATGAGTAATAGTACTTACTTCAATAGTTGGCGCAGTTCCTGAACTCTCTGATTATTCTCAGTGAGGTTCTTTAGTATTTTCTTCTCTCGGCCCAACAGACCTTGAATGTTCCTCGTTCAGTAGTTCTTCCTCTTCTCCACTATAAAACCCTTCTTCTTGTAGAATAAGTTTGTGATCTTGCTCAAACAAGTTCTCCAAAGGAACTTCTTTGAAGATCCTTACACTGCGTGTATGTCCAACCTTTGTGTCGATGTTGCTATCTGAATTCTTGAACATTAGCTTTTAAATCTGACCCACTACTGTATTTTCAAGATTTTCTTCTCATGCAATAGCATCTTGATTTTCAACTTGAGAAAATGTAAAAAATTTCCTCTAGGTCCCTTAAATAAATATCTCTTATCTTGGCTATATGAATCCACTCTGTCAATAGAAAAATTGGTGATGTACCCTCCAATGGTGCTATCAAACCAGTGATCTACTGCTCTTGACATAGTGTTGTCAACTCTCTTGACCTTGTTGATTAGCGCCGACATCCAAACCACAGGTGGTCTAGATCTGATCTCAAACTAGGTATCTTCTAACCTTGCTAACCATTCATATAGCTCCTTATGGAATCCTCCAAAGAAAATCTCATGTATATCAGTAAAGATATACCTTCCCAACCAATCCTCTGTACTAAGCTTAGGGTTCTGGTTCTGGGCTTCTGCAAAGTCCTTTTCTTGTTCTTCTATCCACTTTTGAATCTCTGTCTTCGATGGAAACCACCTTGACATTCCCTCAAAAATATCCTTGTCCCGACAAAAGAACCATTTGTTGGCACAAGGGCAAACCCAGGGTTCATTTCTAACAGTGCACCAACAAGCCCTAACTACTAGCCCTTTTGGAAACACCTGCAAAGCATATGCAGTCTCACTCGAAGTAGCTATAGGGGGTTGTAGGACACAGGTGTCTACAACCAGAGGAAATGCAAAGTGGATCCAATACAACAACAACACAACATCTGGATATCATTTACCAACTAAATCCTACTTCACATAGTATATCTCATATCTAGCAAAATAATGCAATAACAGAGCAATCAAAAGATGAAGAACACACCATCAATCACATCTAACACAAGATATACGTGGTTCACCCTCTCCCTAGGGCTACATCCACAAAACTGTGCTTTATAATATATTAGGTGAAGCATACAGTTCTATCTGCACTCTTAGCTAGTATATCTTCTCTATTTTTCCCTTCTCTCTATCTCCCTTCCCTACGCATCCAGCTGTAGGGTTGATCTTCGCACCTAGCTGAAGATCTTACAATACAGAATACTCTCTCAGCTCAATACTTCTCTCTCACCTTAATAACAATCACTATTCATAACATCAACGAACTCTGAACGAACCCATCCTAGGTCCTCTTGACCCTTATTTATACCTTACAATAGCTCACCGACAACCTTAGGCCGAAACCTAGGTGTCAAAACCCTAGATACCAAAACCCTAGGTTTTTAAAACCCTAGGTCAAATTGACCCACGTTTTCTGAGTTTTTCCATCCTGTCTTTCCTTCTTTATTGCGAGGTGCTCCAAAGCATCCACCGATGACTTTTTTCTCTTGTTGAGTTGTCCACGATCCTTTTTCCACTTGCTGAGTTATCCACGATCCATATTCCTTGCCGATCTGTCTTCCTCGATCATCTCATCCAACGACTCTCTCTCTTGTACTTCTCTCTATCTTTTCTGCTTCTTTGGCCACTTTGACCTGATCTCAGTCAATCTTCCTTTTGTGCAGTTCATGTTTTTTCTTTTCTCCCTTAATCTTCACTTATTTCCATAACCAAGGGCCAACAGGGCTTCGGGAGTCTCAAATCTCAACTGAAAACCTCTTGAATAAATTTCTTCGGAGTTACTAATCTACTAACACACACCTCTTGGTGATCAATGGTCATGATCTACTTTGGATGATCCGATAGTTGATGTTTACTTCGGGTCTCTGACTCTCTGGGATTTGGGAGTTTCAACTCTCAACTTCTCCTCACTCTCTCTTTCCCAGAGTTCTTTCACCTAGAGCACACGATCGGTTGACGCGTGTCCTTATATGGATTGACAGTCCCCATCTACATTGGATATTCAGAGTTTCGATGTTCGAGCCCTAACCTGTCAAATCACTTCATTACGTTCAATTTGCGGGGGCATGCATTGAGGATTTGGAGTAGCTCTCTTTTTGCTCTGCATTTCTCCTGATGCTGACACGTAACCCCTTGGGGAAACCGTGGTTTGAATTGCGAGACCGCCTTGGGAAATTATCTTTCATGATACTTGGTTCCCTGCAATGCCTGATATCCGTAGATCTCACTCTCCAATGGGATCTGACAGTGGTGACCTTAACCCCTGATTCCTTTTCATCAGACGACCCATGTTCACCTGTCCTCCGATCCAACGATCCCAGATCTCTCATGATCCTATAGTGGCGATCGCTCCCGAATTTGAAGGGGATGGTCATGATCCTTCAACACCTTACAACTGATCTCTGACGATCTAACTCCTGTGTAATTCTACAATGCCATTCCTCCTAAGATTTTCTAATTCATTGTCATAATTTGATCTCGACCCCGAAACTCTAACCAACAAACCTGACCCATACCGTCCTGGTGTTTCAACCAGAAGCTCTGATACCAAATTGTAACATACCTACCCACCCACGGGCCGGGGTACACTACCTAAAAGCCCGCCCTCAAACTTTTTTCTCTTACCGATACCTTTTTCATTATTTAAGGAGGCATAAAAGAAAAGACTTTAACGACATGTACAATAGTAAACAAAAAGCATGCATAGTCCAAAGATTCAATTAAACGATAATTAAATATATAGTGGAAATAACATTCAAATACATGTAAATGATACCATAAAAAAGAGCACTTATATTTATATAAGGTGACACCAATTGGCTGTAGACCAAGGATCATCCACCCAACCATAGACACTACTGTTCCAAATCTCAACAACATTGTCACCCCCAAGCCAGGGCTATGAATCCACAAGGATGGTTCCAGAGTGTACTTGGGTTCCCAAACCAGTCAGCTCTCATAGGTTTCCCAAACCAGCCAGCTCTCAAGCTCTCACAGGCTTCCCAGATCTCACAGCAATCCAAGTACCCAGCTCTCTTCTACCCGACTTGCACCACCCGAGAGAACAGACCTCCACCCTTCTCTACCATGCAGTCCCTCAGGAAGTCATTCTCCTTATTCGGGCTTCAACGCAACTGGTCTAGAATCTCAATGTTGGAACTCTCAGGACTCACAACTGTGAGCAACGCTAGACACATGCTAATGCATCTCAGACATGCAGGCCTCAAGTCACGATTGGATCACACCAACAACCACTACATCCAACTATACTGTGGCTAATTCTTTAGCAATTCAACTCCCTTTCCTCGAACTAGATGTGGATGATGATGGATCAATGGATGGGTAAACGATTGCATGAAACTGCGTGAGGGAAAATGAGTGAATCATACAAGAAATCAATGAAGAAGCCATCAGTCCAACCCCCCCATTAGACCAGAGGCGAGTTTAAGTAAATTTGTGGGGAAATCAAGAACCTCCTGGCCTTCACCAATAAGCTCTCGTAACCTATCCCCTCCCTTAGTCAAAAAGGGTAATTAACATAGGAATAAACACTTAGCCCCTCAAGCCCCCTCTCTTGTGGAATCATATCCCCCTTATAACTCTAGTCCTTGTTCATCTTGCAGCCAACGATGTATTTATTATTAATAATGATAAAAACATTACAGGTCTTGGGCACACTGGCCTTTTAATAATTGTTTGGGAACTCTAGCCTCTTAGTATTGTAACAATACATTATTAAAAAATGGGGGTTCAAAACTTGGGGCTTTATAGAGCCGAAGTGTGAATTCAACTTCTTCGAATTACACTTCTGGATCAAATACACTTTCCTGGACCAGAGTGATGAGATTGGACTCTAGGAGTCTAATCTACCACTATACATGTTTCCCCAGACCTATCACTTCCTTGAATTCTCCCTGAAATGTCAAGCCCACTTCCTTCCCAGCTAGAGTGCCATTGTATCTTCATCTGGTGAAACTCTGTTCACCATCACTCCTGAAACAATAAACTAGATGATGCAAATACCCATAACTAATTTGGCGAACCCTTTCTCCATTGATATTCTAACTAAGCTCTATCAGAAACTGTCCTTCCCTTAGAGAGCTCAAATATTCAAAATTTTCCTACCTGAAGATGCGTAGTTATCTAAAAAGAACCCTCCTTATTCTTATTCCATCTTCTCAGTCATAGCCAACCAAATAATCGCCACCCTCTGTAGCTTATTAGGATATTTTTTGGACGAGTGGGTATATGAACCCATCCTGGGTTTCCTCTCCATATTTTTCACTGAAGAGATAGCTACAATTCAGTTTGATTATAACCAGTTTCTGGCTGACAACATCCATGAACAACTTTTCAAGTTCTCCATAGAAGGAATGTTCCGGTACTCCTCAGTGCTGGTATATATTTTCCTTTACTTCCAGGCAGCAAATTCTCCTTCGCCCTCCAGAAGTTGGATCAAGATGGAAATCCTCAACTAATGACCTCTTGGACATCACTAGTGAGGAAGAACTCATTCGAATTCAACTTCAAACAATTCATTGATCAGTTTTACCATCCAGTGGTGTGCATGCTCAACAACATCGTGGAACTGAGGATAAATGAAGAGGTCCAAAGGATTCTTCACCTATCAGACTTGGCCAAAACATGGGACTGGTACCTTTAACAGAACCATACCGAAATCTGAGTTTATGGGTGTGAATTACCTCCATACAAGCTACCCAAGTACCTGCCTATCAAAAATATTTGCCTTGGAATACATCAGATAGATGATCGACTCTGATGACATCCACTTTGTGTCATTCAATAAGAAGCAACAACTCAGGATTAAGAACCAAATTGGTTCTTTCATATGCAACAACATAGCTGCAGGGGAAGAAGCCAATAATCTTTTAAAGGAAATGAATTTTGGCCTGATCTTCCTATGGCATTATGACCCCTATGGTGTTATAGTAGAAAGCAGGCTTGAAGATAAGATCTCTCTTTATGTTCACGTACTAAAGCCTAAGATTGAAAAGTTCATGAATTAGACAGAGTGGCAGGAAAATACTTTGTTGGATATAAAACAACAACCTTCACTTGCCAACATTTCACATACCAACACCCCACAGGTTCAAGAAGAAAAGAGATCCAGGAAAGAAATCTCTCCTTCAATCGTAGAGGTGTCAGCAAAAGACTTCCAAGTCTATAGGAAGAGGACTAATGCTAGCTACACACCAGACAGGTTTAGAGCAGAAGAAACATA
Organism: Picea glauca; assembly: GCA_000966675.3. NCBI lineage: Eukaryota > Viridiplantae > Streptophyta > Pinopsida > Pinales > Pinaceae > Picea > Picea glauca. The sequence continues at coordinate 743,036 of JZKD02S0075651.1, forward strand.
GTCCACTATAGTTATGGAGGGACCACATTCATCAGTGTTCTCAGGCAGCCAAAACATAGTGCACTTCCTCATCCAAGAAGCAAGAAGATACTACACTATCAGCTGAGTCCTCACAGGAGCCCATAGGACTTAGTATCTTTGATAAGTATAAAATGATCAAACAGAGAAATGAACTCCTGACCAGTAGCACCTATGCGCAGTTTTGGAAGAAGACATCCACAACTCAACATAGATTACTATCTGCATTTGACACTGAGAAGGGAAGGATGCACATGACATTCTTACAGGCACAGGTCCCTCACCCCAAGACCATTTCTGATTACAAGAAAGCATCATTTGAGTTTGATGTGAAAGAGGACTATTCAACAGATCGAATGGATATGCATAGGAAAACTGGGGAGATGATATTCTCTACCCTGACAAACACCACACTGACTTCCTCGAAGTTGCAGGTATCTTTGAACAATGTCCAGTCTTAGTTGAAGCTGGAAAAAATATCTTCTCTAGCCAAGGATAATAATATCAAATCCCTAGAGGAGCTGGTACTGAGAATTGACTATGATCCATAAAATGTCAAAGCAGTCGAGGAACTACTAAACAATAAAAATTCTAACATAACATCTCCGAGGAAGCAACTGAAACTCTCAACCACCAAATATTCACAAGCAAAGGAAATGGATGAGAGTGAAGGCCACAAAGAGGAGATGCTGAAACTGATAATGGACCATAGTGCACAAATAAAGGAGATGGAGGCTGAGCTAGATATGTTAGTTAAAGAGAAAGAACAGAGTGTGCAGATGGCAGTCATCCCACTGGAAGCAGTTCCTGTCACAGGAGTTAGTACAACAACAACCACAACAACGGAAATTCCATCAACCATTCCAATAAAAGTACAAGATGCATCTTAGAAATTAGTAAAGTCAATGGATGACATGAACCTGCAAGGGGAAGAAATTAAAATATTGCAAGAAGAGGTTAAAAACCTCCAGAAGTTAAAATCCATGTTCCAGTCTAGCTACAACACAGAGATGCACAAATCACAGAGACTCACTCAAGAAATACAGAAGTTGTAGAAGGAGACTGTCATGGCCAGGACACTATCCGAAGCCAAGGAAAACATCTGGATGGACATCAACAAGTCAATGGCAGAGATATGGCCACTCATACAAATTGTGTTTGAACAACATGAACTGGTATAGAGAGCCAGACAAGCAATTGACAAAATAAGGGAAGAATTGGGAGAGAGGCCTATAGAGGCCACTAAAATCATCAGGTTCTTAAACTCCAAGACCAAAGAGGAGTTAGAGGTATTGGAAATTGAAGATAGGAAAAAGACTATCCTTGAGGTCAAGAAGGTTTTGACCAAGAAAGGATTGATGCTGCAACTAGAGGAGAAAGCTCAAACGATGGACATTGGGGTGCAGAGGTTTTTTAGCAAGGTCGACACACTGCACAAGAAAGGGCTTCCAAGACTACTAGTGATAAATGATAAGTTCATCACTCTGTCAGACTACAAGAAGAATATCCTCGTAGTAGCAAAAAATGGTTCTAAATTTGCAGGTATACAAGGGAGCATTACTGACAAGGATTTCTTAGAAATTTTACAGTTGGACTTGAGCATCCAACATGAGATAAAATACATTTTCATCACAAAGCCTACCTTTGCCAAGTACACCAAGATGGACGAAACATACAGAAGGTTACTCAAGGTTTCCATACCTAGTCAAAAGAGGTGGGAAGACCTATGTGCTTTACTTGAGTAAAGATGAGGTGGATTTCCGAGTCAGCATGAGGAAGACAATCAAGTCAAAGTGATGAATCACCAACTACTTTCCCCAGAATCAACACCAAGGATTCAAACAGATCATCAACATTCCTATTATTTTATAATATGTAATCTAGTTAGTTAGATTTTTTCTCCACAATATCCTGATCATTAATGACAGGATCATATGTAATTGTTGTATAAATACTTCTCACTTTGAAGTATTGAGGGTTAATTTTTGTGCCCAAGGAGCTATCTGTGTAATATTTTCAAAAGGATCGACCAGTAATAAAAAGGCTATT